>CM053787.1:869985457-870322957 GCA_028749045.1 Cupressus sempervirens
CGAAATCATGAGCCAACAAATTGAAAATCTCATCAACACTTAACAAGACTTCATTACTAGTTTCTTTTCCTTGGCTATGATTATTATCCAGATAGCTTGACACATTTATAATAGTAGACTCATTAGTAATATATTTTGAAAAATCAGAATTCTGATTATCCCATAGATCTTCTTCTTTAAAAAATACCTCAACAAATGGTATCATCACACATTCACATTCATTACCAGAAGAAAGACTATTACTATTGTTACACTTTTCCTCTTCTTTATACTCATCATCATAAAAAGATGAATCCACATTATGTATGTCATCAGATTGCTGATTCCTATCCTCTGATTCATAAAACTGAGACTCTTCATTTTCAATATCACTTTCAATGGACTCATTGCATTCACTATCATTTGTAGCATATTCATTTCTACTATATTAGATTCACTAGCATTCAAAGCACTTTCAATTTCTTTGATAAAATCTTGGAATTCAATTATCTTTTCTGACCTTGATTTGGCTAACCAATCAACTAAATGCAGCATAAAAACTTCTAAGAGCACCGTTGGCCATGAAAAGTTCTTAGGTCTGAAGGATTCATCAAGATTCATAACTACTAATTTAAACTTGATGTAAGTTTGAAATCCATTAAGACCATTAATATTACCAATTGTATTTCTTATGCCAGTGATGGTTTTATTATGAATTTCTCTTTTTAGCCAAGCAATATTTGCATGAATACTTTCAAGAGTTGGTACATCATTTTCAGACCTAGACTCAAAATCCATCTCTTGAAATTTTAAATTTCTACCTCTATTTTCTTAGTGCTAAAACACTGATGGAGGCAACTATTTTGTTCATTCAACTTTCACAAAATGTACATACATGAAAACTGAAAATACCTTTATTTGTTCGAATTTGAAACCTTAGATCTACTGATTGGCATAGGTGCAAATATTGAAATCCTTCACACCACTAATAGGATCCTTGTAGAGCCACCACCTTCTTGAATCAGAAAATGAAATCATAGTAGTGATTCACCCTTTGAAATAAATTACTTCAGTAGATACAAGCAATCACATAAACCATTAATCAAGAAACTTATACTTCCTCTTTCCCAATAAACTAGATCTACCCACAAATACTGAAAGCCTCTAATATTTAAAATAAACCATGCATAGGTATAGAGATTTAAATCAGAGTCACCACTCACACTTAGTGAGGAAAGATTGGAAACAATTCAACACTTGTACATTCTACCAAACTTTCAATATGGAAAAAACTTGTAGATCACTAATACCTTGGAAAGAAGATACATTTCATTTATAGATTCTTGACTCTAATTTTGTACAACAACAAATCACAAAATTGAACTGATTGAAGGTATACTCAATTCTTAGCACAATTTACATCCAATTCAAGAACTACTACTATAAGAGAGTAAAGCTTATTGGGGAACCTGAAAATATAGTAAGGAAATGGACTGAACACATCAACTTACTACCATATAAAAACTTTCCCCATGTCATTCCTTCTATTGTGTTGAATCCTTTTAAATTCTCAAGGTTTTTCTATCATGAATCTCAGCACAACTCCCTAGCAGAGTTTCCATTTTGTTGGCTCCTGATTTAACAGTTTAAAAAATGACCAAGAAACTAGACAAATGCATCTAAGGCTAGCAAAGTCCTATGATGGATACACTTGACTTCAGTCTTGGGCCAAACTATAAGGCTTGACCCTTCTTCACTTCAGGCTCTGTGAGACCTAGCTGGTTAACCTTGAGATTCTGATATGTGGTACTAGTGTAATTAAAACATAAATCTAAACCTATTTACTATAGATGAAAACCCCTATATCTCCTAATAGCTCATACAATAACATAGATCTATAGTAGCTAGATGCAAATCTATGAACCTCATAAGCTGAGTGAGGGTTAATTCTTTTTAGCCCACTACAAAACATGAAATACTAAATTGATTTGATTAAAATGATTTGTACAAATGACATTCATATCAGCATGCATTTGATTTAGTGATCAGTGCCTTATCCATTGCAACATAGAGTCATTACGAGCAGGATGACCTAACTTGATTGCCTTACAATTAAGTTTGTCAACTAAAATCCCCAAATCGCATACTTATGAAATATCCCCTTCATACACCCAGAAACCCTATTAGAACACTGAAGCATTTACTTAACTCCTTGAATCAAAAGCAACAATAGATCTAACATACAACTCATCCAAGAAACCTTAAATTGAATAAACTTTATTCACTTAATTACAAATTTAATGGCATATGAAGAATTAGGAGGCAAAATAAGAAAACCTAGATAATTCATTGTAAATCCCTTTTGTATTCATCCTTGTAAACACTGAATACACAAACTAGTAACACTAAATGGAACTCTAAATAATTCACATGATCTAGAATCAAATTCCATTTATCTCATAATAACAAGAAATGAAAATGAAAAGAAATCTACAAAGATGCAGGTGTGTGGCCTTCACTGCTAGAGCTCAGCTCCATACATAGGAAGTAAAACCATCAACAACCATGGTTTCATAGTAGAACACTAGAACCTTGAACACTAGAACCTTGTTGTTATCACAGAGAAAACTGCCAACAACTACAATGAGATGAAAGAAAGCAAGATATAGAAGAGAGATGAATTCCTAAATTTGATCTCAGAATGACATATATCCACTTGGAATTCCATCTTCTACAACTGAATAACCTCTCTCTTCTTTCTACCCATTTGATTTGATATGGTTTTCATCATCATCCTGTAACTGATTTGAAAATATCTCTATTGAAATGATGAAAACTTTGTGTCACAAAAAATCTAAACTACATCATGAAATGCTAATAAAACTTTGGGATAACTAATTTGAATGTGACCAAATTTGACCCCAATTGCATTTTCACTATCTTTTACTCACATTCAAGTCATTACCTTACTAGAAATCACAACTAAACTTTGATACCTAAATTCAGTTACAAGTTAGGAGTCTGGAAGAAAACCTTGATTAACTTGAACAAATTGCTTCCTATGCAAAAACCAACTCCAGAATTAGAAAGTTTGTCTTCTCCTGATTCTGGCGATATATAATATTGCTATACTAGCCTTTCAGAAACTCCATGAATCTTAGTTTGAAAAAATCTCCCCCTACTAAAAGGCTCAGGTCTACAACTTTACATTTTTAAATTTCAAAAATTTAAAATTATCTAAAGTTAAAACTTTAGATTATACCCTTTTTAAATTTAAAATACTTGAATGTGCATTCTTTGAGAAGTAATTTAAAATAATAATTTTTTATGACTTTAAATTTTTACCTTCCTTCAATCTCAGGGTCAAACTTAGTTTGACTAGCTACCACGTGATAGTCTCCAATTGGCTAGCCTGTACATTCACCTCCATGTCATCACCACATCATCATCAGGTAGGCTCACTGCCACTTGTCACCTTCCCACAATCCCACATTCTTTATCTAGTGAGCATCTTTGTAATGTAGGATTGCATTGATCGTAGGATTTGGACATGCATTACGATTTGGTGCATTGGTCTTAATCTGCTCTTGTGGCACCACCTCACCACTAGTTGAGACCCGCTACCATGTGGCACATGCCTGTATACCCTCATTATCTAACTTCCACACATCTTCATCTTGTGGGTATGCACCAGCCCTTCGATCTTCGACATGTTGGGTTCTTGTGCACCGCCATTTGAACTTGCCACATCATCATATGTGTTGGTTTTTCTAAAATTTTCTCCCAATCACCTCTAGTTGTCTTCATGTCCAAGCTGGCCACAGGGGCCCCATACATGCATGCGGCTTCCAAAAAAAGCCATATCTTTAAGACATTATAGCATACAACTAGAAAGGTATTTAAACATTCATAAAACTACCTGCATAGACAATATGGGACTATTTTTTTAGTGTTCCTTCTTTCATGTTGCCTTCTTTCTTTCATTATTTCCGCCCCTATTCTAACTTTACAAATGACCTTCGTCAATGAAGATTTAGCTTTGCAAATGAGGCTATCCACAATGCTAAAAGAGATGTCATCACAATAAATGGTCCTTCTTGTTTTCCATTAAACTCCAGCAGAATGCAAATGCATTGCCTACAACAAAATGACAAGCATCTCTACACCCATGTCCTTTTCTAGAAATGCAATTGATTGTAGGAATCAATTGTCATCTTGCTAGGGTCATTTTCCTTCTCTTTGTTGGTTGCTCCTCTACTTCAATGTACAACTCTCTAGCTTTGACTTCATATCCAAACATGGGTGTCTTGTTCCCCTCTTCCTCTTGCAAGGTAGCTTTCATGACCTTTAATTCTTGGGACTACAAATTTTTCATCTTGTGGGTCTTTCCTCAAACTTTGAATGTGTGGGTCTCTTTGCCTTCATTGCTGCATTTTTTTATCATATATAGACATCCCCTGTTCTCTCTTAGACATCATCTTTCATTGCAGCTTTGATGGTTTCGTTGACTTCATATCTATTATGGGTGTGAAAGATGAGGAGGCCCTCCAATAGGTCCAAATCCCCAAGATGAACCTATATTTGGCCTGCCAGAAGGCATGCCCATGTAATCCTTCCTAGGATTCCTTGGTGGAGCTAGAGGATCAAGTCGATTATGGCCAAATTCAGATTAGGGCCCCATGAAATCAGGCTTCATTCAATCTAATTTAGGTTTTCTTCCCATCATCTCCTCATGTTCCAAACCTACTCATCCAATGGTTATTTCGAGGTGATATAAAATCAAATGTATGAAGGGAGGCATTCTTGTTTTGAATTAGGGTTATAAAAACAATAGAATGATTGATGCTTGAATCTCTAGTGGTAACATGGGTATTGGAAATACCCTCCATGATAACCCTCATTTAAACCTTATCAATCTAATGGAATTAGTCGGGCCCCAAAGTGGGTCCAGCTAAAAAAATTTCATTTTCGAATAGCTAAATCTTCAAATTGATCTATTGATCATCTTGGACTGATTATAATCAAGTTTGATCACTGAACCATCATTTAAAACTCATTTTTCCATTAATTTGCAAACTATCAATTTACTGCTAGAGGGTCCTTTGACTAGCTTTAAAAACTAATCCAAACACTTGACCAAGCTCTGAAAACTGAGGCACTATTTCTTTGTTCTACATACTCACACCCTTTCAAATCTTGTCTCATGATGAATTCTCATTCAAAAGATATTGATTGTCAAATTTGATCTCTCAAAATTGCCTATAGGTAAACAAGTCAAAAAATAATAAATTGGGTTCGGATTTGGCTTTGAAAACTAGGCAAACGAGCACTTGGGAAAATGAAAATTGGGGCGTTGGTTCACTATCATGAGGAGAGTATAAATCTACATATTGGGCTCATGATAAATAATTGGGCATATTTGGCGAGTGGTCAAAGTAGGGTACTCAAAATTTGCAAGCTAGAAACATTGACATAAAACATTTTTTGCAAATGGAATTGACTTGGAAAAGTGTCATGTCCCCTTTTCAAATAATTAAAAATAATAATCTTTGCTAAGGCAGGTAGGCCCAAAAAAGGTGATGTTTCGGCAAAGGGGGATAATATTTGGAAGCTAATGGACTAATAAATGAAAATTATTATTAAAATATGTTTTATTAACCCCTCTTGGACATGAGTTAGGCTTATGCCCTCTTTTAAGGGGTTTGGAGGCATTTTGGGCTCATTCCAGAACTTGATTTTTGCTCATTTCTTTGTTATTCTTCAGAGGCTACCAAACCTGTGGAGAAGGAGACCCAAGAACAGGAGTTTGTAGGTTTCTAGGAAGGCTAAGGATGGGAGTTTGAAGCCATTCCATGTGCATGCTCAAGCAGAGTTTGCCTTTGTGCTGAACATTGCAGATTTGTGATTTTTCGAGTGTGTTTTTTGTAAGAGTTTGGTGTTTCTGGTTGAGTATTTCATATCAGTTTGGGTTGCTACTGTATTTTAGACTTTTAGAGGTTAAAATAGAGCTGAATATATGTATTTGTTCATGATTATACTTCTGTGATAGATTATTAGTGTTTTCGTGGTGTTTTCGGGCTATTCTATGTTGTTTTCGGGAGCCCGATGAGCATTATTTTTATCCCCCATTTGGGAGCTGTTGTGTAAATGTTATACAGATCTGAAAATGTAATTTTGTAGGCTCTTATTCACCTGAAATTTCTATAAAAATGTCCACTTTCAGATTTACTAATAATATGTGAAGCTATGAAGTTTTTGGCACTATTTCTGGCATACCCGACTTGGGGTTTATTGAGAAATTGGTGGATCTTTGAAAGATTGGTTGTTTGATCTTAAAGGTCTGATTAGAGGCTTGAATATCATATAAAAATCAGAAAAGGGACATTTCAATGGTATCAGAGCTATGATCTTGCCAGCCCGAGGGTTTGTAGAAGTTTGCATGTCAGTTTTGACAACTACCCAAATCTTGTAGGTCAAAAATTATGGTTGCATGCTACTTCTAATCATTTGAATGTTAGTTCTTGGTGAATTTGGTGGTTGCATGCCACTTCTAATCAGCTGCATGTAAAAATCTATGATTGCATGCTACTTCTAATCATTTGCATGTTAGTTCTTGGTGAATTTGGTGGTTGCATGTTGCTTCTAATCAGCTGCATGTCAAAATCTATGGTTGCATGCTACTTCTAATCAATTGCATGTTAGTTCTTGGTGTTTGAAGAAGTTATAACCTATTGGGGTTACACTCTACTTTATCTAGAATGGACAGGTATAGGACAGAGTCTCAGAGGACACAATCTTGGACAATTGATATCCAAAATCAGAATAGTAGAAAGGATGGTTATTTAGACATTTAAGATAAACTTAGGAAAATAAGCCATGGCATGTTTGAACAGTTGGTTGAGCACCAATGTATGATGAAAGACATGTTTTTCAACCTAGCTAAGGTGGATAAGTTGACTAGATTTCTATTTGGCAGATTTTCTCACAGGGCAGATGACACAATTACCAAGAATTTGCATGAGGAGTTTGAGAAACTATCTTATAGCCAGGTATAGGTCTCAGATTCTACTCTGCCACAAGAGGTAGTGGATTTAGATGATGATTATGAGGATGTTGTTGTGCATGATGGTGAGATACCGGGTAGAGATGAGCAGACATTGAGCATTCATGACTTTGTTGAGAAAGAGTATCAGGCACAGTTAGATGCTTCATCACATGAGGTTGAGGTAGGTAGTACTTCACATGATTTATCCAACCAGCTGAAGGTGAACAAAGATAGTATTGTGACTTCATTATCTCATCATGATAGGTATGTGGAATTAGTTAGTATTGGTCATATTACTCAGGTGAGGAGTTTGCTTGAGTTACCAGCTAATTATAGTTTACGGATATGGACTCGAGATTGTTATATTGGCATTTGGGATTCAGTTGACTGGAAATCTTTAACACTTTTTGGTAGCAATGATTGTTTGGGTACTATCATGGATTTGATTAGCAGATTACATGGTGTTTTCTTTTCTTGTGCCAAGAGTTTATCTGATGTTGGTATTAGTGTTTATACACCAGTGTTGGGCTTTGTTCATATATCCAGTCGACCATTTTTGCTGGAATGTGTTGATGATCTTTCATATTTGGCAGTGTGTACAGATGAGTCTCAGGATCATATTGGCATTGATGACATCTAGGAGGATGTAGTGGGCAGTTTTGAAAACTTAGTTTCCTTGGTGGTTTCTTTTGGTACAAAGGAGTTGGATAATAGTGCTACAGTTTTTGATACTCCATATGTTGATATGAGCTTTGGAGTTGATTTGCATGATATAGATGGTAATACTCTAGAGACCAGTAACCTTTAGGATACTCCTTTAGATAGTGCGTCAGAGGAGGTTTGTAGGATACAGTCTAGCCAGTGCCATCATGTGTCTAGTCAGTTGAGAGTTAGTGAGTGAGACATTGCTATTGCTTGCCAACATTTCGATGCTGCTCGTCAATTGTTAGTAGTTTATGGATGGGGTTCTCCTACTAGTGATGAGCAGGGAGGTAGTTATCTTTCCTTGATAGAGTTCCACTCTTTATGGGAGGCTATCCAGATTCTGAGATAGGATTATATGCAGTTGGTAGCCGACAGAGATTATCTTATGGAGTGGGGCAGTACAACATACGATGCATTGTTGGCCAAGGAAGATGAGGTGAGTGAGCTTACTCATCAACTTGAGGTGACTTCTGAGATTCTTTAGAGTACACAGTTGGCTTTCAAGGAGTCATAATCTCATTTGGCTAAGGTGACCATGGAGCTAGAGCAACTACAGTACTTACCAGATTCTGTACAGTCACAAGCTGTGGTGTCTGGTGATCTGAGGATGTCCATGGTTGAGATTGTCAAAGATAGTGTAGATGGGGATGCATCCATCCTTGATACTAACATTGGCATATCAGGTTCGTCCCCACTAGAGTCAAGATTAGTTGAGTTGGGTGTTGCAGTAGATTGTTGTGGTATGCCTGACATGGTGGTGACCTATAGTACTAATGGCATGAAGACTAGAGATGTTGTATCAAAGACCATGTGTGATTTTGGTGAGACGACATTTGGCATGGTTCCTCCTAGTAATACTATGCCCTTGGCAATGTCTTCAGAGGTAGTAGTCAGTTCCAACTTGATTAGTGATCTATTGTAGTTAGTTACATCTGGATTACAATCTGAGCCACTAACTGAGATTGGCGCATTCTATCAACATTACATTGTGAGGTATGCTCATCAATTTACCTTTGATTACCATGTTAATGAGATGATGATACAGAGATGTACTTTGGTTCCTAGTGCTTATCATCAGTTATGGGATAGTTTGATGCGTCAAGATGAGAGTTGTGATGGGCATGACATGGCGATAGGTTCTGCAGTTGACAGCTTGATAATATGTGACTTAGAGCAAGAGTTTGGGAGTGATGCTTCAATGGGTGTTGTTATTGATTCTACCCTTTTGGCTATGGCATCTCCTAACTTAGCTAGTGATCAGTCACAGTGGGTTGTATCAATTGTTCATGGTGAGTTATTGACTAAGGTTGGTTTTTTTAATCAACATTATATTGCAACATATGTACATTAGTTAGAATTTGATCCTTGTGTTGAGGAGTTGATGGCAGGAAAATTTGGTTTGGGTTTCATTTCTTGCTATTTATCTTGTGATGGATTTTCACCATCAGGGGTGGATGGGAGTTATGGTTATGAGACAGTGGTCGATGATCTACAGAATTGTGTTGACTGTAGGAGTTGTACAGTGTGTGGATTCTCCATACTTGGTATAGTTTCATTTGAGAGCATTCATCATTATTGCAGAGTTCAATTGTACATTCCGTATAGGCCAGTGGGATGCATTAATGGTATTTACTATGTTGGTAGTTTGATTTGTCCACTTTACTTGGGTTTTGATGTTCTAAGAGTTTGTGTCTCATGGGTTTTTGACTGTGAAAGTTATGATTTTGGAGTTTGGTTGAGCTGTAATTGTTAGTTTGATTATGGATTCCTCTTGGTTATACTGCAGAGGATATTGCAGGAGCCTGTGTTAATTGACAATAGTATAGCTCATGACTACATTTGGGATCCAAGTGGATTGATTGGTTTATTGTTCAGCCATTTCTTGAGGACAAGAAATATTTGGAAGGGGAGGACTTGTCATGTCCCCTTTTCAAATAATTAAAAATAATAATCTTTGCTAAGGCAGGCAGGCCCAAAAAAGGTGAAGTTTTGGAAAAGGTGGATAATCTTTGGAAGCTAATGGACTAATGAATGAAAATTATTATTAAAATATTTTTTATTAACCCCTCTTGGACGTGAGTTAGGCTTATGCCCTCTTTTAAGGGGTTTGGAGGCATTTTGGGCTCATTCTAGAACTTGATTTTTGCTCATTTCTTTGTTATTCTTCAGAGGCTGCCAAACCTGTGGAGAAGGAGACCCAAGAATAGGATTTTGCAGGTTTCTAGGAAGGCTAAGGATGGGATTTTTAAGCCATTCCATGTGCATGCTCATGCAGAGTTTGCCTTTGTGCTGAACAGTGCAGATTTGTGGTTTTTCGGGTGTGTTTTTTGTAAGAGTTTGGTGTTTCTAGTTGAGTATTTCATATCAGTTTGGGTTGCTACTGTATTTCAGACTTTTAGATGTTAAAATAGAGCTGAATATATGTATATGGTCATGATTATACTTTTGTGATAGATTATTAGTGTTTTTGTGGTGTTTTCGGGCTATTCTATGTTATTTTCGGGAGCCCGATGAGCATTGTTTTTATCCTCCGTTTGGGAGCTGTTGTGTAAATGTTATACAGATCTGAAAATTTCATTTTGTAGGATCTTATTTTGCTGAAATTTCTATAAAAATTTCCACTTTCAGATTTACTAATAATATGTGAAGCTGTGAAGTTTTTGGCACTATTTTCGGCATACCCGATTTGGGGTTTATTGAGAAATTGGTGGATCTTTGAAAGATTGGTTGTTTGATCTTAAAGATCTCATTAGAGGCTTGAATATCATATAAAATCAGAAAAGGGACATTTCAAAAAGTGTGCAGATGAATTCATCAAAGCTTGCAAACTGACACACTTAAAGCATTTTCAAAGTACAACACAATGATCTCACCTATCATGAATTTCAAGTTATAACATCAGAAATAGGGGTACTAATCAATTTACACCTTTCGACACTAGTAAATAGTTGAAAATTGCATTTGAAATTGCATTTGAGAACTGATCAAATAGATTTGTCAAAAGCTCAAAATTAAAACATAGCAAATCTATGACCTCTAAAATGCAACTCAAAATGAATGTTCTTATTTTGGTGAACTAGGTCAAAGTTATAACATGTCAAATAAGGCTTCCTAGAATTTAGAATAAATTGCATCAACATGACATTGTTAAACAACCAACTTTGAGGGATTCAAAACCTAGTCAAACATATTTAGAACAACTCAAAATCTGTAACATAGGCTCTCAAGTATGGACACTAGATACTCCCAAATTGGCAAGTCATGAAACACTACTATGTGTGAGATATTCAGTTGCAAACAAAAGCTCCTATCATTGTTTGACACTTAGGTGAAAATGCAGAATTGGCAATTACTCAAAATAGGACTTCACGAAATGACTCAGAATGGGAATTTAACATCATGAAACACATAGACACACTAAAGGAAGGGTGTTAGAAACAATAAACACCTCATGGGCCTTAAATGGATAGCCAAGTACATTTGCACAAAAAACATTCATAGGGGGCTCAAAGTGATTAAAAATTTGAAATAGATGCTCAAAATGGGAATGCAATTTTGAGCACCAACTCTAATCAACATACTACTTATGACATCCATCCATATTAGTAACAAGTACATCCAACTTTACATCAGGAGCAACATGTAGATCAACACATGCCAATGTCATGACATCGACGATCTCATTTCTTACAACAAGATGCTCCACAACATACAAATCATCAGCCACAACAACTTTATTATTCATGATCAAGTGCTCTGTAGTTTCCATGTTAGACTCAACCAAATAATAAGAAAAACAAATCTCCATCCCAACATCAATAGGGTTAGGAACCTCTTCAGAAAAAACCAAAAGTTTCTATAGAGGTTTCACATCAGACTCCACAAATCGATCAACAAAACCTACCTCCACCTCAACCTTTCCATGCTCTCTTCATTCTTAAAGAACCCTTCTAACCAGCTAGAGAACTATCTTATAGATCAGTAGACTCCAACTCCAAAAATCTCTATGGACCTGAACTATCTCTTCATTAATTTGATTGGCCAAACTAGCTTCCAACCAATAAAACATCTCTAAAATGTTCTTCTCTAGTACATCATGGAGATCTGCAATACTCCAAAGGTCCAATATTCTAGGAGGTATCTTCCAAAATCTTCACTAGCCCTCTATAACAAACCTTGAACTAGATCCAATCTTTAAACAAGATCAACACTCCATCTTTGGAATCATATCTCTATATGAAGACCCATCTGTGAGTCCTATATAATTGTAATTCAAAATCATGATCTTCCACATCACAACCAAGAATAACCAACTATGGCTCCTAAAGAAAGTGATCCTCAACAAAATCACCACAAGATCAAGATCTTCTTAGATTGACTTCACCCAACCCAAAGTCCTAGTGCAAATTAATTTACCTTCAATGATCTATCTACACACTAGGGAAAAATTTCTCTAATACCACTTGACACAATAAAAGGTAGGGGAATCCCCATAGAAGATTTCCTTGACCCCAACAATTAACAAAACAATGGAAGAAACACACATGATATGACATCTAATACAAAACTCAACTCTTCATACATAAAACAACTTATTGCATGTAATGTGCTAGGCTATAAGGCCTCCTCAATTATTGCCAAATATAAAGAAAGTAATAATTCTGCAAGATCCCTCAAGATCCAATCCCAAACCCTAGCTAGTCTAGATCTATGACACAAATTTTTTTTATAAAAACCTCCAAGGAAGATCTAATCTTGTTTTTACAAGCCACTAAGAAATCTTCTCGTTTCCCAAGTTGCAGCTACTAGCTCTACTACACTTTCCTCCTCTTAGCTAATCTTCTTCTCCATGCTCAATGATAATGATTCCAGACTCCATAAGACCCTCTACTTATACCCAACTAAGCCACAAGTCATCTTAGCAAGTTAAACATTAAATAAAACCTTATATTAAATAGATAATTAAGCCACAAGTCAACCTATAATATATATTAAATACCAAATTCCATAGAAGGCTTATAATGCTTATTAAATACACCTCGGGAAAATAACCAAGATCCAAATAGGTCCACACAAACTCCCAGAATCACTCCACATCACAATCTTGTGCTATATGCATTAAATGCACCAAGTTAGCCAACCAAAACCTCAACAACTCTAGTCAGCACCATTACCCTTGCGATCTCCCATAAGCATTGTCGAGAAAGCAAAGCACCATTGAGCACAAGTTCTCCTAAGCACTAGAAACTATGTTGAGTTCCTTTAATGATTGAGAATGATAGTGAAGGAGTACCTCAGTCAACACTTCACCCAATAATGACTAGACATCCACCCTTCTTTGATTGAGTAATAGTCATTGTATTCTCCAAAGAAACTATTGAGCACCTCTCTAGGAACTCCAAAGTAGTCTCTTAGTAAACCTTCAACACTTCACCCAATATTGGCTAAGGATCCACCCTTCTTTGACCTTGTAATAGTTAAATTAATCTCCAAAGAAACTACCAAGCACCACTCCAAGAACTCCAAACTAGTCATTGAGTAAACCCATGATGCTCCTACATCATATCATGAGTTGTGATTCACACATGAATCCATCTCTCACGAGAATAAATGGAACACTTAGAACTCTTTTGATCTAGGTGATGCTCATAGAGGTGGAGCACTAGGACATCCCCAAAGGTCACCCATCCCAATACTACTCTAGATCACATGGTTAAACCCACTTTACTTGAAACCCCATTTTAAAAACCTTCACCAAGTATTTTTTTCTCATGAAGAATTCATTATAAATCCCTTTAAGCTCATTAATTGATAAGTAGAAGGTATTGTCTACAGCAAGTCAAATAGTGATATTGCTATCAAGATTTAAATGTGTAGTTTTCAAGTCAAAATCATTGATCCATGTATCATGATTAGTGATTCACACATGAATCCATATATAATGAGAATAAATGGAACACTTAGAACTCATTGGATCTAGGCGATTCTCACACAAATGAAGCACCGAGACTTCCTAGGAAGTCACATATCTCAGTACTACTCCATCTCAAGTATTCTTAACTATGAAGTTCCTTCCATGGTTAAACCCACTCATTTCAACCCCATTTGAAAAAAAATCACCAAGTTTTCAACTTCATGAACCACTAATTATATATCCCCTTAAGCACATGAATTGATAAGTAGGAGGTATCTTCCTTAGCAAGTCAAATCATGATATTGCTATGAAGATTTAACAATGTAGTTTTTGAGTCAAACTCATTTACCAATGTATCATGATTAGTGATTCACACATGAATCTATATCTAATGAGAATAAATGGAACACTTATCACTCATCAAATCTAGGTGATGCTCGCAAAGTTGAAGCACCGAGACTTCTCAGGAGGTCACCCATCTCAATACTACTCTAACTTGAGTGTGCTTAACTACAAAGTTTCCTCCATGGTTAAACTAAATCTTCTTGTAACCCCATTTGAAAAAACTTCACCAAGTATTGTGCCTCATTACCATTCATTAGAAATCCCCTTAATCTCATCAATTGATAAGTATGAGGTATTTTCCATAGCAAGCCAAATTATGATATTGATATCAAGATTTTACTATGTAGTTTTTGAGTAAAAATCATTGACCCATGTATCATGAGTGGTAATTAAAAAACTAATAAATTTCTCATGAGAGTAAATGGAATACTTAGCACTCAATGGCTCTAGGTGATTCTCATAGAGGTGAAGCACTAGGAATTCCTAGGAGGTCACCCATCCCAGTACTACTCCATCTCAAGAATAATTAACTATGAAGTTTTCTCCCTAGTTAAACCCACTCTTCTTGCAAAAAAATTTGACCAAGTTTTGTTCGTCATGAAGCATTTATTATAAATCCCCTTGAGCTCATTAATTGATAAGTAGGAGGTATTTTCCATTGCAAGTAAAATTATTATATTGCTATCAAGGTTTAACTATGTAGTTTTGAGTCAAAGTCATTGACCCATGTATCATGAGTAGTGATTCACACATAAATCCATGTCTCATGAAAATAAATGGAACACTTATCACTCATTGGATAAAGTGATTTTCACAAAGGTGAAGCATCGAGAATTTCTTGGAGGTTATCCATCCTAATACTACTCCAACTCAAGTGTACTTAACTACAGAGTTTCCTCCATGGTTAAACACACTCTACTTGCAACCCCATTTGAAATGTTAGATTGTGGTGACTAATCAGAAAAGTACATGTACATACTTCATAAATTCTTTGGGGCTTGGGGCATTACCTCAAAATTTTTTTTGGGCTGTAGTTTATTGGGATTTTCGATCAACATATAACTATTAATTATAACCCTAAAGTAGTAAAAATACTTGTATAAAAGAGCTTAGGGTTAGGGATTGTTATATTGTTGTGATATGAAAATTGGTTCTTGTGTTGATATTGAGTTGTAAAGGATTACAGATTCTGTTAAGGTTGTAATTACTAGATCATAATAATATTAGACTTGTTTTTCAGTGGACATAGCCCAGGGATTAGGTGAACCATGTTAAATCTTGGTGTCTTATGTTCTCTTCTGTGTGATCTATTATTTTTGAATATTGGTTATATTTGCATGTAATTGTTATTTCTGTTCGTGGTTTAATCCTACCAAGTGGTACTAGAGGAAGGTTATTTTTTTGGTTATCCTCTATAGGAGAGTCTCATGGTTGAGTGGGAGTGATGGCATACGAGGGTAAGCTGACGGTTGATAGGTTTAATGGGTAGAACTTCCAGTTATGGAAGATGCAAATGGAAGACTATCTTTATCAAAATGATTTAGGGAAGCTGTTAGAAGGTAAAGACAAGAATCAAGGATCTATGTCAAATGATAAATAGGATCTTTTGGATAGAAAGACACTTGGAAGAATTTGATTATGCCTAGCACCATCGGTGGCATTTAATATTACAAAAGTGAAGACAACAAAAAAGTTGATGAAAACCATAGCAACACTATATGAAAATCCCTTTGCTTCAAACAAAGTATTTCTCATGAAGTGCTTATTTAATATGAAAATGACAAAAGGTGGATCTATTGCAGATCATTTAAATGAATTTAATACTGTTAGCAGTTAGTTATCTTCTGTGGTAATTAAATTTTGATGAAGAAATTAGGGTGCTCTTGATTTTGTGTTCTTTGCTTGAGCTAGAATGACTTGGTAATGGTTGTGAGTAATTATGTTCTTGGATCTAGTACCCTAAAATATGATGATGTGATTGGTGTTATTTTGAGTGAGGAAAATCATAGAAAATCCTTAGGTGGATCTACATTAGGAAGTTATTTGAATGCACAAAGTTGAGGTAGAATTACTGAGAGAGGAAGTAATTCTAGAAATCATGGAAATCAAGAGGAAAGTCAAAGGGGAGGAGGTCTCAATGAAGAGGACCAAATGATTGTTGGTACTGTGGGAAACTAGGGCATAAAAAGAAAGATTGTTGGACTCAAAAGAAAAAAGAAGGAGATAAACCAGATGAAGATGAGGAAAATGTGGTAAGTAACAAATCTAAAGAGGATGCTTTGCTTCAATCGTTAGAAAGTGTTGATGATTCTTGGGTTTTAGGTTTTGGTACTTCATTTCATGATACACCTCATAGAGGTTATTTCATTGATTATGTCCAAGGGGATTTTGGACTTTTTTATTTGGGGGATAATGAACCCTATTAGATTTTTGGAAAGTGAAAAGTTAAGATTAAGTTGCATAATGGGAATCATTGCTTACTACATGAGGTAAGACATGTTCCAAGGTTGAGTAGGAATTTAATTTCAAAAAGGCAACTCGGTGATGAGGGTTGTGTAGTTACTTTTAATGATAAAAATTGGAAGGTTACAAAAGGTTTCCTTGTAGTAGCAAAAGGTGTGAAAGTAGGCACCTTATATATTTGTACAAGTCATATTGTTCCTTTTACTTAATTGTTTCAGAGAAAAATGAATGTTTAGGAATAGTTGCTGTAGTTGAGCAAGGAGAACAAATAACTGCTATAATTTTTTATACAATGTTGTGGCACAATAGACTTGGGAACTTGAGTGAGAAAGGTAGGAATTACTTCATTCAAAGAATGTTTTACTAGGTCTTAAATGTGTTAATATGGATTTTTGTGAAGGTTGTGTATGTGGAAAACAAAAGAGAGTGAGTTTTGGGAAGGAAAACAAAAAGGAGAAATTAGAACTTGTTCATATTGATGTATGGGGACCAACTTAGGTATCTTCCCTTGGTGGCTCTCATTATTATGTTACATTTATTGATGATGCAACTAGAAAGGTATGGATTTATTTCCTTAGATAAAAATCTAATGTATTTAAAACTTTTAAGAAATAGAAATGCTTGGTTGAAAATGAGACTAATAAGAAATTGAAATGTTTTAGATCTGATAATGGTGGTGAATATTGTAGTTATGAGACTAGGAAGGAAATGAGACTAGTAAGAAGTTGAAATATCTCAGATCTAATAATGGTGGTGAGTATTGTAGTTATGAGACTAGGAAGAAAATGAGACTAATAAGAAATTGAAATGTCTCAGATCTGATAATGGTGGTGAGTATTGTAGGTATGGATTTATTTCCTTAGGCTAAAATCTAATGTATTTAAAACTTTTAAGAAATAGAAATGCTTGGTTGAAAATGAGACTAGGAAGGGAAACAAAAAGGAGAAATTAGAACTTGTTCATACTGATGTATGGGGACCAACTCAGGTATCTTCCCTTGGTGGCTCTCATTAGTATGTTACATTTATTGATGCTGCAACTAGAAAGGTATGGATTTATTTCCTTAGAAAAAAATCTAATGTATTTAAAACTTTTAAGAAATAGAAATGTTTGGTTGAAAATGAGACTAGTAAGAAATTGAAATGTCTCAGATCTGATAATGGTGGTGAGTATTGCAGTTATGAATTTGAAGATTATTGCTCCACTAAAGGTATTCATATATAGAAAACTATTCCAAGGACTCCACAAGAAAATGGAGTGGCTGAATGCATGAACATGACTATAATGGAGCGTGCAAGGAGCATGAGGTTGCATGCTAGGTTGTCCTTACACATGTGGGTGGAGGCTATCAATATTGTTGTATATTTGATTAATAGAGGTCCCTCTACTCCTTTGGATTTTGGTATTATAGAGGAAGCATGAACTGGTAAGAAGGTGAGTTATTCTTTTCTCAAAACCTTTGGTTGTGAAACATTTTCTCACATAGATTCTAAAAATAGAACCATGCTAGAAGCTAAGGCAAAGAAATGTGTATTTGTTGGATATGCAATTAATGAATTTGGTTATAGACTTTGGGATTTTAAAAATAATAAAATTGTAAGAAGTAGGGATGTCATATTCAATGAGACAGTGTTGTACAAAGATCTGTTGTAGCAACATGAGAAGAAAGAATATGATTATGTAGTGCTAGATGATACTCCAAAAGATGATGCTCCAACCATTCCTCATGATGTGCAACAACTGTAAAAACAAATGCTACACACACTGGTGAATTTTAGATAGTCAACAAGGCATATTAGACCTCTAAAAATATTTTTTCCCTCTTTGTATTCATATTTACTTACTGATGTTGGTGAACCTGAATGTTATGATGAAACTATGCAAGTGGATACTAAGATTAGTTGGGAGCCTACAATGAAAGACGAAATGGACTCTTTGTTGAAGAATAAGACATGGGATCTATACAAGTTTCCTACAGGTAAAAAGAATTTATAGAATAAGTGGGTTTAGAGGTTGAAAGAAGAGGAAGGAGGTAAGAAAATATTTAAAGCCAAGTTAGTTGTAAAATGATTTGCACAAAAAAAAAGAATCAATTTTGATGTGATATTTTCTCCTGTTGTTAAGATGACTTCTATCCATAATTTTTTAAGTATTGTGGCTATTAAAGATTTGCATTTAGAGAAGCTTGATGTTAAAATAGTCTTCCTTCATGGTGATTTGGATGAAGAGATATATATGGCTCAGCCATGGGGATTTGAAGTCAAAGGTAAGGAGAACTTAGTGTGCAAATTGAAGAAAAGTTTATATGGCTTTAAGAAAGCACCTTGACAATGGTATCTAAAATTTGACAGTTTTATGCATGAGCATGGATAAAATAGGTGTCATTCAAATCACTATGTTTACTTTAAGAGATTGGATGATGATAGCTACATTATTTTATGTTTATATGTTGATGATAGGCTTGTAGCTAGGTCTAACATGGATCACATTAAGGGGCTAAAATGCCAGTTAGCACATGCATTTTCTATGAAGGATTTGAGGGTAGCTAAAGAAATCTTTGGTATGAATATTTGTAGAGATAGGAAGAATAGAAAATTGATGCTATCTTAGGCTAATTATGGCGAGAAGGTGTTGCAACGTTTCTCTATGGAAAATGCTAAAGCTGTCAATACACCTATACCTAGTCATTTGAAGTTGACCACAGAGATGTGTCCCAAGACACAAGAAGAGGAGGAAGGTACCCTATACTTCAGCTATAGGAAGCTTGATGTGTGCTATGGTATGTATCAAGCCAAATATTGCACATGTAGTGGGAGTTGTTAGTAGGTATATGAGTCATCAAAGAATTGAGCATCAAAATGTAGTCAAATGAATTCTCAGATATTTAAGAGGAGCATCCAATAAGTGTTTACACTTTGGGGGCTATACTACTAATTTACAAGGCTATGTTGACTCAGATTTGGTAGGAGATATTGATACTAGGTAGAGTACTATAGGTTATGTGTTTACTATTGGTGAGGCAGCCGTGAGCTGGGTTTCTAGGTTACAAAAGGTTAATGTTTTATCCACTACAGAGGAAGAGTATGTAGCTACTATAGAGGCAGCCAAGGAGATAATATGGCTTTAGTTCTTCTTGGAAGAATTGGAACATCCTCAGAAGGATAATTATTTGTTTATAGATAGTCAAAGTTCCATTCATCTCGCAAAGAATTCAGCTCTACATTTAAAGAGAAAACACATACAATTGTGGTACCATTTCACTTAGTCAGTTTTGGAGGATGGATAGTTAAAGAAAGACAAGATACATATAGATGAAAATTTAGTGGATATTTTTACCAAGGTAGTGACAAGGAAGAAGCTAAATTCCTATTTAGATTTGGTTGCCTATCTAGACTAAACATGAATAAAATAACAATAGAGTCTAGGGTGGTTTGATCTAGTGGGAGCCTCATGGAGTAGTAGCATAGCTACAAGATTAGTCTCCAAGTGGGAGATTGTTTTTGAGAGTGGAGCTTGATCAGTCTTGAAGTGGGAGATTTTTAGATTATTGTGAGTGATCAGAAAAGTAATATACATCATAAATTCTTTGGGGCTTGGGGCTGACATGTAATTATTAATTATAACCATAAAGCAGTAAAAATACTTGCATAAAAGAGCTTAGGGTTAGGGATTGTTATATTGTTGTGATGCAAAAATTGGTTCTTGCAGTGTTATTGAGCTATAAGAGATTATAGATTGTAATTAGGTTGTAATTACTAGATTGTAATAATATCAGACTTGTTGTTTGGTGGATGTAGACCAGGGATTAGGTGAACCACATTAAATCTTGGTGTCTTGTGTTCTTTTCTATGTGATCTATTATTTTCCAATATTGGTTATATTTGCATGTAAGTGTTATTTCCATCCGTAGTTATCCTAACATGAAAAACCTTCACCAAGTATTTTTCCTCATGAACCATTCATTAGAAATCCCTTTAAGCTCATCAATTGATAAGTGGGAGATATTTTCCATAACAAACCAAATTATGATATTGCTATTAGGATTTAACTGTGTATTTTTTTAGTCAAACTCATTGACCCATGTATCATGAGTAGTAATTTAGACATAAATCCATATCTCATGAGAATAAATGGAACACTTAGCACTTATTATATCTAGGTGATGCTCATGAAGGTGAAGCACTAGGACTTCTTGAGAGTTCACCAATCCTAGTACTACTCCATCTTAAGTGTGCTCAACTACACAATTTTCTTTATGGTTAAACTCACTCTACTTGCAACTCCATTTGAAGAACCTTAACCAAGTTTTGTACCTCATGAATGATTATTCATTGGAAATCCCCTTAAGCTCATCATTAATAAGTAAGAGGTATTTTCCACAACAAGTCAAATAATCATATGAAGCATGTTTTGGGAAAGAGAAGAAAGCCAAGAAAGGAGATAACATGTAGGATAATCAGTTAAAGCCAATATGAGAGATAAGATATATGATAAGTAGTGGAAGCCAACAAGAAAGATATAATATAGGATAAGTAGTGGAAGCCAATAAGAGAGATATCCTAAAAGTATGTAATCTAAAATAGTAGACATGTCAAGAGGCCTATGAAAACCATGTTTTTCTTTGTTCGATCCATACCAAGGGGTCAAGTTGATACCATAGTGAAAGGGTAGAGTAATAAGAATGAAACTAGATATGAAGGCTATGAGTGAATGATTAGGATCATGATAGGGAAGTCGATGGATAAGATAGTCGATCCTCATGGATAGCTCAACATTGTCAAGATCGTAGAAATAAGAGAGAATAGATGGATGGTGAAATAATTATTGATGACATCTATTTTCCACATTTTCATCATGGTACTTATCCAAGGTGCCACAAGAACTAGTTTTTACCATAGGTTGAATTTATTTCTCTTTAACTTTTCTACCAAGGCACTTTCTCTTTTTTTCCTCTTTTTTTTTCCTTCATATTTTTAAATAGAATGGATAGTGCTCCTATTGGAAGGATATGTCATGATAAGCCAAGACCAAATAAATGTATTCTAAAAGATGTCAATACAATGATTAAAGAAAGCTAATAGTAGAAAGATAATATCTAGAGGATAAAAGTTCATGCCTTGTTAGGCTGGAAAGAGGATGGATGGTAGAGAAGCATAGGATTGAAAAGATGGTTTAAGTGTAGGTGAGAAAGTAGGAAAAATCAACATTGACACACACCTTTAAAGGTGGTGGAATAATGAAGGAATAATAGATTAAATATATTGAGGTTCAGATGTATGAGATAGAAAAGTAATATTGAAAATGTATGCACCCTAAAATGGTCACCTAGACTATGAACCCCCATTAATCAATTTCTCAATTTCTTAAATCAATGCATTGCAATATTTTATTGAATCAATACAAATCATTTTCCATGATCAAATTGCAATTAATTTAATTATTTTAATATTTCCTAAGGTTTGATCATTTCATCAATAATCTTATTTAATTAAAAGAAAACATCTGTTTTAAATAAATAAAATAATCTTAGTCAATTAAAAGGAAATTTCTCTTTTATTTAAATAATTTTATCTTATTTAATTAAAACCTATGTTTTAATTAAATAATCTTAATTAAAAGAAAATCTCTCTTTTAATTAAATAATTTTATCTTATTCAATTAAAACCTCTCTTTTAATTAAATAATCTTATCTTATTTAATTAAAAGAAAACATCCCCTTTTAATAAATAAAATAATCTTATTTAATTAAAAAAAAATTCTCTCTTTTAATTAAATAATTTTATCTTATTTAATTAAAATCTCTCTTTTAATTAAAATATCTTATTTTATTTAATTGAAAGAAAATCCCTCTTCTAATTAAGTAAATAAATCCTCACTTAAAGCTCTCCTTTTGATAAAAAAAGGAAATGAATCAAATAAAATCTTATAAAGATTCCTTCTTTTGCACATATCCCTAAGTGGCGGGCTTTTCCCTCTTACATGCCTTTTTAGGAATTTATCCCACATTGCTCTTGTGAGAAGCCTCCCACCTCAACACTTTCATTTATAAAGAGCCATCTCCTTCTCATTTGGATAGATGTTAGTTGCTATAGTATTGTTATGCTGCAAGTTTGGAGAGTGATTTTGGAGGAGTTTGAGCATTATGGTTTGAGCCTTAAGGTTTGGACATTGGAGCTTCATTGAAACTTCTCTCTTCTTGTCTTGTTCTCTCATGCATCCATGGCTTCCATCATCATGCTTCATCCTTACATTTTCATATCAACTTAGAGTCATATTTGTTCTCATAGATTAATCTTGCATTGTTATTTCCTTTCATAGATTAGACTTTTTTACTTGCATTGATTTTCATTGCTATAGTTTAGATTAGCTTGCATCTTCATTTGCATGCATATTTGATGATCATGGAGACTAGCACTCTTTCTTTTTCTCCTTGAATCTCTTGTTTTATGGTGTACTTGTATGGGCACAAATTAGGTCAAAATTAAGGGCCTCCATTATAAACCCTTGCACTCCATGAATAGAGATTTATGAGTAACCATTTGAGATCTTATTCTTGAGAAACCTTGGATATAGTGACTCATAGAAGTGTGTCGACATTTTAGCACACATTTTTTGGAACTCTTTAGAATAACTAAGAGGGGGGTGAATCAGTTATCCAAGGTCCACCTATACAATTAATTTTTTTGAAAACTTGGTGAACCCATATCCATAAAAAAATTTCATCATGCATGCATCCATTAGGTTATGTAATCACTTAAACTTTTAGGTTACTAACAAATCAATTTGTAGAAATGTAAACATGAAACATAATAGATTCAATAACACATTATACATAATGATTTAATGTGGAAACCCAATTTGGAGAAAACTATGAATAACATGTTACTCATTCTCACTCTTCTAAAGTGATGTCCTATGAAAGGCCAACCCTGTTAAAGGTTACACTACACACTATTAAATGTGACCCTATTAAAGGACTTCAATCACCTAGTTAGGAATGAGCCTTGTTAGAGGACTTTAGATCATTCACTTAGAATGTCACTTGGTTAAAGGATTTATAAATGATTATTAGGTTAACCTTAATCCAAAGGATTTACCCTAGGCTACTATAATGATTAGAAAGTAATAGTAAGGCTTGATTTGATAAAAACTTACAACAAACTTGCATATTATAGATCTCTATTTTAGTCCTCCATTATTCTTGGCTTTCACACTCTTCAACTTTGATAGCTTGTTCACCCTTCAAGAATCCATACCCTAAAGGCTTCTTTCTTTTTCTTGCTAATGCAGTCTCTTCTCTTAGGTTACTGAATAAAGCAATACCCTAGACTCATTGTCTTCCTTAGGTTCTCGCACATGACAACCCTTGCTTTTGACTAGCCATCTCTATATATAGCGAAATAAGATCTTTTTTCATTCATTCTAGATCATCCATTTTAGGGTTAGGTCAAATTAGGTAGGATTCAATGAATCTACCCCTTATTTCATTTCATTCCCTTCTAGAAAATTCTCCTTCAATCCTCTTTGAATTCACCTCAAAATGGTTTATCATGAATTATATTCCACCAGCTCATCAACCTTATCTTCCACATGGTTCACACAATTCAAGAAATCAATCCTGTTGGCTCAGATTCATCAAATTCTTGATCTTTCTCATTATACTAATGCTTGGCATTAACTAGCTTCTAATACTCGATACATACTACATTGCTTGACATCCTCTATCAAATCGCTTGGCATGAACTAAAGTTTATTGGTGCTCGACATCAACTAAACTTTACTTGGTTTACACAATTTTACTCGACTTAGACTGAAATTGACTTTTCTTAGATCTAAATGATTTTTTGCTTGGCTTTCACTAACTTTCTTTGGAACCTATTGTGTAAATTCTAAAGCTTGGTAGACAAAATTTGTTTAACTTGTTCTTCTGAACTTAATTATAGTAACCAACCTTTGCAACCTCAAGTAGATTATCAATGTAGTATAATATCACTGTCTTAACTGATTCTTGTACTTTTCCATATCATAAGTGAACCTTTCCTCTAGGTGCTATTGTTACCTCATTTGATCAAATTCCCTTCATCAATCAAATAAATGATAGTACTTAAATCATATAAGTAATTAACTTACCAACAAGTAGTAGTTTTGACATTAGTAATAAAATAATGATTGAAATACATTTATCACACTTGTATCAATCTATTTTCAACAATCTCTTATTTTGGCATTGATGGCAAACCAAAATGGCCAAACTTAATCAGTATGACCAACCAAAATACCAAAAAGAAAATAATTCCTTGTATTGAAATCTCTTCCTCTATTAACAACTTTCATCTTCTGAATAGTTTATTCATCTTCTGAATATTTTACAAAATTCTATTATGATCAATAGGCAGTCAATCAATTCATCCTTATTGTCCCTCTTGATTACTTCTTATATCTTTCTAAACATTATCTCCCTCTTACTAGGTAGATGTAATCAATAGGTACACTTTATCCCTCAACTTTCATGAAACATAGTACACTTTCTCCCTCTTTGACAACAATGTGAAAGACATTTTATCTTCATATGTAGATATGAACATTTTTAGTTTCTCCCTTAGTCACCTAGCTTGTGACTGATTTGTAGGTCTAGCTCTTTGATTACTTTAGACAACTCCTAAATTAAGATCCACTACATCAATGTATAATATATGTCAATCAACTTGTTTGATGGATGACACTCCTCATGCTTCTTAGATATCCTTTGATATAGATATCACCCCTAGTTTACCTCTTAGATACTCATGAGAATCCTTAGGTAATGCTTTTGTAGAGATATCAACAATTTTCTCTTTTGTGTTAACATATTCCATCTTCACCTCTTTATCTTGAACTAATTCTCTTAAGTAATGATATTTGATTGCAAGGTGCTTAGTCTTTGTATGCATCACAAGATTCTTCGATATATTTATAACACTTGTATTATCACAATAAATATTACAGGATCAATGATTGCCTCCTTCATATCTTTGAGCAATTGTTTGATCCATAGAATATTTATACAATTTACTATATTAGCAACATATTCAACTTCAACAATAGATTGAGAAATGTAGTTTTATTTCTTGCTACTCCATGCAACCAACCTTTTGCCTAAGAAAAATGCTCCTCCACTGGTGCTCCTTTTTCATCAATATTTCCTTCCCAATTAAAATCAGTAGGCTCTCAATTCAAATTTCTCATTTTTCTTCTAGTATAGACAATAGTCCTCTATTCCTTTTAGATATCTCGTTATTCTCTTAATGACCATCAAATGATTCTCCCTAGGATTAGCAAAGAATCTTGCAACTATCCCTATGGATAATGCAATATTAGGTCTATTGTGTACTACATATTGCAATTTTCCAATCATAGACCTATAAAAATTTTGATTCACCTTAGCTAAATCATCATCCTTTGAAAATTTATGTCTTGTCACTGTGTGTGTACTTACTAGCTTGGAATCCTCCAATCCAAAAGTTTCAGTATCTCCTTAACATACTTTGACTGAGTGATGCATATACCATATTTCATTTGATGTACTTACAAACCCACAAAGAACTTGATCTCTCCAAATATAGACATCTCAAATTCTTGCTTCATTTTATTTGCAAAAGCCTTACATAAGGTATCTTGACCTCCAAATATGATATCATCAACAAAAATTTAAGATAACAAAATAGATTTTCCTTTCTCTATCTTCAAGTATAGATTGTTTTTATCATTAGTCCTATCAAATCCAATCTTTACAAGATAACTATGAAGCCTCTCATACAATGCTCTTGATGCTTGCTTCAAACCATATAAAGCTTTGTGTAGTCTACATACCATATTTTTGTTGTTAGCATTAACAAATCCTCCTAACTGCTCCATATAAAATTCTTCCTCTAATATACCATTTATAAATGCAAACATAACATCCATTTGATAAAATTTGAAACCTTTGCATACAGAGTAAGTAAGTAGAGTTCTTACTCCTTCTAGTCTTGCAATAGGGGCAAATGTTTCTCCATAGTCTATCCCTTCTTCTTGTGCATATCCTTTACCAAATAATCTTTCCTTGTTCCTTACAACTTCACCATTTTCATCTAACTTATTTTTGTATACCCACTTGGTACCAATCACATTTTTGTCTTCTGTTCTAGGAACTAGAGTCCATGTCTTACTTTTCTCAATTTGTTCAATCTCTTCTTCCATAGCTTTTCTCTAGTCCACAACTTCTAAGGCATCTTTCACTATTTTAGGTTCTTGCATGCTTAGTAAACATGTGTTATTTCTCAACTTGTTCCTTGTCATTGGTCTAGCATTATCTCTAAGGATTTGTGCAACAGGGTGATGTCTCTTAACATACCTAGACAATCTTGTTTTTGTTATGTTTTCTTCATTTGGTCTCTTAACTTTTGAATCACTATGTTCATCTCTCTTAGTTAGTTCAACATCTCTTTTATATACACTAATATCAGAATCATAATGTACCTCAACTTCATTTTGTAACTTAACACCTAAATGTAGATTGGTTGCTAAATGCAACTTGACATTCATTGTATGTGACTTGACAGTCACTAAAAGTTTCTACTGGTTTGTAACTTGATTTACAACATCTTCTTCAGTAGGCATGCCTTCATAAAAGTATATGAATGATTTGTATTCTTCTAGTTCCTTCATAGGTTCAGCCTCACATACTTCTATATATTCATCAAATTTCATATTTGCACTTTTCACAATTTTGTTAGTGTTAGTATTTAAACACTTTTAAGCTTTACTTCTTGTGGAATAACCAAGAAATATACCTTCTTCACTTTTTGCATCTAGTTTACCATTCTTGAAATCTTTGAGAATATAGCATTTGCTTCCAAATACCTTCAAATATTTTACATTAGGTGAGTATCCATACCATATTTCAAAATATGTTGAATGAGTACCTTTCTTGACTTGCACACAGTTCAAGGTATAGATAGCTATACTTACAATTTCTCTCTAGTATTTCAAAGTAACATTTTTTTGCAACATGAGTGTCCTAGCATAGTCCATTACATAACTATTCCTCCTTTCGATAATTCTTATTTGTGGAGGGGTTCTAGGGGTAGATATTTGTCTTTTGATTCCTCTATCATTAAAAAGAATCACAAAATCATTTGACATAAATTCTCCCCCTCTATCAGATCTCAAACATTTTAGACTTTTACCTATTTCTTTTTCAACTCTTGCTAAATATCACTTAAAATTTTGGAAAGCATCAGATTCCTATTTCAGAAACATAATTGTCATCATTCTAGAATAATCATCAACAAGCAACATAATGTACTTATCTCCTTTATAGCTTTGCACTTCATCTAGTCCACACAAGTTAATATGAACAATCTCTAATATTCTATTAGAGGTATGAGTCTTACTCTTAAAACTTGACTTTGTCATTTTTCTTAATTGATATTATTTGCAAATTATAATGTTAGGCTTCTTCAACTTAGGCAAACCTCTAACTCTTCTCATGTTACTAATACTAACCAAGTTATCATAATCAACATAACATAACCTCTTGTGTCATCGCCACACATGATCAAATTCTACAACTAAACAAGTAGCATCCTTCATATAGAGGTAGAATAGATTACCTCTAGTTTGATCACCTTTCAATCAATTTTCCATTAGTATTATATATCTTAGCAATTTTGTTCTCAAACTTAACCTTAAATATTAAATTATTTAGTTGTGACACACTCAATAGATTATAGTTAATTCCTTCAACATAATAAGCATTGTCACATATAATCTTTTTTGTGATTTTGATAGAATGTTTTTCTTTTATCACACATGGTGCATCATTACCAAATCTTACACTATTTCCATCATGATAATTCAAGGTAATGAACTTACTTTTATATCCAGTCATTTGATGTGAACACCCACTATCAATGATCCATCTATCATTCTTGTTCACACAAGACACAAGTGCAATTACCTCATCCTCATCAGATTCATCCTTCATTGTAACATATACCACTTCATCATCATGATCATCAGATTCATCTTTTGTTTCCTCTTTAGCAATGTAGTGAGACTTCTTGCCTTTATCTTTGTAATCTTTTCTTTCTTCATCTCTTCTACTTTTGTACTTGTCACCGCCTCTATAGTCTTCTTCTCTAGAAATCTAGCAACAATATGACCAACCTCATTGCGATTGAAACATATGATAGGTAACTTACCTTTAAACTTGCCTTTACCTTTGTGAAATCTCCTTGCTAGTAGTGCTTCAAGTTGATCTACATCTTCTTCATCTGTATCACTGTCATTGGACACATATTTTGCCTTTTTCTTCTTCTTCTTCTCATTGGGTTCATTTAATGATAGCTTATCCTTGAAAGTAGATTCAATATTTTTAGGTTTATAATTATCAAAATTAGATAGCTCAAAAGTAGTGATCCTACCTACTAGACCTTAAAGAGTGAGATCATTCCCTAGCATACATCTTAGTTCTTGTATTGTAGAAACTCTAATAGCATAGATGGGCAACAATGTTCTCAATTTTTTTTTTAGTACAATATCATCATATATTTTACTAGTAACTCCTCTTATTGTATTAGAAATATCTTTTATTCTAGAGTAGTATTGAGCAATATTCTCACCTTCTTGCATTCTCATATCATTGAACTTACCTCTAATACTTTCAACTTGAGCTCTGAGAACATTTTTATTACCTCCATAGATAGTGTGTAGATCATCCCACATTTTCTTTGCACTGTCACAACCCTTGATACCATCAAAATTCACATAACTTAGGGTAGAGGCAATCTCCAACATTGCCTGGTTGTGTTCTTTCTTCTATTTTAGATTTTCAGTAGTTAGGGCTCCAGCAAGATCAATATGCTCAACAAAAATGGTAGATTAAGCCCGATCTCCAATTCCTCCTAGGTGTAGCTTCATCAAAATTTTCCATGTAGGAAAGTTATCTCTATTATGCTTGGGTACTTTCTCTTTTTGACATCGTGATCTTTGTGCTTCTAGTACGTTCAAACTAGTTCTCTTAAATAGATGACTCTGATACTAATTGTTCAAATTCTTTAGAATAATTGAGGTTATGGGGGGGGGGGGGGGGGGTGTTGAATTAGTTATCCAAGGATCAAATTGTTAAAATACTTTAGAATATCTGAGAGTGTGGTGGGGGGGGTGATTTAGTTATCCAAGGTCTAGATGTATAAATAGAACTTTTCATAGCTTAGTGAACCCATAAAACATTATCATCATGCATGCATCTGTAAGATTATGCAATTACTTAAAACTTGTAGGTTACTATCAAATCAATTTTTAGAAGTGTAAAAATAAAATATAACATATTTAACAACACATTTGACACAATGATTTACACAGGAACCCAATTTTTGAAAAACCACCAGTATATGCTACCCTTTTTCACTTTTTTGAAGTGATGCCCTTTGAAAGACCAACCCTATTAAAGGTTACAATACACACTATTAAATGTGACCTTATTAAAGGATTTCAATCACCTTCTTAGAGTGAGCCTTGTTAGAGGACTTTAGACTATTCACTTGGAATGTCACTTGGTTAAAGGATTTACAAATGACTATTAGGTCAACCTTAATCCAAAGGATTTTATCCTAGACTAATACAATTATTAGAGAGTAATAATAAGGCTTGATCTCATAATAACTTACAACTCTATTTGTAGATTAGAGATCTTTTTTCTAGTCCTCAATTTTGTTTGGCATTTACACATTTTATCTCTGATAACTTATTTACCCTTCAAGCATTCACACCCATAAGCCTTCTTTATTAACATGCCAATGTCCTTCTTTATTAACATGCCAATGTAGACTCTTCTCTTAGGTCACTTGATTAAGAAAAACACTTAACTTTGTGTCTTCCTTAGGCTCTCACACATGACAACCCTTGCTTCTGACCATCCATTCCTATAAATATGAAATTAAGATCTTCTGACACTCATTCTCCATCATCCAATTTAGGGTTAGGACAAATTAGGTAGTGTACAATGAATCTACCCCATATTTCATACCTCTTATAGAAAGTTCTCCTTCAATCCTCTTTGAATTCATGTCAAAATGATTTACCTTGAATTTTGTACCACCAGCTCATCAATCTTATCTTCCACCCAGTTCACACAATCTAAGAAAAAAAACTTGTCAGCTCATATCCATTAAATTCATGATCTTTCAAATAATGTAGCAACTTGGCATTAACTTTCTTCTAATGTTGAACACATATTGCATTACTTGACATCTTCTATAAAATCACTTGGTATAAACTAAAGTTTATTGGTGCTCATATCCATTAAATTCATGATCTTTCAACTAATGTAGCCACTTGGCATTAACTTTCTTCTAATGTTCAACACATATTGCATTACTTGACATCTTCTATAAAATCACTTGGTATAAACTAAAGTTTACTGGTGCTGGCATCAACTAAACTTTACTCAGCATCCACTATTTTTTTGGCATACACTAGAATAGACTTTTACTTGGCACAAACTAATTTTCTACTCAACTTGCACTAACTTTTTTTAGCACCTACTATCTACTCAGTCAAGCTTGGTAGAATTCTTTTGTTTAACTTGTTCTTCTATACTTGCTTAGTGTAACCAACCTTTGTAACCTTAAGTAGATTATCAATACATCATGTTATCACTATCTTAACTAATTCTTGTTCTCCTTTACATATCATAACTTAACCTTTCCTCTCAGTGCTATTGTTACATCTTTTAATCAAATCCTCTTCATCAATCATATAGGTGATAATATCTAAATTGTATAAAGAGTTAGTAGGTTTGACATGAGTGATAAAACAATGATTGAAACATATTGATCATACTTTCATCAATATATTCTCAACAATCTCTTTCTTCAACAATCTCCCTCTTTGGCATTGATGAAAAACCAAACTAATCAACAAAAATGACTAGGTTAAAACAATATGACCAACAGAATACCAAAAAGAAAATAATTCCTTATATTGAAATCTCTCCCTCTCTCAGCAACTTCCATCTTCTAAATAGTTTACAAAACTCTGGTGTGTCATCCTTATCCCTCTAAATTTCTTCTTATATCTCCCTCTTACTAGGTAGATGTTAGGATTTCTCCCTCTTTCTTAAGTCTCCAATCTCTTGTATATCTCTTGATCAATAACTATCTCCTTCTTTCTTATATTTCCCTTGATCCATAACTGTCTCCCTCTTTGACAACAATGCCAAAGACTTGTTATCTTAACATGAAGATATAAACTTATTTAGTTTTTTTCATTGTCACCTTGCTTTTGACTAAATTTTATTGCCATTTATTTGATTACTTAAGGTAGCTCCTAAAGTAAGATCCTCTACAACAGTTTGTAACATATGAAAATCAGTTGGTTTGATGTAGGGCACTCCTTTTGTTACTTAGATAGCCTTTGATAGGGTTATCACTCCTAGGTTACCTCTTTGGTATTCATGAGAATCCTTAGGTAATTATTTTGTGAAGATATCATCAATTTGTTCTTTTGTGTTAAAATATTCCATCTTCACCTCTTTATCTTGAACTAATTCTATCAAGTAATGATACTTGATTGCAATGTGCCTAGTCTTTGTGTGCATTACAAGATTCTTTGATATGTTTATAACATTTGTATTATCACAATAAAGTATCATTGGTTTTGTGATCTTTTCCTTCATATCTTTGAGTAATTGTTTGATCCATACAAATTTTGTACAATTTATAGCAACAACAACATATTCAACTCCAATAGTAGATTGTGAAGAGTAATTTTGTTTCTTGCTAGTCCATATAACTAGCCTCTTGCCTAAGAAAAATGCTCCTCCATTGGTGCTCTTTTTGTCATCAATGTTTCTAGCCCATTTAGCATTAGTATAGGCTCTTAATTCAAATTTATTAGTTTTTTTATAACATAGACCATACTCCTATGTTTCTTTCAGATATCTCATTATTCTCTTTATAGCCATCAAATGATTCTCCCTAGGATTAGTAGAGAATCTTGAAACTATCCCTATAGATAATGCAATGTTAGGTCTACTATGTACTACATATTGTAATTTTTTAATCACAGACATGTACAATGTTTGATTCACCTATTTTGAATCGTTATTCTTTGACAATTTGTCTTGTCACCATAGGTGTACTTACTAGTTTAGAATCCTCTAATCCAATTTTTTTAAATATTTATTTGACATATTTTGACTGAGTGATGTATATACCATATTTCATCTTATATACTTGCAAACCCACAAAGAACTTGATCTCTCCAGACATAGACATCTCAAATTCTAGCTTCATTTCATTTTCAAAAGCCTTACATAGAGCACCTTGACCTCCAAAAATGATATCATCAACAAAAATTTCAAATAAAAAAATATGTTTTCCTTTTTTTTTTTTTCTTCATGTACAAATTACTGTTATTATCAGTCCTTTCAAATCCAATCTTCACAAGATAATTATGAAGTCTCTCATACCATGCTCTTGGTTCTTGTTTCAAACCATATAGAGTTTTGTGTAATCTACATACCATGTTCTTATTGTTAACATCAAGAAAAATTTGTAGTTGTTCTATGTAAAAATTTTCTCTAATATGCCATTCAAAAATGCATATTTAACATCCATTTGATAAACTTTGGAACCTTTGTATGTAGAATAAGAAAGTAAAGTTTTCACTCCTTCCAATCTAGCAATAGGAGCAAATGTCTCTCCATAGTCAATTCCTTCTTCTTGTGCATATCCTTTGCAAACTAATCTTGCCTTGTTCCTTGTGACTTCACCATATTCATCTAGCTTGTTTCTGAATACCCACTTGGTGCCAATCATATTTTTTTCTTCTAGTCTAGGAACTAGAGTCCATGTTTTATTTTTCTCAATTTGTTCAATCTCTTCTTCCATGGCTTTAATTGAGTCCACATCTTCTAAGGCATCTCTCACTGATTTATATTCTTTAATGCTCAGTAAACATGTATCATTTCTCAATCTACTTCTTTTCATTGATCTAGAATCTTTATCTCCAATAATTTGAATAGCATGATGATGTCTCTTGACATATTTGGACAATCTTGGTCCAGCTCTAGTTTCTTCATTTTGTCTTTCAACTTTAGAATCACTATATAGATCTCTTTTAGGTAGATCAATATCTCTACTAATTTCAAAATTAGAATGTGTTTCAACTTTATTCTATAACTCAAAATCTAAATGTACCTCAGTTCCTTAATGCAACTTCACATTTGTAGTATGTGATTCAATAGTCACTGAAATTTGCTATTGGTTTGTAACTTGATTTGTAGCATCTTCTTCAATAGACATACCTTCATAAAAGTATACAAATGATTTTTATTCTTTTAGTTCCTTCATATGTTCAACCTCATATACTTCTTTATATTCATCAAAATTTACACTTTCACTTTTCATAACTTTGTTAGCATTAGTATTTAAACACTTATAAGGTTTACCTCTTGTGGAATATCCTAGGAATATGCCTTCACTTTTTGCATCTAGTTTACCATTCTTGAAGTCTTTGAGAATATAGCATTTGATTCAAATTACCTTAGAATATTTTAGATTGTGTGAGTATCCATACCATAGTTCAAAAGGTGTTGAATGAGTACCTTTTTTGACTTGTACATGTTGGAATTACAAGTGGGAAAGGAGTAAACTTTTGAGGAGGGGGTGTGAATTAGGAGTTTAAACTTGGACCCATAATATTTTCACCTTTCATACATCAAATGCATAATAAACTAAAATAACATATAAAGCATATGCATAAATCATGTAAACATGTAATCAAACACTTACACTTAACACCATATATGATTACCTAGAAACCCTCTAAATGAGAAGGTAAAACTGGAGTGGAGATGACACCCACAAATCTTTGCTACTATAGTAATAAAGTGTTTTCAGTTAGGGTTACAATGGTTTGACCATGAATCATGATCTACTCTATGAAAGGCTTGCCCTGTTAAAGGCTTACAAAGACTATTAAGTCCCACCTTGTTAGAGGATTTTAACATCCTGTTAGAAGTGTGCCTTGTTAGAGGACTTAAAATTACAATTAAATAAGAACCCTATTAAAGAATTTCATAAAAATTGTTAAGACTACTCTATTAAAAGATTTAACTAAAATCACCAATCAAAATGTCTCAGCATAGATCTTGTGGTTGGCACTTGTTTTCCTGATAACAGATCACCTCTATCCAATCTCTAATTAATCCTTCATGATCTAATGTATCAAAGTTGTATTCTCTATCCTCTATTCTTCACTTAACTGATTTTGCAGTTCATTTTTTCTACTAAGTCACCTTGAATTCTCTACAAACTATCTTGTTCAATCCTCCAATTTTATCATTCACCCCTTTACAATGCTCTCAATATCATTAAAAATTTAGGGCTTTTTCCTCCTTAAGAAGATTGAGGTGGCTTAGGATTAGGTATGAATCTACGATTGAGATTCATACATTTCTCTGCTTAAATCTTCTCATTTTTTGGATTGGCTACATGTAATTGCATAGGGAAAATGCATATAGATTCATCCTTATCTCTACAATATTGAACTCTATCCTTAGGTTGGGTGAAAAATGGTTTACATTGTTGTTTGTGCCAAAACAGAAAAATATGTCCAATATGTGTTACTCAACATATGTAGTCTCTGATGCTTGGCATACACTATTTTGACTCGACACCTAAACTACTTGGCATCTACTATTTACTCAACACTTGAATCACTTGGCATGATCTATCTACTTATCACTTGAGTGACTTAGCACACGAGTGACTTGACACTCATTACAACTCGACATGGTCTAATATTTACATGTTGTACTCAACATGCATTACTAGTTTAGCATGAACAAAGTAAATTTCTTAAGTGTATTGACACTCACTTTTCAAAACCAAAAAAAGATTAACAATCCCCCCCTTTGACATGAGTGTCAAGAACACTTGAATATAAATAATCAATCTAATCTTCTCAAGTATAACATAACCATGACTTGGCTTGTATATAGAACTTCAAAATTTTCAAAATTTTGTAATAACCTATATATCTCAAAATTTATAACTCCCCCTGAGTTGATATGTCTATTCTATATCCAAAATATGTTCTCCATTTTAAGTAGATTTGTCTCTACTGATTGATACTCTTTGACTTCAATGCACTTATACTCTTTCATGCTTTGTTATGATATGTTTCTATCTTTGCATTGTATTTCTCAAAAATGTATAACTCCCCCTTTCTTTATTCTTCCTCATAGGATATTCTCATCCTTTTCTCTATCTCCCCCTTTTTATCTATCTCCCCATAGGATATTCTCCCCCTTATATTCTATCTCCCCCTTTTTGACACTTATGTCAAATGGGGTATACATAGATAGTGTTTTTGTCCAAAAGTTATTTGTGGACTTGCCTTATAATTTTTAGATCTACATCCTAGTTGTCACATGCAACATCTAGTGACTTGAGTTGGATGGAAAGATTGGCAGCAAGGTGTACTAGGCCATCTAGAGTAGAAAGAGTGGGGTGTTTCTTTAGCAAAGTTTTTGCATAGCCTAGCTCCTTGTGTAGTATCTCCATATGAGGGTGAGAGATGTCCATATACTTGTCAATTTGGCTCTTATGCTAGCCTTTTATACTATTAATATAGCTAATTTACTTTTTTTTTGAAGCAATGTATTAAAATACTTCTCACTCTAAGCTGGGTTCTGAGGTAACTTTGTACCTGATATATTGAGATTTGTATCTAGGCTCATAATATGATGTCTGGTCTCTTGGGTAAAGAGTGTAGGGTCACACAATTTGGTGTACAATGAGAATATGTTCTCAAGTACCTTCTTCACATCTTCAACCTTTGTTTCTAATGTAACTTGAGTTAGTTCTATGACACCAGATATATTCTCATTGAACTTGCTTTGGAATTTCTTTTCTGACCACTCTAAAAGTTTGGTACTTGTATCAATGTCTTCATTGTTGACCTTTTTCACTATGTTTGAAAATTGTTCTAATAGTGGCCTTGTTCTTTTATTTAATTTCTTGTAATGCTTGGTTTTGCCTATATTCTTTCCTAAGCATTTCTTGATGCTTCTTCTTCTCTAAAGCTTGTTGTAAAATTATTATTTGATCTATTGTCATCATGTCATAGTCAAATTTAGGAATAAATATATCTTCATCTAAAGTTATATCACTATAGTGAGTTACCTTATCAACATTGAAGAGCTTGAGCCTGACACTGAGATCTGCAATGGTATAACTTCTGTGCTTAGCTTCTAAAAAAATTTCATAGGAGAAGTTCCAGATGTTGGTAGCTTTACTAGTGCTTGCATGGCTTCTTGCTCCTCTACCTTAGGTGTTTTCTCACCTTCTTCAAATTGGCTTTTTGTCTAATACAATTACATGAATAACACTTTGTTCTTGTCCTTTAGGTATAGATGAAACTATCTATCCTACTTCTTGTTGTTGAGTTGTATCTTTTTGTTCTTCCTACTTCTTCTCAAGAGTAATAACTTTCACAAGTGTATCAACCTTGGTGGGTGTATCTACTATAGTTTGAAACAAAGATTTCACTTGAGCCACTAAAGGGATGGTAGAAGGTGGTTCTTGTGGATTCACCTTATCCCTTTTGATGTCAGTTACTACCTTTTGGAGTTCATCTACACTTAACAAGACTGGATTATCATATAACTTAGCATGTAGTGCAGATTGGTCCAATATTTTCTTCAAGTCATCTGTAGTCAGTGGATTGATGTTCTGAGCTGATGCATTAGGAGCATCCTTGATAATAATAGTTTCTATTTACTTGACAATGTCATGTGAGGGACTGACACTTGACACTTATGTGTCCTACACACTCTATTCATTTTGTTGTTGTTCAACTGTAGCCATGTCATCATCTTGCTTTTGTGTTTCTTCCCCAACTATATTATCTTTATTCTCATCTTCCTTATCATCTTCTTGTTTGTCATCATCTTCTTTGTCATCTACATCTTTATCATCACTTTAACCTCAAAAGGGTCAACTTCTCCTTACTTTATAGTGGTCAACCCATAGATTAATTTCCATATTTGGGTAGAATTTTTTACCACATCTACAATGTTGTTTTGAAGTATGTTGAAGGCTCTATACTTAGGTGTAAAACTAACTCCATATTTCTTAGTAGCCTAGTAATCTTCCCTTTTGTTGGTTCTAGCATTACTCGGGGCAATGTAGTTTCCCTTATTTGTTTTCCCAAATTTAGACAATAATGCCATTTTTGCTCAACTAAATCATATAATTTATTACATACTGAGTTAGTAAACTCTAATGTCATAGTTTTAGATTTAGACATGATTACATATATGAAATTTCTGCTAACTTTTGTTCTTCTTTCTTAAGTTTTTCAAAATCAATATGTTTAAATCTAGATAAATATGCATTATTTCTGACATTTTCACACACATTTTCAATATCAAAAAGTGGTCTATGAATTATCACTTTGAATTGACTCAAATCATCTATTTAGTCTTTTCTTCATCTGAGTTAGGCTGTGCAACATTTTTTCTTCTCTATTTCTTCTACACTTGACTACCTTGTTCTATAGCCTTAATCTTCTCCTTGTCCTTTTGTGTGTTTATACATGTCTTGGCTCTAGTGGTAGGAGTAGTAGGCTTGGCTAGGCTAGGTTTGACAATTTTCTTTTACTTGGCCACAGGCTATGCCTTAGCCTTTCTCTTCTTTGGCTTGGCTTGTGTAGGTGCTTCCTCAGCTTCTTCTTCCTTGGCACCTTCTATTTATTCTTCTTCCTTGACCTCTCCTATGCCTTGAGTCAATGTAAGAGATACTTTTGTTTGTTTTTTTTCTTCCTCTTTATCCTCTTCATCCTCTTCCTCTTCTTGCTCACTTGCACCTTCACCAAATTTGGCCTTTAGCTTCTTTACTAGCTTATCTTTCTTCTTATGTGTGGAGGTAGTTTTCAACTCCATTGTTCACATTAAGTTATGTTTTCCATTAGTGACAATACTTATTCATAATTCTATATGGTTACCAAGTTTATCACTTAGTCTCTAGTGTTTACTGAGAATTTAGTGGTTGCCAAGAAAGTTCAACAGTTTAGTAGTTCATGCTAAGCATTCTAATGGTTACCTATTGAGTTCAACAGTGCAATAGTTATCATTGAGTAGTTAGTGGTTATCAAGATTCAAAGTACTTATTGAGTCATTAGTTATTATGATGTGAAGTTAGTGTCTATCTAGTGATGGGATGAGTAGTGTTTACCAAGTGAAAGCAAGGTAAACACAATATTTAGTTCTTATCGAGTTACACTATATCTACCAAGTCTCCAATGTTCACCAAGTTCGAAGCTATGTTGAGTTACTAGTATGGAACAAGCCTCTACATATATTGAATGCATGATGATGGTGAGTAATGTAGTGGACATCAAGTATCAAAAGGTCACCAAGTTAGCTATTCAGACCCTGAGTTTCTACATTTGGGCCGACTCAGTAATACTTGTGTTAACTTGTGTTTTGCCAACCTTGTAAATATGAGAATTGGAATGGTAGATATGTAATGTATTATATCATACCCAATGTGTGTGTATGATGATGACAAGTAATTTTTTGAGAAGAGTGAATGCGAATCAATGGTTGAGTAGAGTATTTAGCAAGGTCTATAAGGAGTAGTCAAGTAAAATCTATCACAATAGGTGATCAACATTTCAAGGATCTAATCACCAATCAAGTTGTAAGTTAGATCTACTATTTCATTCTAACAGGTGAATCAACTTCTAAATCCTTTAACAAGGTAGACTTAATAGTATTTTCTCTAAATCTCCTAATAGAGTGCATACTTCATTGTATGTTTGTAAAACCTCTAATAAGGTGGACCTAACAGTCCTAATTGCTCCTAATAGGGAAGATCATCAAAAGTGATCATTGTAAGTGTTAACAGGCCAAATGTGTACTGTAGTATTGAAGTTTTATGGGTATCATCCCCACCCTAGTTTTACTTTCTATTTGGAAGGTTTTTGGGTCACCAAAATATTGTGTTCATGTACTATGAATATTTATCTTTTAGTTTCTCATACATGCAATAGATTAGATCAATTAATGGTGAATGGATTATGTTGGTTAAGTGATAAATTTTTTAACAATTTTTGAGGTTACTGATTCACCCCTCCCCTCTCACTAACCTATCTAGTCTTGATTATTTCCAACAATTGGTATCAGAGCTTTGTGGTTCTCATGATAAAGTTTGATAGCTTGAGCAAAGATCAAGGACAATGGAGATATTCAAACTTGACAAAGCTATTGACAATGAGAAGCTAGATCTAGAGATGGCCATAGCTTAATTCAAGGAACCGAAAGAGCATCTTTCCCAATCCATAAAAAGAAGGAAGGAACTTGCAAAACAAATGAATGATCACCAATATGTTGAAGAAAATATTGAAGACGTTTTCCCTTCAAGCTGTTCAGATGAAGCAAATCAAGAAATCAAAGAACTCCTAAAAAAGAATGGTTCCCTGTAAGAAGAGGTAAGAAAATTGAAAAGAGAACAAGAAATTTAGTTAATAAGATTGTGTGAAATCTTGGAACAAAGGAATAAGGAAAATGAAGACTTTGAGGCAAGGAACAATGAAACTCAAAACTAATCCCTTCAACAAGAAAATCTTATCAATAAGCTCTCCTATTCAAATGAGGAAATCACGAGTCTAAGATCTGAAAACGAGAGGTTAAGAAATGACTTAATCATTGAAAGAAAAATTAATGAAAGATTGAAAGCTAATCTAACTTCTAAAAAGAAACTCAATGAAAGGGTAATGAAATCCTAGGCAAACATGGATCAACTGAATCAACAAAGTGAGTAGAATCTTTATAGGCAAAAGGATAAAGCAGGACTTGGATACAAAGAAGAAGGTGAATCTTCCAAACAAGGTGCTCAAAGGAATCAAATACCTACTTGCAATCACTATGATAAGATAGGTCATACATCAAACAAATGTTGGAGTAATGGAAAGGAAAATTTCAATGGAAAAAGCTATAATTGCAGTCAATATGGTCATAAAGCTAATGAATGCAAGGAGAAACCAAAGTTTGAAGGTAAATGTCACAAATGCAAGAAACAAGGTCATAAGGCATCTGAATGTAGAACTAAACCATTCAATCTAGATACACAACTTGTAAAGACAATATTTGGTTGGGACTATAGTACTTGGTGTAGATGTCATTATTGTGGAGAATATGGACACATTGGCATAAAATATGCAAGGCATCACTTGAGAAAGAAGGATACAACAATAAGATGTTATACATGCACTAAACATGCTCATATAGCTAACAATCGCATGAATATAGGTAAAGTTTAAGATGAAAAGAAAGCCAAAGCTGATAACATCAAGAAATAGATGAGACAACAGTGGATTCCCAAATCTACCAAGCAAGCCAGCTCAAATGATGGTCATGTCACTCAAGAAGTGGGTTCCAATTAGGTTCTTAAGGAAGAACTAGAATTGTATCCTCAAGCCACATCTTAAGTAGTTCCAATGAATGAAAGAAAAAGATTCAAATTAGTATTGTATATATAGTGGGATCATAGAAGTTTAGCATTAGTATTCACTGAGTGAGGCTAGATCATACCAAGCAAGGTCAGTAATAACAAGTTTTGTTTGGTCACTGAGTTACAAGGCTCTATTGAGTTATCTAGATAGATAGTGGATGACAACTTGTCAAGCACTATGTCATTATGGATCTCTTCATACTGAGCATTAATGGAAGGTTTTCATCAAAAAGATAGGATTTTGATTTTATTTTCATTGTGAATTCAATATATCCAAGAGCAAAGTGATTTATAGATCATCCAGGTGATCTTGACTGAAGTTTGCAGTGAAATTTTTGAAGTAGATTTTATCAGTCTACCAAGTGATCATGGCATCCACCAGTAGTAGTAGCAAGGCAAAGAAAGGTTTGGAGATGTTGGCACATGGTGTCGAATGGAAGGCTCCAAACTTTAAGCTAGTGTGAACAATTGCAGAATCCCTTGACCCTAATGGAGCTCAATCTCAAATCCCACCAAAGGTATGGCTCATAAATGATATTTGTTCTCATTTTAAATGTGCTATTCAAGAAATTGGAACCCTAGAAATGGATAGTTCCCTAGCTAAATTATGTGTGGATGGAACCCTAAAACTTGAGCATAACCACTTAGAGGAGAAAAGAATGACACACATTCCACGCCTGCCAAGGAATTTCCAAATTAAGTGGATTATATATATTTTGAGCCATGTGCAAAATGGTTAGTTGTGGTTAGAATAGACCATCTTGATAATGAAGAAGATGATTCATAGAATTAATGGTCTTCTCATACTTAAAAAGGTTAAGGTTACGAAAACCCTAGGTCAGGATGAGCTATAGAAGAAAACCCTAGCTAGATGGGACAATAGAGGACTAAAGATCAGTAATGTATCTAACATGGAACTTAGGTTTTCTATTCATATCATTTCCCATAAGATATATAGCTCTAGTAGATTGAATAGTTTTCTATATGAGGTTGTGGACTTAGCATACAAAGTTGTGAAGAAGAATTTGAAGTATGATTTGATGTTGAAGTAGCTTAACAAAAACATGGAAAGCATGAGGACTTTGAAGAATAACCCATGTAAATTTGGCTCTTTCTTAACTTGTTTATTATTTTATGTAAAAAAGTTTTTCCCATCAAAAGGATCAGTGGTATGAAGAAAGGATACTCCAGTTCTGTATCAAATCAACAAGTTTATTGTAGAAATGGGTGAAAATTTTGACAATATTATGGATAACTATTTTGAAGCTTTTAAAGAGAAGATGAAAAATAGATTCTAGATTCCACCTAAACTAGTTAAAGACTACAAGGGTGATGTTTGTTTCATGGTTGATTGTGACAAGGTATACATTCGGGTAGTTAGGGCTAGAATTGTTTAGGTGAAACCTCTTCCTTATGAGGTTAATATTGATGAGACAAAAGAGATAATTGAAGCCCTAGTGAATGAGCTAGTAGATCTAAAGTTGCCCATATTTGGAACATATGATGATGCAAAGGTCATAATAGAGCTTGAGATCAAGCTACCTCAGGCAGTAAGCAAAGGTAAGAGGAAGATAGCAAAGTTAAAAATTGTTAGTGCCCCTCTCATGCTTACCAAGGGCAAAGGAGAAGACAATGATGAATCTGAAGAAGAAGAAAAATAATCTAAAAGGGAGGAAGAGCCTATGAAAAAGAAAGGCAAGATGATTATCACCAAGCCACCCAAGGCCTCCATAGTTGTATTCACAAGAAGATCCAAGAAGAAAGGTGGTAGTGAGATTATGTTTAGTAAGCCCCCACTCACCTTCCAAGAAAGACTGAACCAATTAGAAGAAGGTGTAGGCATCACAAAATTCACAGCATTAAAATTTGAAACCAAGACTAGTGCTGAGAAAATGTAGATTGAGGAGCTAGTGCTAAATAAGATGGGGAAATGGAAATATTCCCCTGATCAAATTCCCCCTTAGATTTCCAATGAATTATTGGTAAGATTGAAACCTAGATGGGAATAAGTTGTGCAAATAGCAAAGGATATATATGAGAAATCTCTGAGACAATTGCTATTGAGTCTTACTAATGAAAAAGTTAAGACAACAATGAAGGATAATGAAGGTCAAATGATGATTAGATTTCATACCTATTTGATCTTGATCAAAGATATTGAGCATGTAGTTAGAGATGCTAAAAATATGTGGAAATATGTTTATCATTTACCCAAATCAAGTGAAGATCTAGTAGAGATCAAAGATGATGATGATGATAGTGATGATGAAGAAGATAATACACCTTCTGTCACTATTGATGCTGAGGACTATCAAGCAGTGATGAAGGATGATGAAGAAGAAAAGGAGGAAGAAGATGATGAGGAAGACAAGGATGGAGAAGAAGAAGAAAATGATCTAGTAAGGATAGGTACACAAGTCATAGCCTCCCTTCCTCATTCTCCATGAAAGACTGCTACATCATCTAGCATGGAGAGAGCTTCAACAAGTGTGATTACAACTTCAATAGATATATCATCTGTTTAATCACTATTTTCTACCTCTCAGCTCTAGGTATCAGTAATGGAAGTGTCTACCACTTCATGCACCAAGCTACAATCCTCCTCTTCATTAGCTCCTAAGTCAGGGATATCACCATTAAGTACAATATCAAGTTCTACAATTTTGTCAACTTCAATTTTGCATGCTCCTATAAGTACTTCATTTGTAAATATTTCTACTAGTGCTCCTATTGTATGTGTTGTAGTTAGTGTTCCACCTATTATTTCTCCAATTTTGGGTAGCACTTTAGTTTTGGATTTTGTTAGCACTCCTGTTAGTTTTCCTCCAATAGGCATTATTCAAGTTTTTGTTGGAAATAATCAAGACTAACAAGCTTACTGAGAGGGGAGGGGTGAATCAGTAACTCTAAAACTTTAACTCAATTCTGCATAATAATATTTTTACCATTCATCCATTTAAACTACTATATGCATGAAAAGATAAACATTTGTAACACATGAACACACATATTTGGTGACCCAGAAACCTTCCAATTAGAAAGTAAAACTGGGGTGGGGATGATACCCAAAAGACTTCAATACTGTAGTATAAAGTTGGCCGGTTAAGGCTAACAATGATCACTTCTAATGATCTGCCCTGTTAGGAGCAAGTAGGATTGCTAGATCCACCTTGTTAAAGGATTTACAAACATACAATGAAGTATGCACTCTGTTAGGAGATTTACAAAAGACTTTTAAGTCTAACTTATTAAAGGATTTAGCAAACTGATTCACCTATTAGGATGAAGCAGTGGATCTAATTATAACTGATTTTTGGTAAGATCCTTTGCACTCTGATCACCTAATGTGATGAATATATCCTTTCTGCATCAATGTTGACCTTGCTATATTCCTCTGTTTTGCTGGTGATTCACTTTTTTTTTCTCAAATTATTACTACACATCATCATCTTCTATTTAACATCACATCATTTCACATGATATATACCAATCCAATATTTACATTGGTAAGGTCGGCCAAATACAAGTGAACAAGTATTACTGAGTCGGCCAGGAGGTAGAAAACTCAGGTTCCAAAAATTGACTTGGTGACCTTCTGATACTTGACATCCACTACAATACACTGCATCATCATGCACTCAGTAAGAGTAGAGGCATGGTCCATACTAATAATTCTAAGTAGCTTGGAACTCGGTAACCATTGGTGACTCAGTGAATATTGTGTCACTCGGTAAAAACTGAATCCATTGATAACCTTCTTCACTTGGTAAATACTGATTCCTTCATTTACCTTCATTTACCTTGGTCACTTAGTAAACACTAATTTCTTTTTTTACCTTGATCATTTGGTAAACACTAAGTTCTTTGTTTACCTTGATCACTCGATAAACATTAAGTTCTTTGTTTACCTTGATCACTTGGTAAACATTAAGTTCTTTTGATGACTCGGTGAGCATTGACTGCTTGGGGAACACTGTTCTACTCGGTAACCACTAACTGGTTGGAGAACACTTTTTTGCTTGATAACCACTATGAAATTGGTAAATACTACTGAACTTCCCATATGCTCGATTTCTAAAGGAATGCTCGGTATCAACTGTTTTCCTACAAAATTTATAAGGTAACCGTTGAATGCTTGGTGTGAACTATAGACTAGGTGATGAGCTTGGTAAGCATTCGGAATTGAATAAGTGTTGCGACTAATGACAAATATATCATAATTCCAACAATCTCCCCCTTTGGCATTAGTGACAAAAACACTTATGAGTCAAAACTTATATATAATATCTGACATACTAACAACTATTTCTGCTGAATATACATGGCTTCCTTGCATATGACTCCCCCATACAATATACACAAGATATTTACCTGAGTTATATGACTTTTATTTATAGTATCTCTTTGTCTATTTTGTGCATTTATCTCACCAATAACTCTTTTTGAGTATCTCTTTCTCCCCCTTTTTGACAATAATGCCAAAGAATTAAAAAAATGTATTTACATAGAAACACCAAAATGTGAGATAAACTCTGAATGGACCTAAAGAATGAGTTGTAGAGTCTTGTCCCAATTCTCTTGTAGGATTTTGCATGTGGATAGAGCTATTTGAACTTCTGTAGAGAGTTCAATCACATGGTCTGCAACGGAGAAATTGTTGTCATGGATCAATGTTTTTGAATGGGCAATGTGCTTTTGCATTGTGTCCATGATGGAAAGGATCATATTATGAATATCTAACAATATAGATCAGATCCTTGACTCTTCTCTCAAAAATTCTACTTGTTTTTCCGACAAAAATTTGATTCTGAGGTGATGAGATGAGGTTGAACTGGGGTCAAGCTTCAGATTTTGTGTGCTTGTCTTCAGATTCTCATCTATCTTATTCAATTGCTCTCTTATTTCTTTAGTATACTCGGTAACATCACAAAGCTTAGCAAAAATAGATGTTACATTATTAAAATAATTTTCAATGTTGGCCAAAACTAAGGTTAATTCAACCTGTTTTATTGCTATATGCTAAGCAATGTGCTCGAGCACCTTATTATCAAATTTCTTCTCTGCCTTCTCTATCAACTTTTCTTGACTGGAGGTATCCTCATTGAATTTATTGACTGCCTCTTCTAATTGTAGCAAAATATGTTGAGAAGTATCAACATCAACACCTATAGCCTCAGTAATTATATTTTTCGCTTCATCAATAATTCTAAATTCTCTATCTCTTTCATTCCTTAGTTGTTTTTGTTTTGCCTTCAGTTCTATTCACTAACTGACCAGTCTTAGTTCATCAACTGAAGCAGTATCCGTATCTATCTTTGAAATGAAAATTTTAGTATACAAGTCTACATCATCATCAATTACCTTGCCTGTAAGCAGAAGTTTTAATGGAGTCTTTGGTTTTTCTGCTGTACTAACATCTTTTCCTTTTGAAATAGAGACAATGGTTGATGAGGTTGGACTGGCTGTCAAAACTGGAATAGGACCAACTAAAGGAATACTGAGAGAGGGGGTAAATGTATCCAAAATTGGTATACTTCCCAGAATTGATGTACATACCAAAATATATACAATTGAAGAGCTCACTGATGCAAAAATTGGTGCTAATGTAGCTGAAGTTGACAAAATTGGAGAGAAAACTGGAAAACTTACTATACATATTGCAGGAGTAATAGATACTTCTGATGTGGTGACTACTGCAGTGGATGACTCGGTAATCGAAGGAGTTGCCTGCAGCTCGATAGATGAAGTGGAGGTATGTAGCTCAGTGGATGAAGTGGTAGACACTTCCATTGATGATACCTGGAGCTGAGATGTGGCAGGTGCAAATGATATATTTGATGTAGTTGTGACCAAACCTGCCAAAGCTGACTCCAACCTTGATGATATCATAGTTTTAGGTGGACAGTGAGGAAGGGATGCAATAAATGCTGCTACAATTTTCATAGGGTCATCCTCTTCCTTATCTTCCTCTTCAACCTCTTCCTCCTTGTCTTCTTCCTCCTTATCTTCTATCAGTGCATGCAGCTCTCCTGGTGAGACTATGATGGATGGAGTGCTATCAAGCTCATCATCATTGTCGTTGTCATCATCTTTAATTTCTACTGGGTCTACACTGGGCTTATGTAGATGATAGATGTTTTTCCACATGTTTGTAGCATCATTTACAACATGTTTAATGACTTTAATCAAAATCAAACAAGTGTGGAATCTGATCATCATTTTACCTTCATGGTTTTTCATTTTAGCTTTTACTTCTGCTCTAGTGAGACTTGGTCAGACATTCCTTAGAAATTGCTCATAAATATCTTTTACCATTTGGGTGGCTAACTCCCATCTTGGTTACAATCTCTCTAGTAGTTCTTTTGAGATTTGAGGGCCAATCTAGTCTGGGGAGTATTTCCATTTACCCATCTTGCTGAGTACCAGTTCCTCAATCTACATTTTCTTCGCATCAGTTCTAGTTTCAAATTTCAATGCTTTGAAATTTGTGATGCCAGCTCCTTCCTCCAATTGTTTGAGCCTTTGCTCGAATGTGGGTGTAGACCTAACTAGTATAGGTTCTTGCTTACCTTTCCTGGTTCTTCTGGTGAATACTACAGTAGGCTTCTTTTTGGGTTTGGTAATGATTACCTTACCTTTCTTCTTTGGCTGATCCTTTGTAGATTCTTCTTCTCCTTCTTCTTCACCTTCTTCTTCTTCTCTTTCTTCTTCTTCTCCTTCTTCATCTTCACCTTTTCGCTCAGTGAGCATAAGAGAACCGGTAGAAGTTTTCAATTTTTCTATTTTCCTCTTGCCCTTGCTTATGGCCTATAGTAGCTTGATTTCAAGCTCAATTCTTGCCTTAGCTTCTTCATAGGTTCCAAAAATTGGTTGCCTTGGGTCTACTAGCTCATTTACCAATGCCTCTATGATGTATCTAGTTTCATCAATATTTACCTCATAAGGAAGAGGTTTTACCCATGCAACTCGGGGTCTGACTGCCTGAATGTATACCTTTTCACAATCAACCATGAAGCACACATCATCTTTGTAGTCCTCAACAAGCTTAGGAGGGATTTTGAATCTATTATTCATTCTTTTCTTGAAGTCTTCAAAATAATTATCCATTATACTATCAAAATTTTCACCCATCTCTGCTACAAACTCATTTATTTGATACAAAACTAGAATATCTTTCCTCCATGGAACTGTACCTTTTAAAGGGAAAAAATTTTGTACATATAAAAATAAACAAATTAACAAAGAACCAAATTTACAAGAATTGGTTTTTTAGGTCCTTATACTGTCCATGTTCTTATTAAGTTGTTTTAGCAGTACATCTGCTAGGTTAAACTCCATGTTTTTCTTCACAACCTTATATGCTAAATCTACAGCCTCACAGGGCACGCTATTCAATCTGCTGGAATTATACATCTTATATGCAATTAAATAAATTATGAATCTTAACTCTGCATCAGATACATTATTAGGTTTTAATCCTTTGCCATCCCATTCAACTAGGGTTAACTTCTGGAGTTCATCCTGACTTAGGGTTATGGTGGTTTTTGATTTACTTAACATTGGCAAACCTGTGATCTTATGAATCATTTTCTTTGTTATCAAGACAGGTTGCTCTAACCACAACTGACCATTATGCACATGGCTTAAAATGTATCTTATCCATTTCATTTGGAAGTTCCTTGGCAGGTGTAGGATATGGGTCAAACATTTGGTTTCTAGATGTTTGAACTCGAGTTTGAGGGTTCCATCAACACACAACTCGGCTAGGGCATTATCCATATCTAGTGTCCCTATTTCTTGAACAATGCATTTGAAATATTGCTTGTCCTCCCCTCCCAAATATTGCTTGTCCTCAAGCAATGGCTGAACAATAAACCAATCAATCCATCTGGATCCCAAATGTAGTCATGAACTATACTACTGCCAATTAACATAGGCTCCTGCAATAGCCTCTGCAATATGACCAAGAGGAATCCATAATCAAACTGATAATTACAGCTCAACCAAACTCCAAAATCACCACTGCCATAGTCAGAAACCCATGAGACACAAACTCTTAGAACATCAAAACCCAAGTAAAGTGGACAAATCAAACTACCAACATAGTAAATACCATCAATGTATCCCACTAGCCTATCACCATGTCATGCCCATCACAACTCTCATCTCGACGTGTCAAACTATCCCATAACTGATGACAAGCACTAGGAACCAAAGTACATATTTGTATCATTATCTCATCAAAATGGTTATCAAGGGTAAATTGATGAGCATACCTCACAGTGTAATGCTGATAGAATGCGCCAATCTCAGTCAGTGGCTCATACTGTAATCCAGATGAACTAACTGCAATTGATCATTAACCATGTCGAAATTGACTATTACCTTCGAAGATATCACCAAGGGAGTAGTATTACTAGCAGGAACCATGCCAACTGCCAACTCACCAACATCACACATGATCTTTGATACATCTCTAATCTCTGTTCCATCAGTACTAGAGGCCACCACCATGTCAAGCATACAACAATCTGCTACAACACCCAACTCAACTAAACCTGACTCTAGTGGGAATGAACTTGATATGCCAATGTTAGTATCAAGGATGGATGCATCCCCATCTCCACTGTCTCTAACAATCTCGGCCATGAACATCCTCGGATACCCAAACACTACAGCTTGTGACTGTATAGAATTAGGTAAAGATTGTAGTCACTCTAACTCCATGGTCACCTTAGCCAAATGAAACTATGACTCCTTGAAAGCCAACTGTGTACTCTCAAGAATCTCAGAAGTCACCTCAAGCTACTGAGTAAGCTCACTCAACTCATCTTCCTTGGCCAAAAATGCATCGTATGTTGTACTGCCCCACTCCATAAGATAATCTCTATCAGCTACCAACTGCATACAATCTTGTCTTAGAATTTGGATAGCCTCCCATAGAGAGTGGAACTCTGTCAAGGAAAGTTAACTACTTCCCTACTCATCACTAGTAGGAGAACCCCATCCATAAATGACTAACAACTGACGAGCAACATCAAAATGCTGGCAAGTGATAGCAATGTCTTGCTCACTAACTCTCAACTGATTAGACACATGATGGCACTGGCTAGACTGTCTCCTACAAACCTCCTTTGATGCACTGTCTAAAGGAGTATCCTCAAAGTTACTAGTCTCTAGAGTATTACCATCCATATCTTGTGAATTAACTCCAAAGCTCATATCAACATATGGAGTATCAAAAATTATAGCACTGATGTCTAACTCCTCTGTACCAAAAGAAACTGCCAAGGAAACTAAGTCTCCAAAACTACCCACTACATCCTCTTGGATGCCATTAATGCCAATATGATCCTAGGACTCACTAGTACACATTTCCAAATATGAAAGATCATTAGCACATTCCAGCAAGTATGGTCAACTGGATATATGAACAAAGCCCAACACCGGTGTATAAAAACTAATACCAGCATCGAACAAGCTGCTGGCACAAGAAAAGACAACACCGTGCAATCTGCTAATTAAAATCCATGATAGCACCCAAACAAACACTGCTACCAAAAAGTGTTAAAGATCTCCAGTCAACTAAATCCCAAATGACAATATAATAATCTCAAGTCCATATCTGTAAACTAGAATCAGTTGGTAACTCAAGAAAACTCCTCACCTAAGTAATATGACCAATACAAACTAACTCCACATACCTGTCATGATGAGATAATGAAGTCAAAATACTATCTTTGTTCACTTTCAGCTGGCTGGACAAATCATGTGAAGTACTACCAGTCTCAACCTCATGTGTCGAAGCATCTAACTGTCCCTGATACTCTCTCTCAGAAAAGTCATGAATGCTCAATGTCTGCTCATCTCTACCAAGTATCTCACCATCATGCACAACAACATCCTCATAATCATCATCCTTGAGGTCAAATCTATCTATAACTCTTTGTTTAAAATCATCAAATGTAGTTACCTGATCATGACCTTGAGTAGTCATTCCATGATACCACCAATCATAGGCTACATCTTCCAAGTGTAGACTTGCAATTTGAACATCATCACTCTCCTTCTTGGGGTTAAGTGTGAAGAAGGTCTGTAATTTTTGTAGCCATGCTCTAGCTTAAATTTTATTTTTCCATCAAAAGTAGGTGCTACAAACTTGCTTATTTTATTTTTGAGCTCTTTTCCACTTATGTCATGCTCCCTTCTGTACTCTTTCTTGGGCATCAAAATGTTCATCATATCCACATATTCTCTAAAAGGAACTAAACTACGAAAGTCATCATCTAAACCATTGTAAGTAGCTCTTAATGCAATCAAGTTACCTATAACCTCTTCCATGGGATTAAGGGCTAGATTTGGCACTGGTGGCTCATCTGTATGCAGAAAAATAGGTTTTTTTGATTGAGAGGGTGTGAGTTTTAGATTTCTTGACTCCTCTGAAGTGCTCTCTTTCTCATTAATAGATGCAACTCCTTGCAATTTTTCTATCAATATTCGCAAAGCCTCTCTAGTTTCTGCCAAACTATCCACTGTTTTCTTCTGAGTATTTTGGATGTCCTAGAAGAATTTATTTGCCATCTCATCTAGATTAGCCATACTTTTTCCTTCCTTGGATTTTATACTTTTACTTTCAACTGGAGGTTTGATCAAAATTTTTTTATTCTTTTCTCGCTGTAAATATCTCTTTTCTCTTTCACTTAGTTGCATGCAACCATAAATTTTGAAATGCAGCTGATTAGAAGCAACATGCAACCACCAAATTCACCAATAATTAACATGAAAATGATTAGAAGTAGAATGCAACCATAAATTTTGACATGCAGCAGATTAGAAGCAACATGCAACCATAAATTATGTCATGCAAGATCTGGGTAGTTGTCAAAACTGACATGCAAGATTTGGGTAGTTGTCAAGACTAACATGCAAGATCTAGGTAGTTGTCAAGACTAACATGCAAGATTTGGGTAGTTGTCAAAACTGACATGCAAGATCTAGGTAGTTGTCAAAACTGACATGCAAGATCTGGGTAGTTGTCAAAACTGACATGCAAACTTCTACAAACCCTCAGGTTGGCAAGATCATGGCTCTGATACCATTGAAATGTACCTTTTCTGATTTTGTATGATATTTCCAACCTCTAATCAGATTTTCAAGATCAAACAACTAATGTCACAAAGATCCACCAAATTTCTCAAGAAACCCCAAATCGAGTATGCTAGAAATGGTGCCAAAAGCTTCACAGCTTCACCTATTATTAATAAATCTGAAAGTGGAAATTTTTATAAAAATTTGAGCAGCATAATAGCCTATAAAATGAAATTTCCATATCTGTATAACATGCACACAATAGCTCCCAAATGGAGGACAAAAACAATGCTCATCGGGCTGCCGAAAATAGCACAAAATAGCCCAGAATCACCACAAAAACTTAATAATCTATCACAGAAGTATAATCATATCCAAATACATATATTCAGCTATATTTTAATATTTAGAAGTCTGATATACAGCAGCAACCCAAACTAATATGAAATACTTAACTGGAAACACCAAACTCTTACAAAATATACACCCGAAAACCCACAAATCTGCACTATTCAGCACAAAGGCAAACTTTGCATGAGCATGCACATGGAATGGCTTCAAACACCCATCCTTAGCCTTCTTGGAAACCTAAAAACTCCCATTCTTGGGTCTCCCTAGAAACCTGCAAACTCTCGTTCTTGGGTCTCCTTCTCCACAGGTTTGGCAGCCTCTGAAGAATAACAAAGAAATGAGCAAAAATCAAGTTCTGGAATGAGCCCAAAATGCCTCCAAACCCCTTTAAAGAGGGCATAACCCAAAATCACGTCCAAGAGGGGTTAATAAAACATATTTTAATAATAATTTTCATTTATTAGTCCATTTTCTTCCAAAGATTATCCCCCTTTGTTGAAACTTGATCTTTTTGGGGTTGCCTGCCTTAGCAAAGATTATTATTTTTAATTATTTGAAAAGGGGACATGAAAATCTACCCCTTATTTCATCTCATTCCCTTCTAGAAACTTCTTTTTCAATCCTATTTGAATTCACCTCAAAATGGTTCATTATGAATTATGTGCCACTAGCTTATTAACCTTATCATTCACACAGTTCACACAATTCAAGAAATCAACCTTGTCAACTTAGATTCATCAAATTCTCAATATTTCTCATAATATTGGGACTGAACATTAACTGGCTTCTGATGCTTGGTGCATACTGCATTGGTCAACATCCTCTATCAAATAACTCAGCATAAATTACAATTTACTAGTGCTCTGCATCAACTAAACTTTACTCTACATATACTATAATTGACTTTTCTTGGCTCCAATTAATTTTTTGCTTGGCTTACACTAACATTTCTTAGCACCTATTGTGTAAATTATCAATCTTAATAGAAAAACTTTATTTAACTTGTTCTTCTAAACTTAATCAGCATAACCAACCTTCACAACCTTAAATAGATTATCAATGCACTATAATATCACTATCTTAACTGATTCTTGTACTTCTTTTCCATATCCTAACTCAACCTTTCCTCTAGGTGCTATTATTACCTTATTTGATCAAATCCTCTTCATCAATTAAACAAATGATAATACTTAAATCATTTAAGAAATAGTATTACTGGAAAGTAGCAGGTTTAACATCAGTGACAAAATAATGATCGAAACACATTTATCATACTTGTGTCAATCTATTTTACACAATATTTTGGCAACATTTGGTTAATCATATGATGAGATATTGAAAAAGCTTATTTCTCACAACTTGGTGCATCCTATTTATCCCATAAAGAGCTATATACTTGAGGTTAATCCATGGAGGTGGGATGAGAAAGCCTATCACAAGTTTCACAATGACATTGCACATAATGTTGAAAACTATGGGAAACTCAAGCATATCATCCAAGATCTGATTGAGAATGGTAAGATCTAAGTGGATGGATTGAACACTAATGCTGATCACAAGGTCTTCAAAGAACCTTTTCCCAAGTATGATAATTGGGAAACCTCTAAACCTAAGAATGGCAAAGCTAAGATCAATTACACCTACAAAAATGTAGAGAATATTGTCAACATGCTTGAATTAGTAGAAGAGAATGTTAACATGATGAGAAATAAATATCCTTATGGTTATAATCTAGACATGGACTCTCCTCCTATCTTTGATGAAAAATCCATCTTGGTACTAAGGCATCCTCACTCTAGAGTGTCATCTCAAAGTCTTAATTGTCACATGAAGTCAAGGTCCCCTTGTCATTAGAGGACCCAATTCAAGTCAACCAAGTAAGCCAAAGAAGGTGACATCTAAGAATGTCACTTCAAAACTAGTAGTCAATCCTAAGTCAAAATATAGTCTTGTCAATCATTTGCAAAGCACTGTAGCTCAAATTTTGATCTTTGAGCTCTTAGAGTTATCTCCAAGACATAAGCAAGTCCTTGAGGATGCTTTTTGCACAAAAAATGTTCCCAACAATTTGGATATTAGTCAATTATGGAACATGGTTAATCATATTGATAGCCCTCATTACCTCAGATTTTTAGAGGAATATGATAGATCTTTGAGCCACCCACATAACCTTTCTCTCCATATTGAAGTCATAATTCAAAAAACTTGGGTTAGGCACATGTTGATAGATGGGGGTGACAGGCTTAATATTTGTTCTTTGAGTCTTTTAAAGCTGTTGGGTCATTCTAAATAAGTCATAGATACTAGAAGAAAGATCATTATAAAATCCTATGATGGGGTGGAAAGAATTTCAAAGGGTTTGGTCATCCTTCCTGTTAGGATTGGCCTTGTTGAGAAAGATATTTTATTTCAAATAGTTAACACTAGTCCCCTTACATACAATATATTACTTGGTAGACCATGGTTTTATGATATGCAAGCACTATCATCTATGTATCATAAGTGTGCTAAGTTTCCTTACAACATAACATAGATTTGTATAAATAGCGGTGGTACTTTATCTATTAACTCAATTTTGGTGAGTACTCATATTCCCCTCAATAGAGAATTAGATGATTTTGATGTAGCTTTAGCTAAATGTAGAGATAAGTTTAGATCAATAGACCTTGGCATGGGAGGGTATCAACTTAACTTCCTTGCAACATTACCAATTTCACCTAGGTCTTATGGAAAACCTTCACAAGAAATGAGACCTTCCTCTTCAACTATAACATTATTTGACACATTTGTATAGTCATCAGTGCCTATTCAAGATGAGAAAGAGGACTTAACTATTAGAGACTAGATTTATAGGGAAGAGAAATATATGTGCACTAAGAACTTCTCTCCATCTTCTAAGGCTTGCTGAAACCCTTGATCATGTTCTTTTCTAATGTAAGTCCAAGGAGACAGTTGGCCTAGGATTTGTATATCATAATAAGAACACTACTCCTATTATTGAGAAGTTGGATAGTGAAGATGAACTAGAATATATACCTAATTTGGTAAATTGGTAAGATATGTGTGAAGATTGGATTCCTTCCATTAGTCTCCTTTCACAAAATTCAAATAGTTTAGTCACTCATTAGACTATTGCAATTTTGGAACAAAATGAATCAAGTTTAGATAGATTATTTGAAAGAGAAGGTGTTACCCTTGATGATATTCAATCTTCCACATCAAGACATCCCAAGCCTTCATGGTGTAAGCACCCTAGTAGAAGTTTAGAAATGAGTTCGCATGAGTATGAATGGGATTCCTTCTCAGAGCCTCCACAGTTGACATGGATGTTGATGTTATCCACTCTTGTAGTTGTCAACCTAAGGTAGCCAATAAGTCATGTGTAGGATTCGAGGATTTGAAATCACATGTTGCCTTAGTGGACTAGTCTTCACTTGTTATGATGAATCTTGATTTGGGTAGCTTAGGATGTTACTTATCAAAATTTGACTTTTTGGTCACTAGAGATGAAACCATTCATATTCAAAACCTTGAACTAGTCATTGATTTACCCCTTGTTCATCCCTACCTTATTGATTAGTCCAAATGCTATCAACAACTTGAGCTCTTAACATTTGAAAATGACTATGAGATAGCATATTACTTGAATACCATTGAACCTATAGTCTCTTCTAGTAGTGAACATGCTACTCGCATGATAGAGCCAGACATCAAGTACCCTAGTCAGAAAATAAAAGGAAAAGAAAAGGAAAAAAAGAGTTCTAATGGTGAAAACCATTATGTGGTAGTGTTACAACCAGAAAAAGTAAAACGAAATGATGTATCCAAGGTGAAAACCTCTTTGAGGTGCCTAAGGATGAGGTACTTGATTATCTCCCTATCTATTTTCAAGATAGATCTTTAGTACTTATTGAACCAACATAAGTAGTAAATTTGGGTACAGATGAAGCTCCATAGATGGTACACTTGGCTTAGTCCTTGTCACCACAAGAAAAATAAGCTTATACTGAGTTCTTATAGAAAAAAGATAATTTTTTCCTAGACTTATTTAGATATGCTAGGGTTGGGCACTACTCTTATCATGCATCACTTATCCATAGCTCCAGGTGTCAAACCAGTTAAGCATAAATTGAGAAAGATGCATCCTCATATAGCCCTCCTAGTGAAAGTAGAATTAGAGAAACTACTTGGTGCAAAATTCATAAGGGCTATTGACTATAATAAATGGATATCAAACATTATACTAGTTGCCAAGCATGACAAAATTATTTGAGTTTGCATAGACTTTAGAGATGGCAATAGAGCATGCCTAAAGTATGGCTTTCCACTTCCCAATATTGACATAATAGTGGATATGACCATGGGTTATGAGATTTATTCCTTGATGGATGGTTTTTTTGGATACAATCAAATTATGATACTCCTCAAGATCAACAAAATATCGCATTCACTTGTGCATGGGGTACCTATTGTTGGAATATTATGCCTTTTGGATTAAAGAATGTAGGAGCCACCTACCAATGAGCTATGACCACTATTTTTCATGATATGATGCATAAAAACATGGAAGATTATGTGGATGACACCTTGACCAAGTTTAAGAAAAGAGACATACACTTAGATGACTTAGAAGTCATTCTAGATTGCATGGAATAATTTCAAGTAAGGTAAAATCCTAAGAAGTATGCATTTGGAGTTACCTCTAGAAAGCTGCTAGGATTCTTTATTTCAGAAAAAGGAATAGAGGTAGAACTTGAAAAAGTCCATGCAATCATGGATATGCCACCTCCCAGAAATACTAGTCAAATAAGGAGTCTTCAAGGACATCTTCAATCCATAAGGAGATTTATTTTATAGTTGATGGATAGAGACCGAACTTTTAACAAGATCTTACATGAATGAGTCAAATGTGTATGGAATGAGGATTATCAAAAGATAATAGATCAAGTCAAGAAGTACTTGGAAAATCATCCCATTTTAATGTCTCCTATACCAGGGAAACCACTTACTCTATAAATTTCAGTGACACAATATTCCTTTGGGGCATTACTAGATCAACTTGATGAACACGAGAAAGAAAAAGTAATATGCTCTTGTTTCATATGAGGCTAATTACACCAGTATTGAGAAAGCCTGCTTGATAGTTCTATTTTCTTCCCAAAAGTTGTGACATTACATGCTTGCACACACTATACACCTCATAGAAAAAATAGATCCACTTAAGTATCTACTAGGTAAGGCTGCCTTCATAGCTAGACTTACTAAATGGATGATAATTCTTTATGAGTTTGACATAGAGTACATTGAGTGTAAAGTGATCAAAGGAACAAGCTATATCAGATTAATTGGCTGATTTCCCAATACATGATAATGCACCTATTCAAGTTGATTTTCCAAAAGAGAACCTCATTTATATGACTACAAGAACATGGAAGATGTTCCTTAATGAATCGATTATGCAACATGGTTGGGAAGTTGGTGTATTATTTGTTTCTCCTTATGGGTACATGATTCCTAAATCTTATAAGTTATTATTCCCATGTACAAATAGTATTTCTAAGTGTGAAGCTTTAACAAATAGACTTAAGATGGCCATAGAATGGAGAATCACAAAGTTACACCTTTATGGGGATTTACAACTAATAATCAACCAAGTTAATAATGAATATTTAACAAAAATGAGAAATTGGTACCTTATGAGAAGATGGTTGATTCCTTGAGATGGTATTTCACATTTGTTACATTTCAACAAATCCCCCGAGTAGAAAACAAAGCAGCTAATGCTGTGGTTATACTTGCTTCACTTCTTTAGTTAGAGAAACATGAATCTAGATTTGAATTCTTGGTGGAAGAGCTACATCACCCTATCTATGATTCCCAACAAATTCATGTTATTTGCACCCTTTTTTCTTGTGAGTCATTCTTTTATGGTGCTATTTATTCATACCTTCATGATGGTAATATATCCAAAACCTTTAACCAATCTGAATGTAGAAACCTTATCCAAAATTCATCTCACCATTCCCCTATCTCTAGTGATTTGTATAGGAGGGGTCTAGATGGAATTCTTTATAGATTCCTAGAAAAGGAAGTATTCGATCAAGCGTTAGTTGACATCAATGAGGGCATCTATGGGGGAAATTCCAATGGTCTTTCCATGTTTTGAAGGTTTCTTAGGGTAGGATACTATTGGCCCATGATGAAAATTGATGCAATATCTTTTTCAAAGTCATGTGAAAAGTGTCAAATGAAGACTACTATACCATGAGACTTCAAGAGTTACAACTCCTATATGAGAAACATAAAGCATCATTTGACCATATGAGGGTTTACCAAAAGTGCATGTCTGAAGCCTTCAACAAAAAGGTTCACCCTAGAGAATTCCAAGAGGGAGATCTTGTCCTATGTGAAAATCCTAAGAATCAACAATAGAGAGATCAAAAGGGAAAATTTGAACCTAATTGTCTTAGAACTTACATCATTACAACAACTTTTGGGTCTGATTGCTTATTTATCATCTACAAAAGAGGGAGAGTAGGTCCTTGATCCTATCAATGTCTTGGACCTAAAGAAGTTCTATCCATGATACCCAAGGCATCCTTTGTATATATTTATTGATCCTTAAAAAGTCCAAAAAATGATATATTTCAAAAATCCAAACAAAAAATGATATATTTCAAAAATCCAAAAAATGATATATTGTCAAAAAATTTTAAAATAAAAAAATGTTCATCTTAGTAAAAACCTTGTAATGGGTGCTTTGATGTATCTCCAAAAAAAAAATAAAAAATTTTGAATTTTTTTTTCTCAAAATTTTTAAAAAAAATAAAAATAAAAAATAAAAATAAAAAAATGCAATACGATCCAAGTGGTGAAAACCTAGAAATGTATGCTACTTGAGGCCTTTGAACCCCTATTTCTTAGTGCATGTCCTTGACACTTATCATTTCTCCATCATTCCTTGTCCTTGTTTCCTTGGTTTGGAATTTGTCTTTGTCTTTGTTTGGGGGGCATAACTATGTTAGCTTTGGTCTCTTGGATGCATTAGTCTTTAGGACACCTCAGAAACGATGTTTTTCAATACCACCTCAACTGTATTTTTCAATACAACCCCTGACATAGAGTTTTTCTTTTTTTTAACACTTATTGGTTTGGTCTTACCCATTTTTTTCATTTGATCTTATCTACTTGCAAACATTCGATCCTTATCCTTAGAACTAAGTATCAGTTAACACACTTAAATTTTTAAACACAACACTTAATGCTTGAGCTATGCCATGATTGTTTATTTTTGTGCTGATTATTATTCGTTTTTGTTGAGTGTCCTTGTCTAATAAGTCTCTCTCATATGCATAGGTAGAGGACTTGGGGCATGGGGCAGATTTTTCTTTGCTTTCTGCTTGTGGGTGTGGTTTTAAAACTCTAGAGTGTCTCTTATTGTCCACTTGAAACACTTAGGAGATTTGAGGCATCATCCTTGACTATTTTTGCACAACTGTTATTGTGGTCCTCCTAGCATCTATGCCTTGATGTGAGTGTGGTTTTTCTACATTAAATTGGTTAAGCTAACATCAAAGTCATCTTGACCTTTATGTCTTTGATGCTTATGTTAGAATCTTTCCACATTCCAATCTAATATAAATAACATCCATTTCTTTATAGTTGTGGTTGTGACTAGTGATGATTGTGTGATTTTTTGATATCCATTACTAATGGCCCAATGATGAAAATAAGTTTCTTCACATTATTTCATGAATAATGAAAACAAAATTTTATGTTACAGTTGCTCTATCACAAGTACACCTTTGCATTTTCATGTAGCTTGCATTGTTTGACTTCATGTTTCTTTGTATTTTTAGGTTGCATTATGAGTTTGAGAGGATTTTCCTTCATCTTTCTTTCAAACTTTTAATCAATTGTGGTCATGTCTTGATCTTCATTTCCTTATCTTTTTTTGTGATCTCAATCAAAATTTTCTATCTTAAATAGTTGACTAATTTTGGGGCATTTTCTTTCTTAAGGAAAATTCTCTTTCTTCTTCCCATTTCTTTCCACCTGTTCCAAACTTTTATCTTCCATTTTCTTTCACCCCACTTCTTTTCTTGTAATTTAACTTTGGGGAATAGTCTTTCATGCTTGATGTTCTGTGATCCTTATATTTTTAATTTTACTTCAAGAACCTTGTCTTTAGTTTGATTTGATCAAATTTATCAATTTTTTGTTTCTCCTCTATTTTATTTTGATTTTGATCATGAGGGTGTAGTACGTATCAAACTTTAATCCTTGATTCAGCTTTATCATTCTTTTCTTCTACTTGGAAAAACTTTGTATTTGTCAAGACAAAAGTGTTATAAAAATTTTTATTCTTTGTCCTAATATGTTCCAAAGTTGACCACACATCTATGTAGTTCTATGATCCCAAATCAACCTCACACTTCAACTGCATTCTTTGACTACATGTATTCCCGAAATGATCACATAGAAGAGAGATGGAGTGGAAGGATTAAAATAAATTTTAGGCATATGTTTGGAAGAAGATGGAGCTGAAGCGTTTGTAACCATGAATGTAAAATTTTATTTGTGTTCAATATTCAAGTCTTTAAAATGATACTTGGGAATCCATATAGATTTTGATTTTTCATTTTCTTTTGATGCTTTAGAGTACATTTCTTCAGTGATGGATTTAGGAACCCATTTTTTCACTGATTTTTCTCTTTGATTAATGGATCCCTATGTCTCTTGAATGTTTTTTCTTTCTTTGTATTCACATAGTGACCATTTGTAAATGGATCCATTCTTTTTCTTAAGTTGAACATCCAAATTGCTTCCAAGAGACTTAGGCTATGTGGACGAATAAGGGTGATATGGCTAGTTTAGATAGTTGAGTGGATGGTGATTCACTAAGAATGACCATCATTGTTGACCTTTAGGTATAATAGGAGAACTAGGAGTGGAAGTAGGAGATGGGGTAGCATAAGTTCCCAATATGAATGGAAGGTTTGAAGGATTTAAATTTTATCGATAAGGACCAATGATAGACTCAAAAGATGTAAATGGATAGTGAGTAGGGATATCAACATTGCTAGAGTGTACCACATGACCAAGGTCATCAATAGACTCATGAATAACTTTTATAGGAGATTTTTTTTAGCAAGAGCATTTGAAGTGTGATCATAGTTTTGAAGTTGATATGAAGAAGTAGAACAAGATGGGATAATTTCATCTTGACAAGTTTCTTTGGATAGAATAGGTATAGTAGATTTCTCATGATTCTTAATAAGCTCAATGGAAATAGTTGAAATGGTATCTTTACCATACTTAGGAGGTGGATAAGATATAAGATATGGAAAGCTGACATCTTGAAGGAGATAAAAGGATACTTGAATTGATATTTATTTATAGCTTTACCTTTTTGAGAGTTCTCTTGAGATAGAGACATTTCTAATGACAAGAGTAAATGTGACATTTTAATGATAGGATCTTGAAGAGATAGTGAAGGACTAGTTAAAGTGGGCATAGTAGGCATAGCATAGCGTGAAGGTTGACAATTTTTAGTCTTAGTAGTATGGAAAAGGTTTGCAGCCATGTGAAGATTAGCTTGAGTTTCTTTTAGAGGTAGCCCCTAAGGATACACATATTTAGTGCATAAAGTATTAGGTTATTTGTTTCATAGAGGCATGTTAGAAATATTTGAAATTTTAAGAGACACATGAGTGTTGGAAGAAGTAGAGGTGTCAAGAAGACTATCACTGGACATAGGTTCATCAATATAATCTTGCTCAAGAAAAGTATCATCATCACATGAGTCATTAGGAGTTCCAATATCAATGATCCCATCATCAAGAAGATCTTGGACTTTATGTTTTAAATTCATTTAATCTAAAGTACTATGATCATTATGTCAATGATAAGTGCAATAGTTTTCCAAGAATGGGTTTTCATATCAGCTAGACTTGGGAAATCTAATGAGCTTAGTGTCAAAAATTGTTTGTGAGATGGAATCATAAGAATATTCCAAGGGAGTAAAATTAATCTCAAAAGTATTCCCAGCTCTTTGTGTTCTTTTTCAAGTGCATCAAATGCATCCATGTCTTCATCATAGCAGTAAAAGATTGGTTTGTTAGGAAATTTTTTCATATGTTGCATAAGATCAAAGGAGGTATCACTTGTTTGTTTTCTAAAGAGGTCTTTAGATCCAATAGATGAAGAAAAATATGTAGACCTTGAAGAAGATGACCCATGTGGACATAGAATACTTGAGGAAAACTCATGTGATGATGTCATTCCTTCTTTTAATGTTTTCTCAACTTTAGACTTCATAGCCATGATGTTCTTAGTGAGACTAAGGTAAGCAAGATCATATATCTATTATAGTTCTTTGCATCTAGTGTATAGGTCTTGAAATTACTTAATGATCATAAGGAGCCTACAATCATCTAGGATTGGTTGAGGTTCCATTGAAAAATATATGAATCCCATAGTGGGTGATGGAGAGTCAAGCATGAATGAGAGAAAAAGAGGATAATTAGGTGACACACAATAACTTGATGTCCAATTTAGAGAGGTAGTATGTTTACTTACCAAAGAGAGGTAGGAATGAAAGAGTGGCTTGTCAAGAAAATTATCAAAGTAATTTAAAACACTAGTGACTTGAGTCAAGAGCTAGGAAGGGAGCCAAATATCTAAGTAGATAGATAAGAAAAACAAGTAAATAACTCTCCCAATCAAGTAGTGTAGTCAAGAGATCAAGGTAACCATTTAAATCAAAAGAAGGTCTTGATATGCTGACTTAGACCATAAAAATGGAAAAGACCAAGAGTGCTAAGACCAAAGAGCCATTTTAAGCAAGTTAAAGCACAAGAGACATAGCAAAGAAAAGCCAAATGATGAAACTCCCCTAGCAAGAAACACAAGCAAATTTTTAGACTCTATGTTTTGAATTGGTTTGACAATAGTTGATAGCATAGAAAGTTTAATGTTCAAAAGAAAGTTTTTCAATAAAGATAGTGATAGATAGAGTGGTCTTCAAGAAATAAATCAAGGGATAGAGGAGCCTTTCATGACACAAACATATGCGAGGTCTAAAAAGTGAATCCCTAGAACTACAATCATGTGTATGTTTAAATGATTTCCATGTGTATAGCACAAATCAAAGACACACCAATAAAAATCTACCTAAATGATATGACTTATTACTCAATACCTTAGCCTTCAACTTGATGCTACCTTGCCTCACAGAAAGTGGTTTCCCACAATAGATATTGGACATTTTATAGATGGGTTACCCAAATCTAAAGGAACACATATGGTCAATCATTTCTTGGGGTGATTCGAGTAGTCCACTAGGATCAATCATTGCACCAAGATATTGAGAAACTAATAAAGGTGGCTTCTAAATCCTAAGGTGACTAGTAAGGGTTATATTCATAACACCCCTCTTTTTTTTCTAATATGGGACTTAATAATGGACCTTGCAACCAGAAGAGTACCTTAATCATACCTACATAATGATTTCCTCATGGTCACAATCCCACAAGTAATGTCACCAGGTGAAGTCAAGTGTTATGCACCCAAGCATTTCACCTTTGTCAAGAGGTTTTGATTATAGTGGGTTGGATTAGCTATATATATTTTTTTGTTCCCACTTTGGGTCATTCCTTTTAGTATCTTTTAACCAATAGTAGGCCCTCTAAAGGTAAAATCTCACTAGGAGATTGAACAAAATGGATCCACACTACATAGGTAAAGATTTCTGATTCACCAAGAAGGTGAAGAGCATACTCTTCTACTCCCCAATGCTTCCCCCAAACATGTCAACCAAGTTAATTAAGATCACCATAGAGTGGAATATTTCACCCACTTTCTTGACTCAATGAAGGGTCAAGATTTATGATTCACTATGAAGGTGAAAAGCATACTCTTCTACCAATAAAAAAACCTTACTAATGAGATTTATGTTCCTATGAAATAAAAAAAAGTAGTAAATAATACACTTGAAATGAAATAATGACACACAATTTTTTTTTTTAAAATAGTTTTTTGGCCTGGACAGCCCCCACAACAATGTGAGTAGCCCTTATTATTTTTGCAATTTTCCCTTTAGCAAAGCAAGTAATCCCTACAAAAACAGAAGGTTAGGGCATCAAATAGATAACGAACACTAAAAGTAGACCCTACAAAACTAGTTTAAGGACCCATTAGAAAATAAGAAAATTGAAATGAAATAAAATAGAATCAATATGATCTCTAAGAATGCACAATAGGTAAAAGTGCTATAGAAAACCTTAATAGCACTACATAAACTAGTATAAGAGCTATATGAAAAAGAAAACACACTAAACTAAAGTGTAGATGTGCTAAAATATAAAGAAAAAACACCACAAAATGAGGAAAAAATACCTAGATTCTTTTATGCAAATGCACAACAAAAATAAGAAAAAGTGCATAAGAAAATCCCAAAAATACTATACAAAGTAGGAAAAATCATTGAAATAGAGTGCAAATGTGCTAAAATAAACAGTAAAAGAACCAAAAAATGTGCAAATGATTAAAAGTTTCTTAAAAAAATATTTGTGCAAATGCATTAAAAAATTTATTCAAATGCACTATAGAAGATTGAAAATGCACTAAAACACTTTTAAATGCATCAAAACACTTTGTGGAAGGAAGATGGAAATATATAAAGTAAATGCACTATAGAAATAAGAAAATGCATTGCAATAATACTCAAATATAATGTAGAAATGCTCAAATATGATGTAGAAATGTTTAAATCCACTATAGAGATGTTCAAATGTGCTAAAAACTTGTAGAAAAAAATTATCTAAAAACTAGAAAGTATGCAGAAGAACTACAAAACTAATTAAGTGTGCTAAAAGACTAATCAAAAGTGTTATTTTAGTATTCAAATGCACTACAAAAACTTGCAGAAGTGCCAAAACAAAGTGTAGAAGCACCAAAATGTTATTTAAAAGTGTATTTTTGTCTGTAAACATTAAAATAAATAAATTAATTAATTTAAAACATTAAAAACTGCTAAATCTAAAAAATTAGAGCTAGAAATTGGTTCTAGCCCCCCAATGGGTGCCAAAAATCAGTACACTTCTCTAAAAATTACTACCCAAGGGATCCAATAGAGCTCCCTATCTATGACATGCAAGACCTATGAGAGTAGATCTCAAATGAACCTAGCTATGCAACCCTTGTAGGGTGTACCATAGAATGGAAGATTCAAATAAAGATGCAAACTAAATGAGATGCAAACTAGTCTATAATGAGAGATGTAATGTAAGGAAAATACAACCTAATCTACTTAATTTAGGATGATAAAAATGAAAGATTTATGCTATAATGAAAACTATGCTATGATGAGATACAAGATGTTCAAACAATGCAAGAATGGAAAGAGTATGGTGAGTTCTCCAAGTGCTCCAATAGCTATATGAAAATATACAACATAATATTAGCATAAGTGAACAAGATATGAGAGAGTGAGGAGAGAGGATCTTTTCAAAGAAAAATTGACACAAGATATTAAATACCGTATCAAGGTTGGATAATGAGCCTTGAGTAATCTATATGGTAGTTCTCAAAATTGTTGGTTGAAAACCTATGAGCCTTGCCTTTTTGATGTTGGGAAATCACCACAATTTTGGTCAATGAAGAAGGCTAGAAACACAATTACCAGACCTTCACCCTTCAAGCTTTACAAAACCTAGGTTCTTGTACCTTCTTATCTAAACTCTTATAGAAGAGAAAAATTGCCAATGCAGACTTAAAATTGTTACCCTTGAGTAGGAAAGTACTTTTTCAAGGAGAAATTAGATGATAATATTCTTGAAAGTAAAAATTAAAATGTGAAGTAAGATATGTGAACAAGAGGATGAGAAAAATAATCTCACCTTCCATTGAATTGCACTTTTCCTTAGAAAAATTAAAAGATCGATCCTTTCTTGATGGGAGAATCGAGTCAATTACAATGTTCGTTTCAATTGAATCCAATTTCTTGGAGACATGAATGCTTCAATCAATTACTCAATAGAGAAATTGAGATTATAAAACCATAGTTAATTAAATTTAACTCCAATATTAGTAAAGACCAATTAAACAAAATGCATGTATAGATTTTTCTTATCGAGGATTTATTTCTTCAATTTCAATCCATCAACAACAATGTAAATCCAAGAAGATGATTTACAAATGCCAATAGTTATGATCTACTCAAAAAATTTAGAAGATAAATATAGTATTTTTATTAATTCTAAAAATAAGTGCAATAGGGCAATGTCTATCTCTATATTACATATTCATATATTTGTGTTTCTATATATCTATCTTCCTATACCCATAAGTGTTGAACTCAGATTGGTTTTGACACGTGAGTGTCAACACAATTAAGCCATTTACCTAATAGGGGCCGATGAGGCATCCCTATCATGGCCCCCATCCCTACTATTTTAAAGAGAAAGGTAGTCAATTGGCTCTTCATGGTGCAGCCATAAAATAGTAGTTCCCTTACCTTACCTTACCTTAAAATAGTATAGGGTAGTGGGTGTAGAACCAGAATCAGTATGCAAAGAACATTCACAAACCAAAAACTAAATTCACATATATGCTTAGACAAAGAAAGAAAACAAGAAGTGCAAAGCTCACAAGAGAAAACACTCCATGCTTTCTTGATTCTGTAGATGTGTCCTTTTGCTGTGGATGTATACTCAAGATGCTCAAAAGCTGCTTCAATGGAGATGGGTAATGGAAAATTGGTAGCTTTGTGAGCTCTCAATTTGGCATTATAAGGGTATGGTTGATGGCTTTGGTTCTAAAAATAGCATGGTAACTTTAGCTCAAAGATTGTTGATGAAATGGCTTGGGATGGGATTCAATTTATAGGCTAAGGGGTAGAGGGATGGAGGGCTTAGATGCAAGGATGGATGAAGGCTTAAGGAGGGCTAGGATGCACTCAAAGGAGAGCACATGGATTGTGCTTGTTTAGCACCAATGGGAAGGTGACACTTGTCACAAGGAGGATGAGTGTGAGAGGGTAGGGTAAAGGGTTGGTTAAAGACATGATGAGTGGGGTTGAGTATGTAAGAGGGATGTAAGAGGAATGAATGTGGAAGAGGGAAGAGTGTGGAAGATGGGTGTAAGAGTCATGAGTGGGCTTGTAAGAGTCTTTATGTTTTGTAAGAGCACTCATGACTTAGTGGTTGGGTTTTTTGAGGGGAGACTTTGGTTTGGATTAGGAAAGTCTTAAACTTGTTTAAGGAATGTGACAACATTAGGGGGTGGATTAGGCTTGGGTTTAGGATTAGATTAGGGATGTTAGAGATGTGCAAGTGGATGGCATTAATGAGGGTGGGTGAGTTAGTGGCTAAGCATGGTTAGTATGGGTGGATGGGGTGGATTAGGCTAAATGGAGGATTAGAGATAGGTTAGGGGTTCTTGAATTTGAGGATTTCATTTATCAAATAGATTTATTTAATAAATGGGGATTTTTGGAATTAGATAGAAGAATAGGATTTAATTGATAAATAATAGATTATTTGATTTATCAATTAGGACTATAGATGATTAATTAAATTAATCAACTAGGGGGTGAAAAAGGATTAATTAAATAGAAATTTAATTAATAATGCCTTTTTAGATAACTAAATAGGATTACTAAAGCAGTGTAATCAGATTTAGGTGTCTACAGTGGGTAGGGGCTGCTACTCCAAAGCCCTCTCCCTTACCCTTCCCCTTCCCCTTAAAATATAGGGTAGAGCCATACATTACAATCGGGCCCTACATGTAGGTGGGAGGCTATATTTGGAGGGCCCTAGGGCATCCTACCTAGGGTGGTGTAGAGGAGACACTAGGCCCTACTATTCTAAGGGTGGGGGGAATGCTGAGCTAGTGATACATGCCAAGCACAATATGTAAATATAAGGCCATGTCAAGTTATAGTGAGTGTTGACTTACTCATGTGCCAAGTCACTCAAGTGCCAAGCAGATAGACCATATTGAGTGATTCAGGAGTTGAGTAAATAGTGGATGCCAAGAAATGTCAGTGTCAAGTCACATTATACAAAATAATGCATGTTGAGTATCAGAGACTTCATATGCTAAGTGACATAGTTGTGACATATATGTTTGTAATGGCACAAATAGCTATGTAAACCATTTTTGAGCTAACTTAAGATTGTATTTTGATATTTTGGAGATAAGGACAAATCTCTATTTTGATTCCCTATGTAATTAAATATAGCCAATCAGAAAATGGGAAAGATTAAGCAAAAAAATGGATGAATCTCAGCCATAGATTTATACCTAACCCTAAGCCACCAAAGTCTTCTTAAAGAGGAAAAATACCTAAACTCTTTATGTATGGATGAGAATTGAAGGAGTGAAGAAGATAGTTTGCATGTAGAGCATTCAAGGTGACTTAGAAGTTATGAAGAAAGAGTGAATTATAGAATCAGAACAGAGGAAAGAGAGAAGGATACAACATTGAGACATCTAATTGACAAGGATCAAGAAGACATTGTCTAGAGGTGATCTATTATCAGGTAAGCAAGTGCCAACTGTAGGATATATGATGAGACATTTCAACATGTGATTTCAGTCAAATCTCTTAATAGAGTAGTCCTAACAGACTATATGAAATCCTTTAATAGGGTGCTTACTTAGTTGTAAGTTGAAGTCCTCTAACAAGGAACACTTCTAATAGGGTGTTGAAATCCTCTAACAAGGTGAGACCTAACAATCTTTATAAGCTTTTAATAGAGTAGACCTTTCACAAGGTAGATCATGTTTCATGGTCAAAACATTGTAACCTTCATTGGATACACTTTAATACTAGAGTAGTGAAGATATGTGGGTGTCATTCCCAACCCAGTTTTACCTTCTCACTTGGAGGGTTTCTACATAATCATATATGGTGTTATGTGTGTGAATACTTATATGTTTACATATTATTTTAGTATACTCATTGAATGCATGAGATGGATGTGTGGTGAAATTTTTATGGATCTAAGTTTAAACCACTGATTTTACTGATCTGGTGGATAATTTCAGTGAAAATTGAAGTGTCTTCAAATCTCCAAATTTTTGCACCATCAAAAACATCTCAGCATCCTGATTCCAATGCAACTTGAACGGAGCAAAAAGGAGTCCGTTCGTGCAAGTTACGCTTGATCAAATTTCTGGTGAACAGGTAGACCAGAGGGCTAGATAAGGGGCAAAATCAAACCATCTCAAAAGTGGTCCACAATGGATTTCAAAATGAAGGGCCTCATGAGAGCTTTCCAACGACTTTCATTTCATCAAAAATGGACTTCATATGTGAAAGTTATGGTTGTTTGAATTTTGGAAGCAAAATGTAATAGTGATGACATCATCATGATATCAGTAGCTCAGGTGATGACACATTTCAAAAATATGAGAAAATGAAATAGTGCCACATGACACCTCAAGCTCGAATTTGGTGGTTTAAAAATTTGTTGAAGAGGTTTGAACCTTCAACCTCTCATTCCCTATTTTCCCTCCTTGCCACTAGACCACATGGAGCATTTAACAGCTTTGTAACAGATTTTTTATTTAACCTATGGATGCCCCCAAAGTGCTTGATGAGGTTTGAACCCATGACCTTGCGAGTATGGCAAAATTATGATTACCACTATGCCACGCGTTGGACTTGAAGAGCATGTGGCAAAGTTTCTATTTAACTTTAGAAACAAACAAACCGCCCACTCTTCAAATAGGGCTTATTTGTTATTTTATTAATAACTAAACCCAAAAATTGTATAAATGCCAAAATGTAGAAATGGCAAAGGGGGTTATTCAAAGGGGGTGTTTTTTTTTATACCCTAATTGGTTTTGAGCCAATTTAGGCAAATTATTTTGTATAAAAGGGGGGTAGGATGTCATTTTGAAGGAAATCAAAGTTGGAGAATTATTTGTAATTCTTGAAGGGAGACTTGGAGAGAAATTTCTCTTGGTGAAGTTTTCCAAAGGAATAGGGAGTTTTTTTAAGAGATTTTTAGAGCCAATTTTGTACTTCGGAGAATTGCTATGCTATTGAAGTGCTAGAAGAAATGGTCTTGGTGCATAATTGTAATTGATTTTTGGAGATTAATTGGATCAGTTGTACTCTATTGGAGCTGACCCAGAGACGTAGTCACATTTGTGGTGAACTTCGAAATCAAACTTTGTTTGCACTTTCTATCTTCTTTTCTCTCAATTCTATTTCTCATCTTAAGTTTTAATTTCACTTATGTATAAATGTATTAATCTACTTCAGTTGAGTTGCGTTTTTAATTAAGTATTCAATACTACAATTAGTCTAGATCCATCCATCAGATCATTTACACCCCCCCTCAAAAGTTTACCTTTCCTATTGTAATTCAAACAATTGGTATTAGAGCTTTGTTCTCTAAAAGAGAAGCTTTGCAGCTTTGAGGAAAGATCTTGATATAGAAGTCTAGAAGTTGGGAAAAAATACTAAGAACTAGGAGATTGAAATTCATCTCATACTACATCAATTGAATAAAGCAAGAGAGGAACTAATGAAATCCTTGAAGAGAAGGAAACAAATTGTTGCTGTGGAAAATGACACACAATACAAGGAGATAGACACTACTAAGCTATTTTCAAATGGTGATCCCAATGAATTTGATGCAACAATTGTAGATCAAATGAAAAAGAATAGAGTTCAATATGAGGAAATAAAAAATCTCAAGTTAGAGCAAGAATTACAAGCTATACTACTATGTGAGGTAACTAAACAAAAGAAGAAAGCAATGTAAGATAAAGCCATGATTGAAGAAGACAAAAGAATTCTAGCCAACATACTCTAGAAGGGAAGTCGATAGAGCTAACCAAGATTTCTAATATGCAATTGGATACTCTAAGTCAAATGATGAATGCCAACTATGAATTGAATGTGAAGGACATTGATATAACTACATTGAAGTTATAGAATGAACAATTGCATGGTGACCTGAAGAGAGAAAAGGAATTTTTTGAAAGTTTCAACAAACCAAATGAAGTCATCAAATACTTTGAGCAATTATTGAGATCCCCTAAATCCAAGAATGAAACATTACAACTGGGTTACTCAAGAACTAAAGAAAGAGAATCATCCAAAGATGCAAAAGAAAGGAACTACAAAGGTAAGAACTCCAAACCTACTTGTCATAATTGTTGTAAGAAAGGACATATTGCTAATGTGTATAGGAGCAAGTCTACAAATTAGAATGTCAAGCCTAAGAACATGACTCATTATCATAAGTGCAAAAAACAAGGTCATTAGGCACATGAATGTAGAACTAGAACCATGCATACATAGAGATTTGAAGGATATTGCTACTACTGTTAGAAGCATGGACACAAAGCTTTCAAATGTAGATCCAAATCCATGTGGTCAGCAAACAAGAAAATAAAGGAAAGGAATAATGGAAACTCTTATAAATTGGATTATAATACAAGATATAAATATCATTATTATCAATAATATGGACATGTTCCTAAGAATTGTATTAGGAAACACTATAGAGATAGTTACCAAAGATGGTTAAGTAAAACTACATCTTTTAGTTGTTTGAAAATTGGCCACATCAGTTGGTATTGTCCAACTAGGTCAAAGGTAGTGAGTTGTGAATTTGATAAAGGTAAAGGTAAGGTAGATGTTGAACACATCAAAGATGAGATGAACAAGACATGTAAAAAGAAGGATGTTTGCATCACATCAAATGGAAAAGGGAACACTTCACCCAATGGGTCAGGTGACTACACCTCATCACACTAGGCAAACAAGAGGTAAGTGGGACTAATATTTAAAGGTTATATCATGCATCAATTCCAAAAGGAGACAGTACTAAAAAGGAAAAATTAGCACGAATAAAGATATAAGTTGTTAGAAATTCATGATAAATATTTCAGTTTTTCATGTTGTTGTTGAGCATGAAAAGTTTCCTATAAGTGATGAGTGGAATGTTAGGAAATGCCAAGCTATTAGACTATGTAGTTGATGCCAAACTCATAGTAGTTGTCGAGTGATGGAAATATAAATGGATGCCAACTGAACTTGAAATTGGTTAATGTCGAGCTTACAAATATGTAAGCACTTAGTATTAAATGCAAGGTTTTCAAAGGGCATGTGATCAATTTCAGCTCATTTTTCATCATTTCAATTTTGAGAAAGAGTGAGCATTGTAGACGATGATCTAGAAATCTATCCAAAGTATTTGTAAGAGATTTTAGTAGTGATCTCATGCTAGTTCATCAGATTTTCTAAGGTATTTATCAAGAGCCGAGCTATGCAGTTAAATTTTTTATAAACCCTAGTTTGACATAATGACATAAAGTTAAAAAATGTTGAAGGGCAGGAAGTTTTAAATGTTCAATTAGTGAGTAATGAAGTTAAGTAGCCTATGTTTAAAGCCATTCCTAACATCACTTATAAACAAGACCCTTTTGGCACATTGTCTATGATCCACCAAATGTTATAATGGTAAAAGATGTGAGGAAATGTTATAACTACAAGATAGGAAGCATTGATGACATGGAAATAAGAGGTACACACAATAGGTTGTGTGAAAATGGTGTTTTGAAAGAAGAATTCAAGATTGTTGAGAAAAAGGGTTTAGCATGAGCCTTAGATTTTCCAAATGTATTCAAAATAGAGTGGATACAAATAGTGCTAAGCCAAATACATGATGGTTCCTTATGGCTAGAGAGTGGACCTATCATGATTACCAAGAGAATAATTCATAGGGTTACTAGCTACCCAACCCTAGATCAACCTATGACACTAAGAAGTGATTCCAAGGAAATGATCAACCTATTAACTTTGTTGTAAGCATAATTGCATACAAGTTCTATCAATCTAGTAGATTGAATAGTGTACCCTATATAGCTATGGATGTTGGTTATAAAATAGTTAAGAAAGATCACACATATGATCTAGCAGAACTACAAATTGCAACAACTGATGGAGAACCTTGGAGCAATCAAGAAAACCAAGAGTGCACAATGCAAGTTTGGTTGAATATTGATTTTTATATTCTTTTATGTAAAAAAATAAATTCCCCTTATTTGGAACATTGGGATGGAAGACGAATAGATTAGATGTAGTATAGATTAGTGAGTACATTGACTAGCTAGGAGAAAATTTTAAATCCCTGATGACTAGCTACTTTGAAGATTTCAAAAAGTCAATTAAGGAGAGGCTAAGAATACCAATTTCTTTAGTTGAGAAACACTATAATGATGTATATTTTTCTTGTTGATGCTGACTACACATTTGTATACGATACCACACCAAGGGTAAGATGGTTGAGACCCTTAGGGTATGAGGTAAATGTAGATGAAGCCATTGTAGTAATAACAACTCTCTACTAGCAAAAGAAGTAGATAAGACTATACAAGTTCTTGGAAAATATGAGATGGTAAAGTCAAAGATTACCATGGAATTGAAAACTACATCAACTATTAAGAAGAAGGACAACCTGGTAAAGAAGTTGAAAGCAACATTTGGAGAGGAAGCTAAGGAGGAGAAGGAACAAGAAGAAGAGGATTAAGTAGAAGAAACTCAAGCTCAAGTACCTCTAGCATTAACACAGGGCATGGGAGAAGATAAAGAAGAGGAGGAGACTAAAGGTGTTGAGGGAGAAGAAGTCAAGGAAGCACCTACTCCTATAGAGAAAAATAAAAGAAAGGAAAAGGCACAACTAGTGGAAAGGACAAAAAATTTGTCAAACCAAGTCAACCAAATCCCACTACACCTACAATGAGAGCCAACACATGTGCTACAACACAAAAGGAAAAGGAAAAGGAAAAACAAACAGAGGAAGAAAGTCAAGAGTAGAAAACACAGAGAAGCAAATATGTGGCTCAACCAGATTCTAGTGAAGAGAAGATAGAGCTAGATGACAAAAACCAATTAAAGGTAGTCAGTCACAATCCTTTTTTAGATCTTGAGAAATTATTTGAGAATGTTAAGAACAATGCAGATTTATTAGGTTTTAGTCATGTTGATTTTGACAAATTGGGTAAAGTGGAGAAAAACCAAGTGGAAAAGGCATTATATGCCATGATGTCAAAGTTCAAAACAATACCACTAGAAATTTTCAATTTTGTACCTAAGAGTCTATATGACATAGTTGAAAATAACATTATTGTCTAAATTTGGAAGGACAAACTAGGGAGACAACACTAGCCCAAGTAATGCTTGAGTTGACTAAGGGACAAATTACTAAGGTAGTAAAGAAATATGCAGTTAGGTTCACACCTAATATAGAGCCTTTAACATTCTCCAAGAGGACGTTGTTAAGAAATTGACACAAATATGGAAATGCATTTATGGGTTGACCATAGTGAAGAAAGGAGAAACTGAGCCTTCAAAGGCTAAAGATGATGACAAAGAAGATGATGGCAAAGATAACATAGTTGGAGGAGAGGTAGAAATGAAAGAAGATGAAAAGGCAACAACTAAGCTTGAGCAACACTAAGAATAGAGTATGCATGACACACAATTTCCAAGTGTCAGTCCTTCCCATGACACAACCAAGACAACTAAAACTATAACTGTCAAGGATATCTCTGATCTATCAACTTAGAAAATCAATCCTCTTATTGCAAAAGATTTGAAGAAAATCTTAGATCACACTACATTACAAGCTAAAATTAATAGAAATCCCATTTTGGTTAGATTAGAAGAACTACAAAAGGTAGTAACTAGTGTCACAAGGGAAAAGGTGAATCCACAAGAACCACCTTCCATCATCCCTTTAGTTACTCATGTACAACCTTTGGTCAAAATTACAATAGATACATTTACCAATGTTGATACAATTTTAAAGGTTATTACTATTGAGAAGAAAGTAGAAGAGAAAGACACCACTATAGGACAATAGAAGGAAACAAGATAGATAGATTCATCTATAAATACAACACAAGAACAAGGTACAAGACAAGTCATAGTGATAGAACAAGGCAAGCCTGAAGAGAGTGAGCTAACATGGAAGGTGAAGGAACAAGTTTCCATCCAAGAACTACTAGCTTTACCAACATATAATACTCCTTCCACACAAACTCTTCAGAAGTCAAGCACAAATGCTACTCCATTGTAGATCTTAGTGCCAAGCCCAAGCTCATCACATGTTGAGAAGGTAATTCACTATGGAGATATAACTCTTGATGAAGAAATTGTTATACCAAAATTTGATTATGATACTATTACACTAGAACAAATAGGAATTTTATAGTAGGCCTTAGAAATGAAGAAACATCAAGAAACACTTAGGACAGAACATAGGCAGAATCAAGCACTTCAATATATTAAGGACATCCTTCTAGATGCATTCAATTTGCTAATTCCTAATGAGACCAAGCCACTAATAGAACAAATGATAGGCATAATGGATAAGGTTAGTAATGAATACCTTGATACAAATGCTAAACTCTTAGAATGATTTGAAGAGAAATTCTAGAATAAAGTGAATGAGAAAATATTTTGTGACATAGAACTTACACAAGTTGGATTGACAACTAAGGTTGAAGATGTGAAGAACGTACTTGAGAACATATTCTCATTGCACAGAAAACTATGTAATCCTACACTCTTCAACAAAGAGATTAAAAGTCACATTCTAGGTCTAGAAAGCCAAATATCTGCATCAGGTGCAAGACTATCAACAAATCTAGCTCAAAGTGAAAAGCATTTTAGGACATTTCTTTAGACACAGAGTTAATTAGCTATATTAACAATAGATGAGGCTAACATAAGTGCCAAATTGACAAGCATACAAGCTACCCTCACCCTACACATGGAGTTATTGCACAAGGAGCTAGGCTATGCCGAAACTCTATTAAAGAAAGATCCCAATCTTTCTACTTTTGATGGTCTAGTTCACCTTTCTACCAAGCTTGCAATCCAAATAAAGTCATTGGATGTTGCATGTGTAACTAGGATGCAACCCTCAAGATAATAATGGATGTCCATAAATATTTTTTGGACAAAAAAACAATAATTGTATAGCCCATTTGACATAAGTGTCAAAAAGGGGGAGAAATATAATATGGGGGAGAATAAGAAAGAGAAAAATAATATGGGGGAGTCTAAGCAAAAGGAGATATAAGAAAGGGGGAGCATAGTAGCAGAGATATAAGATATCAACTAAGGTAGAGCATGAAACAGTATCATCACATTAAAGTCAAATTGTATCAGTAGAGACACATCTACTTATAAAGGAGCACAAATTTTGGATACAAAACAAACATATTAACTTAGGGGGAGTTATAAAATTATGAGGTATACAAGTTATTGCAAGTTTTGAAATATTGAGGTTTTGTATATAAGCTAAGTATTGGATATGTTATGCTCAAGAGATTAATGATGATAATGTATATTCAATTTTTTTTGACACTCATGTCGACGGGGGGAGATTGTTGATCTTAGATTAGTTTTGACAAGTGAGTGTCAACACACTTAAGCCATTTACTTAGTTCATGCCAAACTAGCAATACATGCCAAGCACAATATGTAAATATTAGACCATGCCAAGTTATAGTGAGTATCGAGTCACACAAGCACTGAGAAGATAGAGCATGCTAAGTGATTCAAGAGCTAAGTAAATAGTGGATGTTGAGCAATGTAGGTGTCGAGTTACAGTATACAAAACACTACATGCTGAGTATCAAAGGCTTCATATGCTGAGTAACATAGTTTTGACATATTTTTTTATAATGGCAGAAATAACTATGTAAACCATTTTCAAGCTGACTTAACATTATATTTTGATATTTTGGAGATAAGGACAAATATCTATTTTGATTCTCTATGAAATTACATGTAGCAAATCATAAAATGGGAAGGAGTAGGTGGAAAAATAGATGAATCCCAGCCATAGATTCATACCTAACCCTAAGCCACCAAATCCTTCTTAAGGAGGAAAAAAGACCTAAACTCTTTATGGATGGATGAGAATTGAAGGAGTGAAGAAGGTAGTTTGCATGTAGAGCATTCATGGTGACATAGAAGTTATGAATAAACAATGAATTGTAGAATCAGAACAAAGGATAGAGAAAAGGATACAACATTGAGACATCTAATTGATAAGGATCAAGAAGGAATTATTTAGAGGTGATTTTTTATTAGGCAAGAAAGTGCCAACCGTAGGATCTATCCTGAGACATTTTTATAGGTGATTTTAGTCAAATCCCTTAACAGAATAGTCCTAATAGACTGTATGAAATCCTTTATCAGGGGACTTAGTTAGTTTTAAGTTAAAGTCCTCTAATAAGGCACACTTCTAATAGGGTGTTGAAATCCTCTAACAAGGTGAGAACAAATAGTCTTTGTCAGCCTTTAACAAGGTAGACCTTTCACAGGGTAGATCATGTTTCATGGTCAAAACATTGTAACCTTCATTGGATACACTTTATTACTATAGTAGTAAAGATTTGTGGGTGTCATCCCCATCCCAATTTTACCTTCTTTCTTGGAGGGTTTCTAGGTAATCATATCTAATGTTATGTGTGTGAATGCTTATATTTTTACATGATATAGATGTATATGCTTTATATGTTATTCTAGTTTACTCATTGAATGCATGAGATGGATGTGTGGTGAAATTTTTATGGATCCAAGTTGAATGTATTGACTCACACCCCCAACAATAAGGTATTGGTACCCATTCCTATAGAAAATGAAAGGGTACAAAAAATCTCCAGATCTTTACAAAAAAACTAACTAATAACTAATTACAACCATTCACAAGATTTTACAATGATAATATTTTTAAGAATCTTTAAAAAAAATAACAATTCAATTATTTCTCCAAAATTTTGGTTCCCATGAAGATCATTGAGCTTAGTGAAGATGGCTTTGACCTAGTCTATATCTTCTTCAAGCTCCAACTCCTATACATCACTGACATAGTTGGAATGATTCTTATACACATCCTAGCCTACTATGAACATACTAATAAGAACATAAAGTTTGTCCTCCTCAATCAATAATATATCTAGTTTCATAATTGGTCTTGGGTCGTAATTCTCATTGTATGCTTGAATGGGTAGTCCCATGACAAAGAGTCTTTAAAACCTACACAAGAACAAAATTAAAAAAATTTGATACAAGGACATTCTAAGAGAATGTTGTGCTATAATTTCCTTACTTAACAACAAACACTAAATGCCTTAAACTTCAACTAATAGATCATAAACACAAATGAAAATAAATTGTCAAATCTAATTTTGAACTAATCTAAGATAGAATGAAAATGTACTTAGTTTTAAATGCTTGTGTCTTTTCATTGGAGTTCAAATGATATCATAAGAATGTGAATCTTTGCAAATTTAGTTTGATTAATAGACACATGCAAGTGTAAAATTAGAATGCCAAGAAATTTGGCCTTGTGAATTGGCAACATTAGATAGAGAAAACCATGTTGAATACAAAATCATGAAATTGGAGCCCATTGAATCCTTATTGACCGAAATTGAAAAACTAGAGGTCCCTTAAAACATCACTCCTAAAATTGAAAAATTAGAGGCTTTCTTATCACCTCCTTGCAAAATTGAAAAATTAGAGGCTTATTCATTTCCTCTTTGTGAGATCGCAAAATCAAAAGCTTGATAGATAAACATAAAAAATATTTCTTTATTGGAAAAATTTCAAGGCTTCATCATTATGTGCACAAGAATCTCACTTAAGAAAAATCAACAATTGGCTTTAAGAGGAAAATGATGCATGGAGGAGAATTAAAGTTATTTTGAAAATATAGATTCTACTCATATAATAAAGTATACCCCTCATGTGAAACATCCTTTTTCTTTTATTTTTTAAAATAAGAATAATGCTTTTCATGTGCACACTTAGGATAGATGGGATTTTTGGGACTTTATTTAATTAAATGGGAGAAAGTTCTTTCAATTAAATAAAATACTTAGGATAAAGTTGTCAAACCATAGGTTATAATCAAATTAATAGTAAAGTGATGATTTGATCAAGAATTAGCAATTGATAAAATAATTAGAAAAAAATGCTAAAAAGGGTGCTCCTAATCTAGGTTACCATTTTGTGGATGATTAAAAACACCATATGCATCAATACTATTATATATCATCAAAGAGTTAACATTCTTAGTCATATAATATCTAAGATGTCAATTCATATATTAATGTGCATGAACCCCCTTATTTGTAAAGTTTTTTAGACATCATGGTATATATGTACTCTATAAAAGGATTTTAAGAAATACAAGGAATTATTAATGAACTTCTTGATTGTCAAAGATGGTTATTTTAGAATTTTACACAATATTAAACCATGGTAGACAAAAAATACTTTAGCAAGTTGGTTAGTCTATCTTCACTAGGGAAGTGACACTATTGAAAGGAACCTACCATTAGCATCTCTCGCCACTCCTCTAAACCCATATGGCCTAGGATTTTCCTTAGACACCTTAGTGGAATTGGAAAACTATTATGAGATAATTTGCATTACCCATTGGAGATAAATGACAAGATTGGAAAACTAAATGGTTGGATAATTTGTATATGTATGAGAAAGAGAAATTTTTGGAGCCACAAGTAAATATTAGAAAATATCTTACAATAAGAAGAGAGCTTGGTATGAATTTTAATGAAAGTCAAGACTACACTGTGACCCCACTTGTGTCAATTGTGAAAATATTGGTTATAATACAAATGTATGTAGAAGAAGACCTATCAATAAGTAAAATTCATTTGAATTTTATTTCAATAATTTCTATAAGTATGGATATACTACCTATGAGTATAGATCTAAACCTATAGTCTATAATAGTAATTTTAATGGTTATTGTTACACATGAAATAATTATTGACACAAAGCTCACAAATGTTGATCTAAGACTCCTAGATCACCAATGCAAACTAGTGAACATCTATATAAGGGAATAATAGTGCAATCCCATATTTATTGTGAGTGAAAAATATGGACATTTAACATAGAAATGTTAATCTCCCTCATTTTTTTATATCTATTAGTGTCAAACACTTAGTCGTATATGAGGAAGAGTTCGTCGATCATCACTCTGACTAAGTTAGTCTATACAAGTCGAGTCATGTATTTGTAAATAATTGTAAATAATCTTGTATATGTCAATATCTATAGGAGCCAAGAAACTCTTTGGTTGCCAAGGATTCCTATGCAAGATGAGTTTAATAAATGCCAAGAAAATAAATTATATGGATTGTGAGTCATATAGAAGGTGTCAAGTATCAATAGGAAGAACAATTACAACCAAGCATTAGAGAAAGTATGTGTCAAGTAACATAGTGTGAACAAGAATGTCTAAAATGGAAAAAACTTTGATGTAAACTATTTTGAGCTGACATATAAATAACATTTAATGATTGTAGATTTTTTCATAGATTTTTTTACACATTTTGATGTGGGTCATCGATCCCTATGAAGGAGGGACAACCAATTAGATGAAGAGGCTAGTTAAAGGAAACATATAGATAGTTGATCCAATTCTATAAGACTCTAAAACTATCTTTATAAGGGAAGATCAAAATCCTATTTTTGTATGTGGAGAGGAAGGATGTGATGTACTATGAATCCTTATGTCAAGGAGTTAGGTTTGGGAGGTTGCAAGAAAAATTGTGAAGTGATAGAGTTTAGTAATTGAGTGAAGAAGTGAAGGGAAGAGTAAAGATATATTAGATAGAAGACCAGATCAAAGAAAGGAAAGAGAAGATCCATAATCAACCTTTTAAGTGTATACTAAAGGATAAGGTACTGAATCATTTTAGCAAATTTATCAAGGAAAATCTCTTTAAAAAGTGGTCCTAACAGGCCAATGTAAATCTCTTAACATAGCACTTACTTCATTGTGATTTTTAAATCCTTTAATCAAGATAGACTTACCCATATTTGTAAAGATATTAATAGGGAAAACCCCTCACAAGGTAAATCATCATAAGTGATCAAATTTGTAGCCCTAACTAGCTAACTTTGTTGCTATAGTAATGAAGATTTGTGGGTGTCATCCCCACCCCACTTTTACCTTCACCTTTGAGAGAATCTGGGTAACCAAAATCTCTTGTGTTATGTATCTACATTTTCATGTTAATAGATGTGATACATAGTTAGATATATTTCAGTATTTGAAGTTTTAAGTTATGTTATACATGATCTAGATATAAGATGTATTAAGTGGTGAATACATTTAAGTTGTTTTGAAGATTAAAAGTTTTAATGATCCTGATTCATCCCCCTCCTCAATATCTCAATTTCCCAATAAACTTCCAACAATTGATATCAGAGCTACATTCTCTTAGAAAGAGTTTAACCACTCGAGAGTTGAGATCTTGGAGATGGAGGGTTACAAATTGGGAAATATTATTGACAATCAAATGATTAGTATCTAGTTCATATTATAACAACTTGAAAAAATATGAGGACATAAGGAAATCCGTAAGGAAAAAAAGAGCAATAGATATCTAGTAGAATAACACACTTTATTAATATGTTGATATGAAAGGAATTCTTGACAATGAAAGTTCTAGTGAAAGTGATGTAGTAGTAGAAAATCTATTAGAAAATATCAATTTCTGATGAAGAAATTAGAGGATTGAAGAGAAAATAAGAAACCCACTTAGTAAGGCTATGTGAAATGACATAAAAAAATATCAAAGATAAAGAAGATGAATTTTGGGATGAAGAAGGAAAAAGACAAATAGTTATTAGACTTGAATAAAGATCATCTGATGTGCAAAAGCTTAAAAATACTCGACTAGACACAATGAATAAACTATTACTTGCCAATAAACAACTAAATAGGAAAGACATGGAGATAGAAAATTTGAAATTACAAAGTGACCAATTGAGGAATGAGTTAAGATCTAACAAGGAATTTGTGGAAAGGATGAAGAAACTTAGTGAAGCAATAAGATATTTTGAAGAACTAATGAAATCACCAAGGTTATCTAGTGACACCTATCAATTAGGGTTTGGAGAATCATCCAAGAGTGGAGAGAAAAGAAATGTAAAAGGGAAAGGAAAATTGACATGCTATCATTATGAAAAATGTGACACATAACAAACATTTGCAAAAACAAGACTAGTAAGGAAACCCTAAACATAAGTTTTTTGATAACTATTTTAATGGCAAGAAACAAGGTTATCATGCACATGAATGTAGATAAAAGGTGGGAAATACATCTACTACACCAAGATTTGAGGGATATTGCTACAATTGTCAAAAATATGAACATAGAGCACATGAATGCAGATCATGAGAAAAATTTGACTAGACAACCAATAGGAAAGACAATGTACCTAAGATAGGTAAGTCTTATAATTGGGACTAAAACACATGGTTTAGTTATCATTATTGTGGAGAATATGGTCATATTCTAGAAAATTGGATAAGAACACATTTTAGTGGTAATTACAAGAAATGGTTGAAAAAAGGCGTAGTTTTTTTTAGTTGTCACAAGATTGGACATGTGAGAAAAAATTGTAAGACTCGAGCACTAGCACCAAAAAATGAACATATCAAGGGAAAAAGAAAAGTGGATGTATAACAAAAAAAAAAGATGAATCAAACCTAGAAGAAGAAGGCAGAAGTTGGAAGCAGTGGAACAAGTGAAGTAGAGATCACCCAATACAATGGAGAAGGTGATCACACCACCTCAAATTAATCAAGAAATGTATGTAAGGAACTACATAATCAAATGACTCAGCTTAAATCATTTCCTAATTGTGCCAAAGTTCATATCTGCGTAAGATAAGATGAATTAGAACAAATTTAAGAATAGTGTAATGAGATCATCTATATTATTGGGTATCAAGCATCAGTAAAACGCTTTATATTGATTGAGCATTACAACTTACAATAATCGATCTAATGTGTTGGCCAAGTTAGATGGTACTGACCAAACTATACAATGAAGATCGAGTTAAAAGTGCAATAATGACCAAAATAGTTGGACTCCACCTAATTTAGTACATGACATTTATGAGAGCCCTAATTTGAATGAATGAAGGTATATAGTGAAAATTAAAAATTATTTTACACACCTTTCATTCAAATTTTAGAGCCCAAGTGATTTGAGAAAGTTTTGAAGCAATTTCTAAGGTGATTGAAAGAAAATTTTAAGTTTAAAAGTGATCAAGTGTCGATTATCAATTGTGTCAAGTTTTTTAGAAAGTAGGATTTTGAAATCCTAATGTGTAAATAGCATTTGGATCATCATTAGTGGTGAAAAATTAAGGATAAGAGGTAGGAAATGTTTAATTGGTGAAGAGTGACACTTTTCCTCCACCTAAATATTGTGCTATTCCTAAACTTTCTATGAAAGGAGATTCAATGGGTGTGCTATCATTGATACCACCTAGAGTTATTATGATTCATGATGTACAAAGCTATTACATGTGTAAAATCAATGAAGTAGGAGATTATGAAATTTGTTTGACATATTAGAAGTTGTGTGATGAAGGAGTATTGAAGGACAAGTTCAAGATTGTTGAGAAGAAATGGTTAACACATGCCCTAGATTTTCTAAGAAATTTAAAATTTAAATGGATCAAGGTTGTGTTGAGCCAAATTTATGACATGGAATGATGGTTGGAGAATGGGTGAGTCAAAATCATGAAGAAAATTATTCATGTTGTCAAAGGATATTTAATATTTGATAAGAAGAAGACTATAAGATGCTAGAGAAAAGATTCAATTGAGGAAAACACCAAGGCTAAGTGAAATGGACATGGCATATCAATTTCCAACATGATTAATCTATTGATTAACATTGTAGTAAGAGTGATTGCACCCAAATTCTACTAGACAAGGCAATTGAGCAATGTGCCCTGTATGGTAGTAGATTAGGCTTGGAAGATTGTGATAAATGACCATGAATATGATCTTTCCAAGCTCTAATGGTTGCAACTAGCTGAAAAACTTGTATCAATCAGAAAGGCTAAGAACTTAATGTGTAAGTTTGGATAATTTAAAATGTGTATTTTCTTTTATACTCAAAGTTATTTTCCTACTGTTGAAAATGTTGTGTGGGAAAAAGGAAAACCTACTACAAGATAGTTAAGTGATTATATTGTGAATTTGGGAGATAGTTTTGAGAATGTATTAGATGACTATTTTTATGAATTTAATCAAAAAATGAGGAGAATAATAAGGATTCCTACATCCTTAGTTGAAAAATAATATAATGATGTGTGTTTTCTAGTGGATACTAATCACACATATGTTTAGGAAGTTAAGCCAAGGGTAGCCTTACTTAAACCATTTGGATATAAGATTGATATTGATGATGTGATTGCATAAATTACTGCACTACTTACTAAAGAAAAAGAAAGAATATGTTAGAAATATACAATACTGAGGGGAGGGGGCGTGGGGGGGTGAATCAGTATTCTATAGATTTTTGCCGACAACTAAATATTGTTAATTACTTTTTAACTTGCATATAAAAGTAAGCCAACAATGTTGAATAGTAAATATAACCATATACATAGAGAAATCATAATACTATTATTTGATGACTAGGGAAACCTTGGCCAAGGGAAAACCATGATGGGAATGATACCCACTACATGATTCACTAAAAAATAGGATCATGTTAAGGATATTGACCTTGTTAGGAGTCTATGAAGTACATATAGTGTATTAAGTCATGTTAGAGGACTAGGACTTGTTAGAAGATTCAACCTTGTTAGGAGTTGGTAGATCAAATACAATTTATGTAAGAAGATCCCATTGCCCTAACATGCAATTATAAAATTTAATTCTTCACAAGAATATGTATACATACAATACTTTCTATATATTGTATTTCACACTTGCTCTAATCATACATTAGATGTAGTTCACATATCATCTCATCAAGTTCAAATCAATCAAATATATCACATAGATCATACATATGTCACACACTTATCTTTGCAAGATAAGACATTTACTTATACCTTGCACGTTCATAATTTACTTCTTAGTCAACCTTCATGCTTTCACATGCTTGGCATAATATAAAATAAATTATGGAATAATATCCATAAAGATGGATCCTCATGACTTAGTAATTATGTTTTCACCAAAATAATTCCTCAAGTTTTACAATCCAAATCTTTGCTATGCTCTGTTCTACATTCTTTAATACTCCTATTGGTATTTCAATCAAAAATTTTATTGTACTATCCATAGACACCTATGCGCTGGTACACATCATCATTAAACTATCATAGAGCTTTCCTAAAATAAACATAAGATAACTCTCAATGAGTCAGTTGCACACATCACATATGTTCTTTGTGTTGTCGCAAATTGTCTAACACTTGGACAATTTTCTATCTCTAAATGCATAAATAAAATGTTGAATACATGTTGGCATAAATGAAAGCAATCAAAACATCTATCTAACTATATTGGCCACAATATCCTCCTTTGGAATTGATGGAAACATTTGGAAAAATTGGATAAGTTCCAAAATGATGTCATACAAAATAAAAACAAATAAAAGTAACTACACAAAATTGCCTTCAAAACATAACAATTTTATTCATATTTTGTTGGATAATTACATTTCTTATCAATCCTTTACATTGATACATAAGTGCATAAGTGTACTCCCCCTTACAATACATAAAATTTTACTTTACATACTACTCCCCCTTTGACATCAATTTCAAAGGTGTCAAAACTGTATCCAAAACTATGTAGGCTGCTACTAATCAAATTGTCATTCTAGAAAAACAATCTACATAAACAATTTTTATCCTATCCACTTATTTCTTCCAATTTTCCTTTCTTGAATTAGAAATAGTAATTAGTGCACATAGTGCATAAGATGCCACTTCAACTATGCTCATGTCAGTATATGCAAATTTGTCATAGGGAGTCTTTGCTGCAAGACATTCCTCCAGTTGCCTCTGTAAAGTACCTATCTTCGGTGAAAAATTTTCTTTGAGACTATATAATATCTTTTCTTCCTTCTCCTTGTTATATTCTAAGCCTCTTAACACACTATGGATCTTCTCCACTTCTATTCCACACTCTTCAATGCTAGTTTTTGGGAGTAGTAATTTTGTAGTGAGTTGATCAAGTTCACTCATCTTACTTGTAATTTGACTCTCAAGGCTAGTCAGGTATATGTATGAAAGCACACACTATCCATACAATCTCTTCCCTTCATCAATGTATTTTATGAGTTCCTTGATACTTCCATCAAGTTCTTTTAAGTCGTTTCTCATATTAGCACATATTGTATCAAACAATGATGCATCATGCTTTGCATGTGCTAGCACTAAAACTACTTCTACTAAATTTCTGAAATCTTCATCAAAGGTCTTCACCAAATCCCTAGCCTTTACCTATAAGTATGGATTATTTGTAGTTTTTTTTGACTATCTTCTACATTCTATCCAAGACTTCAATAAGAGTCTTCTCCAAAGACTTTATAGATTTGTTCATTTAAAAAAATTTCTCAATGATCTTATCAAACCTTTTTTATCATCATTTTCATCTGATGGAACTAATACTACTTCTATTGCTTTTGTTACAATTGGGATTACTATAGGAATAGGTCTAACTACTTTCCATTCTTCCTTCTTCTTCTCTTCTTCCAATCTTTTCTCTTCTTTTCTTTTCTTCTCCTCTTATTCTTTATTTTTCTTTTCTTCCTCTTATTTCCTTTTCTTCTCCTCCTCTTCCCTTTTCTTATCTTCCTCTACCCTTTTTTCCTCTACTATCCCCTCTATTTTTTTCTTCTTCTCTTCTTCTTTATCTTCATCAAAGCTAGAGCAAGTTGTTATATTGCTGATATTGTCAACAATATTTGTTCCATAATCTACAAAAGGATTCTCCTTTGCATCTACAATTATGTGCATACTATCCACTTACATGGATTCAGTACCCATAACAATATGTGGTGTGAGGGTGCCTATTTTTTCTCTTCTACTTATCCCACATCATTGGATGGTGTATGTGCTTCTACATAGATTGGGCTATCAGGATTTGACTGTGCACTCACCTTAGGTACTCTAGTCATGAATTTTACAATTGCCTCTTATGTCTCCTTCCTAACATCCTCATAATTTCCTCCCATTAGAAAAATTTCTCTTCTTTTTTTCATTAGTAAAGGCTCAATACCCTTCAAAATTCTCTTTGAATCCTCCTTAGAGTCAACTTCACACAATTTATTTATTATTGTGATCCTCAAACTCGAGTCTTCTTCTAATACTCTGTTCTTCCTATTTATTAGCCTATTATATAGGTCTTTAGGTATCTTATTTTGAATATTCTCAAACTTCTTATTTTTCAAAATCATGTTTCTTACATTGACATTTTCTAATTTCCTTCTATCCATATTGATATATAGATTATAATACTTGTTGAATTATACAAAATTGTCATCATTAATTATTTACATGTTTAGGTTCTCTATCTTAAGTTTCCATGCTCTCTTTCCTACTACTATTTTTCCTTCCTTTGCATCTTGCACTACTAGTCTATCTCCAACTTCATCCTCAAAATTTTTAGATTCACCGATCTACATTGATTTTCTTCGCTTGCTTGGTCCATTGGTGGTCTTCTTGACCCTTTTATTTGATGATGGTTTAGGTTTTTGCTTAACCTTTCCCAACCTCTTTGATTTCCTCTATGTTGTAGGTGCTTACAACTCTTGCTACTTCCTTGGTTCATCACTTCTTGTTCTTATAGGTTGCACTTGAGAAATTGTTGCATATGGTGCAATGGGGGCCTATGCCCATGGTTTTCTTATAGTCACACCTTTTTAAGGTCTTTTAATAATGATAGGAGTTACTACTAACAATTTATATTGTCCATTTTCTTTCATTTCTAGTGCAATTCCTTTATCTCTATTTAATTCCTCTCTAGTCATGCCTAATTCCTTAAAGGATAGAATTTATAACCTTTCCACTTTCTTCTTGCTTTCCTTGTTGTGTAGTTCTGACTAAACTAGTCTCATTTTATCCTCATAGATTCCCCATCTAGGGCACTTTGTGTCCTTCTTAAATTGGAGCATGATATGCACATACCCTTCTATCAGCTCTGCACTCATTTTATATCCCATGGGTTCAATGAACTTAACCCTTGGTACCACAACTTCTATATAGGTGTTCTCTATCTCCACCATGAAGCATATCTCTTCTTTATACTTTTCTACCATGGAGGGAGGTATTCTATACCTCTGTTTCATTTCTTACTGGAAACTTTTCATCACTTTTTCAATGTCATCATCTCTGACATTCTCCAACTTAGATCTATAGCATTGAGTCACCATCTTCATTGTGCACTCATTGCTATCCCAATTTTTTACTCTAGGAAACTTCCTTTTGGCATAGAAAAATAAATCTATTAGTAGGGACTCAAATCTGAAGACTGTGCTCTTTGATTTCTTCACTTTGGGAATGCTATCCAATAATTACATTTTGATAATCTCACACAAATTATCTTTTATTGCTTGAATTTTCATTACATTAGCTGCACATAAAGACCTAACTAGTACTAAGTTAACCCTCAATCCATGGTTGAACTTTTATCCTATTATCTTGCTTAGTAGCTTTACTCCTTTGTCTTGAATGGAGTCTAGCTTCATGTTTATTTCATCAAACCTTGTGTTCAGGTTTGTCTCAACTATTTTCCCTCACATTCTTCTCATTAACAAGATTACATCCCTCATTACTCAATCCTATGAACTTATGAATTAGGTCATTATCGATAACTATTTCTACATCACCTAGTCATAACAAATCATTGTGTAGCCTATTCAGAATAATTCAAGTCCAATCATGATTATCAAATTTTATATAACACATGTACTTCACTAAATTCAACTCACTTAGGTGCACATATTCAGATTTCAAAGATAGGTTATTGTTACACATGGTTCCCAAATCTTTGTGAATATCTTCATCTCCTATGCTTTCAATCTTATAATGGATATAACTTCTAATATTCTCAACATGAAATACATTCTCCAGAACTTGCAAAAATGCACCTAGAAGTTCATCCAAAAGTGAAATAAATAGATATTTCTTGAACACATATCATGGTCTATCACTCACATCATAGATGGTCTGATTAGTCATTACAAATTCTACTGTATTCACTGAAAAACTTAACTTTAGCTCTATGAAATACATTAAATCCACATTTTAGGGCTTCTACAACTTTGTACTTCAAAAAAATTCTCTTTGTACTTCAATTTTCTATCAAATCACTCTTCAATTCTTGCAAGACACTTCACATGAACAAATGGTACACATAATCTTGTTTCTGATCCTTAAATTATTTCAAATTGTACTATGCATTAAGTGCATATCTACCTCAAATTCAAATATTGACTCTATTTACCAATAAGCTTGTTTTCTAAATTCTTTTTCACTAAGATCATATCTAGATTTTTTACTTGACCATAAATTTCTCTCCATCCCCTTTACCTTCTATTAACTATGCAACTTTGAACTCACTCTCTAATATCATATCTGACCAACTAATGCATTGCCTCTTTTGAAACTACTTAATCTAGGTAGGATGAGTCACAAATAATCCATGACTTCAATGCCTTATTAGGTGCATCAAAATACAAATCCTCAAAAATTGTGTAAGAGCTTTCTAGATCCTTATCTATCACAACTCCTTCTTTGAATTTATCAATATGTTCTTTAATTACTTCCTTTTAACTATTGTCACTACCATTATTATTCCTTTTGTTATTTCTATTGTTGTTCCTTCCATAGTTGGGATTCTTATTGAAGTTCCTTTTTTCTACTCTTCAATATGTTGATGTGTGTTCAAAGTTATTATATAATTGACATACACATGCACTTCTTCTTTGATTTGTTCCATTCTGACTTTCAGATGCTTTGCAATTCCTTGCAATGTATCTAGGATTGTTACACTTGTAACATACAAACTGGTTCATTTCTCCATTAGATTTCTCTCCATCATTGGACCTGATCTATGATCTCCCTCTTTCATTACCTTCGAGGTTAGTATTCCTAAAATTCTGCTATTTATATTATTATCATGATACTTAGATTTCTTACATTCTATTGCTTTATGTACATAACCATGACAATTATAACAATAGAAATTAGTAATAGGTTTAAAAAACTTACATGTGCAATCTCTTTTCATATGACCAACTTCATTGCATATGAAGCATCTACCTTTAAACTCACATCTTACTTCCTTGGGTGGTTCATCTTGCTTAGGTTTCTCATCTTGCTCTATTTTCTTAGGTTCATCATGTTTCACTAACAAATCAAATAATTCAACTTACATTGATAATTCAATAGATGTGCTTGATTCTATCTTACTCAGATCATATTCTTTAGGGGATGCAATAATTGGATTTAGTTCTCTTCTAATTTCAACTTTCTTAGCTGATTTCTCTCCAATAAGATATCCAAGTCCTATCTTGTCATAATAAGGTCTCTCGTGAAATATCTATTCATCTATCTTCTCAATACTGGAATAAAGTTTCTCTAATTGTTGTTTAGCTCATGTCAATTAACTTTTCTCAATGATATTGTACTTTTTTAATTCTACATGCTCAATCTTGATAGTATCTAGTTCAAATGTAACTTGACTTAACTAGGATCTAAGGTTTGCATTCTCAGTTTTCAATTCAGGTTCATTCTTGCCACCATTTTTCTTAAGGCTCAAATTAAGTTCAATAATTTTCAGTTCATGCTTCAAAATCTCATTTTCTTTTTGGAGATTTCCTATTTCATCATTTTCACTTGTCTTTGCAATTTATTCCTTGCCAGAATTCAGATCATCAATCTTGTATTTCAATTTACCAATGAAAATTTTTGCATCTTCATATCTATCTTTCAGGTTATCTCTTTCTTTAGTATGAAGGTCAATCTACTTAACATCTTCTTCAAGGTTTTTATTCAACTATTCCATATCTATAGGGATCTTACTCAGGCTATTAAACTTCTTTAGAGTAACTGAACTTTGATACCAATTTTAAGAAATAGATAATACTAGGTGGGGTGGGGGGTTGAATTACTATTCTACCAAATTTTGCCCACAACTAAATATTGTTAATTACTTCATAACTTGCATATGAAAGTAAAGCAACAATGTTGAATAGTAAATATAACTATACACATAGATAAATCATAATACCATTATTTGTTAACTAGGAAAACCCTAGCCAAGGAAAAAGCCCAACATGGATGATACCCACTAGATGGTTCACTAAATAATAGGATCATGTTAAGGATATTGACCCTATTAGGTATCTATGAAGTACATATAGGGTCTCAAAACCTATTAGAGGACTCAACCTTTTTAGAAGCCTCAACCCTATTAGGAGTTACTTCACTCCTATTAACAATAGATAGATCAAATACAATGTATGCAAGAAGAGCCCACTGCCCTAACATGCAATTATACAATTTAGTTCTTCACAAGAATAGATATACAAACAATACTTTTTGTCTACTATATTTTGTATTTTCTTTGATCATGCAGTAGATCTAGTTTGCATATCATCTCATCAAATTCACATCAATCACATACATTGCATAGATCATACATATATCACACACTTATCTTCTCAAGATAAGATCTTTACTTATAGCTTGCACATTCATGATTCACTACTTAGTCAGCCTTGAAGCTTTCACACACTTGGCATAATATAAAATGACTTATGGAATAATATGCATAAAGTCATCTCATCATGACTTAGTAATTATTTTGTCACCAAAATAATTCTTCAAGTCATACAATCCAAATCTCTTCTATCCTCTATCCTACACTATTTAATACCTATATTAGTATTTAAATCATATCTCATGTTGTATTGTGCATACACACCTGCACACTTGTACATGTCATCATTACATTTTCATAGAGCTTTCCTCAATTGCATATAAGCTAACTCTCAATGAGTCATCTATACACATCACATTTGTTCTCTATGTTGTTATAAATTGTCTAACACTTACACAATTTTCTATCTCTAAATGCATAAATGAAAACTATCAAAATATCTATCTCACCATATTGCCCATAGAATAATAGTAGATAATAAGATTTATTCTACTAATAAGAAGAGGAAGAAAATGATTAAAGATATAGAGTGAAAACTAGGCACACAAAATGAAGGTGAATGACCATTGATGATCACACTAGAACTTGAAGATGATCAAGATAGTGATAGTGATGCAGAGGAAGAGGAAGAGACTGCAAATAAACAAAGTAAATCCTTAGCAATTTTCTCTCCAGCAATAAAGAAGGTAAAGATGGTAAAAATCATAGTGCCTAAGGTGAAGAAAAATGTAAATAAAGTTATATATTGTCTCTTCTCTCCTCCTACACCACTCAGACTGAGAACCAAGTCAACAACAATAGCTAGTGTTAAGCCATCATTGAAAAAAGGTATTGAAAGGATTATAAAACCAAGTGAAGGATCTATGATACAAGTGCAGTAAAGAGAAAATTGTTAGCCACCAAATGTTAACAAATGAGAAGAAAACTAATGACATGAAAAGATGATGAAGAAGAAGATGTAGAGAAAATAGCATTTGATGAACTAGCTCACCGCCGAGTCATTGTGCATACAAAGTCTAAATATATTGATGAGATAAATAATAACATTAAAAACTCTATAGGCTTATCAAACTTCAAATTTATAAAGTATGAAACACTAAATGCTACTAATAAGTCAAAAGTAGAAGAATCCTATTGGAAACTTACAATTGGAACAATTTCTATTTTATCATTGATGTCAAATCTATTGATGAGACATATTGATACCTAATCTAAATGTCATATCTATTTTATTGATGAAGAAGATTCAAGAAATTTTTCATAAAAATAGCATGTAGAGGAAAGGTTGAGATATGAAATTGAAGCTACAATGAACATTTGATTAGATACACTTTGATAAAGAAAAGTGATTATTTATGTCAAGAAATTTAAGCCAAGCTGAGCAATAGACTAAATGGAAAAGGAATGCCAAGTGATGTTAGTGTCAACCAAGCCACACTTAGTGCCAAGAAAATCTAGCATTGACTAAACATAAGTATCAACCAAGAAAGCTAGTTGATGTTGAGCCAGAAAGTTTTATAGTGCTCAAGTGTTAAGTGATGATCGAGTGTTAGAACTTAGTGATAGTTGAGTAACATTGTTAAAGATGAATTTAAGGAAATCATGATTCCCATCTGGATCAGTTGATTTCTTGGGAGATGTAAATTGTATTGAAGATAAGAATGATGAGTTGGATCATTAAATTCAAGGTGAGGATTAGGTAAAGGCCTTATAGATAGATTCTAGAGAATCTTCTAGAAGAAGATCAAGAAGATGGATAGATACAATGAATTGTGTTGAACCTGATCATAAACTCTAAGATGTATAGTGATCATTGAAAGTGGTAAAGCAAGAACTGCCTACTTGAAGAAGTAAAAAGATGAATAATTCATGTGTGCAAGTGTGTATGTGAAGAGAGGCATACATAGTAAGGTGGATTAGAGATGCACCATCTAAGAGTGAATGAAAAGCTAAAAGAGATTGCTTATGTAGATTTTGTTGATTGTGATAAGTGAAATCTAAGAAAAAATTATTAAGTGTTTTTGAGAAGGTTTATTGAGTGAATGAAGAACAATGATGATAGTGGAGAGCTTATCAATGAATCAACACCTTATCCAAACAAAGATCTGAACTTACAAAGTGAGCTGCAATCGCATAGATCAACACCTACTATTTTCTTTCTAATAGTTGTAAACAATTTATATTGAGATACTTTTAATAGAGGTTGACCTAATAGTCATTTGAAAGACTTAATAATCTATGTAAATAATTTCACAAGGTGACATTCTAAATGGAATGATCAAAGTCCTCTAACAATGCCACTCCTAACAAGGTGATTAAATCCTCTAACTAGGTCACATTTAACAATGTGTATTATAAAATTTAATAAAGTTGGTTCCTAATAGAGCTCACTTTGAAAGAGTGAGAAATTGGTGACGTGTTTTTGGTGGTTTTTCCCAAATTGAGTTTCCATGTAAAAATCCTAGTATCAAATCTGTGTTGAATGCTTTATATGATTTACATTTTATTTTCACCAAAGCATGTTAAATTTGGGCTAATGAAGTTTTGGCTACAATATAGATCGAGTAATAGTAGAGACTGAGAAAAAGAAGGACAAACATAAAAATAAGTGTTTTATTGTTTAAAAGTTAAAATGGTACTTAAGGACCTTGAGTAACTAATTCACCCACCCTCTAAGGTATTCTAAATATTTTGGAAGAGGGAAAGGTAAATACAAAGGTAAACTACCTATCATCTATTTTTCATGCAAAAAAGTAGATCATATTGCTGATAGGTGTCTTAATAGAGAGGATAAGGATGAAAGGAAGGAAACAAAATACAAAGGAAGAAGAGATGACCAAGACTTTAAGAGAAGAAAGGATGAAAAAGGTAATAAATCCTATTACATTGCTAAAGAAGAAACCGATAATTAATTTGAAAGTAATGATGATGAAGTTGTCTATGGTGCTATGAAAGATTCTGATGAAGATGAGAAAACTACATTGATTTCATATGTAAATAAAAGAGATAGATGGCTAATTGATAGTGGATGCTCAAATCATATGATTGGTGATAAAGAAATTTTTTATATTGTTCCATACAAAAGTGGATGTGTAAAATTTGGTAATGATATTCCATGTGTTATAAAAGAAAAATGGACTATTCAACTAACTAGTAAGATAAAATGTGACAATGTTCACTATGTTGTTGGACTTATTTATAATTTTTTGAGTGTTTCATAGATGGACAAATCATGTTATAGAGTTGAATTTCTTAGTAGGAAGGCCAAGATACATGATGCTAATGGTAAGAGAGTTGGAAGTGGTGAACATACAAGAGGTAACTTGTTCCATCTATATTTATCAAATGAGACATGTTTGTTTGCACAACAAGAAGATGTTTGGTTATGGCATAAGAGATTATGTCATTTAAATTTTGACAATTTTGCGAATATCAGTAAGATGAAGAATGTAAGAGGATTGCCTAAGCTAAACAATCCAGACAATGTCATGCATAAACAAGGTCAACTGGATAAAATGACAAAGTCTCATTTAAAGAGAAAAATATATGCACCTTTAATGTTATTTTTGAACTAGTTCATACTGACCTATGTGGACCCATTGATGTTCAAAGCTACTACAAAGATAAATATTTCATTTTATTTTTTGATGATTACTCTAGGATGATGACTCTGATTTTTATTAAAGCTAAATCTAACACTTTTCAATTATTCAAGTGATATATAGCGACAGTTGAAAAAGTAGGCAAGAGTCTGAAGTTCTTGAGATAGTAGAGGTGGTGAATTCATTTCCAATGAGTTGAATACATTTCACAATGATAGAGGAATTAAAAGATATATTTCAACACCAAGGACCCCTCCTCAGAATGGAATAGCTAAAAGAAGAATTAGATCAATAATGGACTATGTAAGGACAGTAATGATGGAGAAGAGAGTATCAAAGAAATATTGTAGAGAAGTTGTTAGTACTATTTTCTATACCCTAAATAGGGTACAAGTCAAGAAAGGTACAAATTCTACACCTTTTGAATTGTGGTATGGATAAGCTCCTAATGTGAAATATTTCAAAATATTTAGAATTAGATTCTCTATAATTACATATAATAGGAATGGAAAGCTTGATGCAAAGAGTGAGGAAGGCATATTCATAGGATATTCCACTAAGAGAAAAGATTATAAGTGTTTGAACTCTAACAATAACAAAGTTGCAAAAAGTGTAAATCTAAAAATTAATGAGTTTCTAGAAAGAAGTGACACTGTATGCAAAGAAGAACTAGAAGACTACAATATATTCATCTATATGCATGATTTTATAAGAACTTCTAATGAATAAGAAAATCAGGCTACAATCTCTCAACAAACATGAAATGTTGAAGAGAAACAAATTGTTGAGCAATAAAGAGTGGGTGCCAAGCAATAGAATGAAGATGCCAAGTCACAAATAGGCAATACTAGCCATTAGATTGCAAATTCCTAGCATTAAAAGCTGAATCAAAACCTGAACAAAGAAAAGCAAATGAGCTTAAGATTAATTGTCAAGATGAACCTTTAGAAGAACAAAGAAGGAAACAACCTGTGCTAGCAAAATATGTGAGAAGAGATCACAAAGATGAAAATATAATTGGTGATGCTAAATAAAGTGTTGTGACAAGGAATAAAATAAAAAATGACACATGCTTAAACTTTGTGAATTTTAGCCCAAAACATTAAAGGATGCTTTGGAGAATGAAGAGTGGATTCATGCAATGAATGAGAGAATTGACCAGATTGAGAGGAACAATACTTGGACTTTTGTGCCAAGACATAAAAAAAAAAATGCCATTGGGAAAAAGTGTGTTTTTAGAAACAAACTCAATGAGAATGGAGAAGTAAAGATAAACAAGGAAAGATTGGTATGCAAGGGTTATGCTCAAGAAGAAGGAGTTGATTATGGACAAACATTTTCTCTTATGGAAGGACTTGTAGGATTCATAACTTTACTTGCATATTCAACCTACAAGAATTTCAAGGTATATCAGATGGATGTGAAATCCACATTTTTAAATGGCTAATAATACAAACATGTGTCACCCTTTTATAAAGGAAAAGGCTAACGAAAGTATAATTGTTCATCTTTAATGACATAAAATAGGTAGTATTATTTTGAATTTGGTAATGATGTAAATTAACAAAATGTGTAGAAATGGATGAAGTTTAGGATTATAATCTTTAATAATTATTTGGAAAAGAATAGATATATTTTCCTAATTTTTAAAGATAATTTTTTACTTGCTAAAAAATATTAAAAATTAAGGGTTTACTTCCCACCACAAAACTATAAGGAAATAAACTTATCTCCCTTTGATCTTAAATTATATTATAGGTGATATATATAGCTAGAACAATAAAAAATAAAAACTAGGTTTAGAGCTATATTTTATCTTTTATAATGATTCAAATATCAACTCACCTAAAATTGATAGTTCTCACCTCCCACCACATTTTTCAAAACAAATCTATTCTAACCAGAAGAGAAATTATACATTCTTGAAGGGGACTCTCTCCTCTAGAAGATCATGTGATTTTTAAATTTTTGTATATGATTTAATATTTTTTCTTTATCAAAATTGGCATCTTCTCAACTATTAAAATATGTACTTTATAGAATTTTTTAATTACAATATACTATATCTAATTAAAATACTATAAACTCTATATGAAAATATTCTTGACTTTGAGCTCTACAAAATGATGTTTATATGTTATTAAAAGAATATCATAAAAAATAGTAAGATTTATTGAAACATCAATTTTATGAAATAATTTTATTTCTTTAGTAATTAGATATAAACTAGTATAAAAATATGCATTTAATAGACATTTCCAATTGGAAAAGTGTGAGACCATACATAACTTAGCTAAAATTAATTTTTCTAGATAATATATTTGAATAAAATTGATTTTTAGATAGAAATACTCAAACTCAGTCATTTTGATAAATCAACTTGAAAGGTGACACAACTTTCTACTTTTAACCAAATGGTATACTAGAGGAAGAAATATGTATTGATCAACTTGAAGGATTTCTAGATCTAGACTAGAAGAATGTGGTATGTAAACTAAACAAAGCTCTTTATGGATTGAAACAAGCCCCAAGAGCATGCTATAAAATATTGCATAATTACTTGGTGAAGATTGGTTTTGAAAGGACAAATAAAAATGGTAATCTATATTTAAAGAATGGTAAGAACAATGAAGTAATATTATCTAAAATATTTGTTGTTGAAATTATATTTGGAGGAAGAGAAGCATTATGCAAATCATTTTTTTCTGAAATTAAGAAGGACTTATAAATGTCTATGCTTGGTGAGATCAAATTCTTTATTGGATTACAAGTATATCAAATAATGTTTGGTATTTTTATTACACAATCCAAATACATCAAGGAGATGCTAAAGACTTTTAGAATGGAAGATTCAAGACTAGTGAGCACACCTATGTCAACAAGACATAAGCTATCTAAGAATGATGAATCTGCTAATGTGAACTAGACCTTATATAGACCCATGATTGAAAAATTACAATATGTTCATAACAGACCAGATATTGAATTAGCAGTTGGGATAATTGCTAGGTTTTTAAAAAATCCTAAAGAGGATCACATGATGGCTACAAAAAGGATATTGAGACATCTAAAAGGTACATAAAAGTATTGATTGTATTACAAGAGAATTGATCAATTGAAACTAAAAGTATTCACAAAGTCAGATTGGGCAAGAGATATTGATCACAAAAAAAATACTAGTGGAGGTGCATTCTTTCTAAGAAAGAGATTGGTGTCATGGACAAACAAGAAACAAAATTATATTTCCCAATCAACAGTGGAAGCCAAGTATGTGGTAGCTACAATGAACTATTCAAACATTATGTGGATCAAGTAATTATTGAAAGGTATGAAAGAATAAATTATCAATCCAATGGTTATCTGTTGTGATAACAGAGGTACTATTAGCATTTCAAAGAATCCATTGATGCACACTAATACAAAGCACATTGCTATCAAGTATCATTACTTGAGGGATCTAGTAGAAGATAAAGAAGTGAATCTAGAATATGTGAACACCAAAGAATAGATCACTAACATATTCACAAAACCATTACCTAAAGATGCTCATGAATATCTTAGAATTAAATTAGGGGCGATTCCCCTAACCAAAGCTACATAAGGAAGAAAGGTGCATTGCATCAAATGTGTGAATCAAAATATCCTACACATTGATGCAATACAACTCTACTTTGGAAATGCCTAAGGTAGAAATATCAATACAACATAACAGATCAGTCATAGATAGATGACAAAAATCTGCCAAACATGCAAAATCCACATAATATAGATGTATGAAGAGATTGAAGCTAACAAAGCTAAAGTGTCTTTGGCATTATTCTCAAAGAGGTATAGATAGACAAAGAGGGATGACATAATTGAGAGAGAGAGAGAGAGAGAGAGAGAGAGAGAGAGAGAGAGAGAGAGAGAGAGAGAGAGAGAGAGAGAGAGAGAGAGAGAGAGAAAGAGAGAGAGAGTTAAAAAGATGAGACATAGAGAAAAGAGGAGACATAAGTAAGAGAAAGAGAGAGATAGAGATATAGAAGAGAGTTATACCAAAGAGGGAGAATATGAATAAATAATATGAACTATTATTATAAAGGGAGAGATATTTTTCAATTGTATGGTAACCAAGTGAGATACATTTGATACATTGAGATATTTTTTATATTGAGATGTAGTGATTGTTGGAATATAGAGATGTTGCCATCAATGCCAAAGAGGGAGATTGTTGGAAACTTGTAATTGGAATAATTTTTATTTTTTCATTGATGTCAAATCTATTGATGAGACATATTGCTACCTAATATAAATGTCATATCTATTTGATTGATAAAGAATATTTGAGAAATTGTTCATAACAATAGAACCTAAAGGAAATGTTGAGTTATGAAAATGAAGCTACAATGGACATTTGATTAGATAGACTTTGATAAAGAAAAGTGATTATTTATATCAAGAAATTAAGCCAAGTTGAGCAATAGAGTAAATGAAAAAGGAATGTTGAATGATGCTAGAGTCAATCAAGCCATAATCAGTGTCAAGAAAATCTAGTGTGCCAAAAGGTTTTACAATGCCCAAATTTAAGTAATGACTAATTGTCATAACTTAGTGATTGTTGAGTAACATTGTTGAAGATGAATTCAAGGAAATTATGATTCTGAGCTAACTTAGTTGATTTCTTGGGAGATGTAAACTATGTTGAAGATAAGAATGATGAGTTGGATCATTAAATTGAATGTGAGGATTAGGTAAATACCTAACAATTTGATTCTAGATAATTTTATAGAAGAAGATCAAGAAGATGGAAAGATATAATGAATTGTGTTGAACCCAATCATAAACCCTAAGATCTACGATGATTGTGGAAAAAGGTAAAGTAAGAATTTCCTATTTAAAGAAGTGCAAAGCCAAAAAATGCATGTGTACAAATGTGTATATGAAGAAAGGCATACAATGCAAGGTGGATCAGAGACACAAAAGTGTGAGAGTGATTGTGAGGCTAAAATGGATTACTTGCACATATGTTTTTTATAGTGATAAGTGAAATCTAAGCTAAAAGGCTTAAGTTTTGTTGAAGGGGGAAGACTAATTTAATGAAGGGTTGTCAAGTGAATAAAGAATAACGATGATAGTGGAGAGCTTATTAGTGAATCAATATCTCAAGTAAACATATATCTAAACTTGTAAAGTGAGTTGTAATCACATAGATCAACACCTGTTTTCTTTCTAATAATTGTAAATAAGTTGTTTTGAAATCCTTTTAACAAAGGTTGACCTAATAGTAATTTGAAAGACTTAACAGCCCATGTAAATCCTTTCACAAGGTGACATTCTAAATGGAGTGATTAAAGTCCTCTAACAAGGCCACTCCTAATAGGGTGATTAAATCTTTTAACAAGGTCACATTTAACAATGTGTATTGTAACCTTTAACAAGGTTGTCTCCTAGTAGAGCTCACTTTGAAAGAGTGAAAAAGTGGTGACATGTTGCTGGTGGTTTTTACCAAATTGGATTCCCATATAAAACTCCTAGTGTCAAATCTATGTTGAATGATTTATATGTTTTACATTTTTATATTCAGAAAAGCATTATATATTTGGGATAGTGAAATTTTGTTTACAATAGAGACTGAGTAATACTAGAGATTGACAACAACAGGATAAGAAGAATAGTAAGTGTTTTATTGTTTAAAAGTTAAAATGGTACTTAAGGACCTTGAGTAATTGATTAACACCCCCCCCCCCCCCAATATTCAGTTATTCTAAACATTTATAATAGAATCCATGTTAGACATGATGGCTAAGTTCAAAACTACACCCATAGAGATAGGAAATAATAGTCAAAATCAATTGTATAGTAGAATTGATGCCAAATGGCAACATGCAATCAAGACTAAGAGGTAGATAAGAAAAGGGGGATTAGCTAATATCATGCCTAAGTTTATATCTAAGAAAATAAAAAAAATTGGAGAGGCACAGGAACAAATTTGTTCCTAAATATAGAGGTTTAAAGATTTTGCAAGATAAAATTGAAGATGTAAAAAAAACTAAATTATTGTGGAAGAGAATTTTTGGATTAACTATTGCTAAAAATGCTAATAAGGATAGCAAAGGTAAGGAAGTTGAGCAAGAAACTAAGTTATATGTATATGATGATCTTGATACACTAGAGGAGGCAATAAGACAAAAGGTACAAGAGAGTGAAAAGGATAAATTAACTATTGAAGATGCACATAGTGATGAAGAATAAGTAAGTGTGTCAAGCAATAGCAATAGGGAAATATATTCCCTATTCATTCCACCAACTTGGAACCCCTATGATACAAAAAGTAAGGGATAATCCCAAGATAGGAGAGACACAAGCTCTAGTTTTTAGTCCTACTGCCCAGAGTCAAATAGTACGAAGGATTCATAAAAAGAAAAAGAAGGAACTAAGACTACAGAGACAAGGTATGAAGGAGATAAGAATGAAGTCTCACAGATAGAGATGAGTGTGCAAGCTCACACTCCACCCCCAACTACATAAGAATCCACATCTCTAGAAGAGGTGCAAGCCCCTACAATACAAATCATGTTGAGTGCTACTATTGGTGTCTTTGGCATTGATGCACAAGATAGTCTGAGTGGTGAAACATGTTCACACACTCTAGCCCTAGTTGTGGTAGGCAATAGCACTCCTAAAAAGGGAAAAGTGAAGAAGAAGAAGTGAACACTACTACATTTAACATCATTTTTTGACCAAAAATTTTGACCATCAACTAAAAAAAATTTAGGGTGGTCGAAATGTAAAGGCAAAAATTTCATTTTTTTACATATAAAACCCGTGTTGGTTGAAATTTTGACCAACACAAGGCTTATACATCCGCAAAGTTCAAAAAACATTTTCCCAGTTACATTTTTTCGTGCTCGATTTCATTTGACATTTTTGGATCATTTTCACATGGTTTTCTCTGAGCCCAATTTTGTTTCAGGTTTTCTCCACCCACTTGATTAATGACGCCTGCTAGCCCTAGGAATAATATGAAAGGGGGCCCTGCATTTGCATCAATATAGGGGGGGTGGAATAGTAGTTCAAAACTCTGAATATTGTCTTTCTTTCATTCTTCCTGATGTGCTCGACTTCAAAAGTTGTTCCATTCATGACCTCCAATCACAACTACATCTCTGGTGGTCAAGGAGAGGGATTTCTCTTCGAGCATATTTCCATAGGTACATGTGTATTTTTGTTGTAGGTTTTTATGATAATATTGAAGATGGAAGTGAATACTATTACTATCATTATTATTTTTTATGCCAAAGTTCAGCCATTGTTGTGTAATATAAATGGGAGAGTCTCCACTCAAGTGTTTTTTCTCAGTGATGTTTTGATGATAAGTGTTAAAAAGAGTCTAGTTGCAAAAAGAATGTAATGTACTTTTGTTGTTTCATTTTATTGAAAGTGTGTAGATGCATATTTATCATTCGGAATGTTGGTCTATTGTAACAACTATTATACTTTTTGTTATAGTAATGAAAGAAAAGAAAGGAAATGTATATGTATATGTAGAAGCTATAGTTGTAAAAGCTTAGAAGAAATAATAATGACAAATTTTTTGTTTTATAAATATCGTTGTGTTGGTATCATATTTTTCTTGTATTTTTGTTTTAATAATACATAATTATATTGTATCATTTAGACAACAGTTTCAGATTCAAAAAAAGAACAAAAAGAAAAAAAAATTGAGTGTGTTTCTCTCTTCAACTCTAGAACATTCAACTTAAACATCAACACATAAAGATAATAATTTGAAATCTGGTGTGTTTAGTGCTTGGAGTTGTACCCTCAATACCTAGGCCATGTGGGCTATAAAACATGATATTCATGTGATTCTATGTTAGATGATGATGATGATAATAAATAATCACCATCTACTACTAGTCATGTAGTGATAAAAGGTCTTCAATGCACCTCTAACTACAAGTATGCCATGGAAAACTTGTGATGGAGATGACTCCTCAAACTAATAGACTATCATGGAAATTTTTTGATGAAGATGACACCTACAAATACTGGACTATCTTCAAAAACTTATGATGAAGATGGCACCTAAATTTACTAGACTATAATTGAACTGATGTACTTTGGATCCTTCACCGAAAGTCTCTGTCATTTTGTTAGAAGATGATTTATCTTCTAGTTCAACCAAAAGAATCTCTCTCCTATATTTCAACATTACATTTAATTGTTGCATTGCAATTAGGTCTTCCTACAAGGGTTTCCATTTGGATGAATAAAAAACTTGTTGGTGCTTTAAAACTACTAAGCAACAAAATGCTTAATACCAAGATGACAATACTCACACAATCTAAAGACTAGCCAATTCTTATCATCAATTGTATGTGTACACCATTTGGGCCAAACTTCTACAAAACCAAGGGTGGTTTTCTACTCTTTTGGCTCTGCAAAACCAGGGTGGATATACCCAAGGATGATACAAGACTGGGAAAACTATATGAGAATTATCTTAGTTTCATTCTGATTCTGATCTCAAATTCTCCAATACATGTACAATTCTTGATACTTTAATAAACACATCCCATATAACAGATATGGCCAAAAATCTTCTATAGGTCTGCAGATGTTCTCAGCAATAATGGCTAACTAAAGCTAAAACATTCCATGCAAACAAGTAGAGGCCAACTTTGAAGATCTATAGGAAATAAAAGTAAAATTGATTATAATTCTGCATTTTGACAATCATGTGTGACACATTTCTCTTTCAGCTGGATTAAATTTGATCAGTGCCTAAATCATTGGGGTTCAAAGTCTACTACAAATCTCTAGATCTAATTTGTTGCCTTACAACAAATTTTATCAGCAATTCTTATAAGAAATCATCATTTAAAACCCTTTCCACTACTACAGCAACCTTATCAAATTCATCAAAGCTTTTACTTAATCCATTGAATTAACAGCCATGATAAACAGATATACAACCTAATTGAACTGCATTCAATTGCACAAGCCTTTACTTATACAACATCAAGATAACCAAGTAATCAAAAGGAGACAAAGTTCAGAAAGAACTGATATGGGGATAGTTCATAATTTGTATTCATTTTCCTTGAAAATTGTATACAATTTACAATAGACTCAGAATGACCTTCAGAAAGAAACACAGATCATTCTATATTCATGTATTCTCAAGATCTGATAGAGAAAATACATCACAAATTTTTGCTCAAAAATGGTGGACCAAAAACAGACTAAGTGTATCACTTAGCAAATAGAATTCAGACCTTTTCTCTTGCCCTGGAATTTCACTTATATAGTGTGAAATGCAACAAGCTTCAGGCTAAGAGAAACTGACAGGTGTCTTTTACAAGGAATATCTACATACACCTATCACAAAATGACAAAACTATGGGTAACAGAAGATATCAAAATCAAATCATTCCTTTCAGTGGGTCAGCTTCTATTACATGTTCTGATGTTGCTGAGTTGGCTATTGATCTGATTCATCTTCATATGTAACTGCTAAATTAGCCAATGATGAAGCTTGTTCTGATGAGGGCACATTAACCTCCACCTGAAGGCTTCCACCACTTTCATTCTACATGGTAAGGACAACTTCTACCTTTTCCTTTTCTTTAATTATATTGGCATCTTGTGGTCCCGGTTCTGCAACTGAAAGTGACAGGTTTTTCTTTTCTTCTTCTTCTGATTGGGTTTGAGTAGTGATGGTATCAATGATTTGGACTTCCTCACCCTACACCTCATCATTGTCAGTTTCATCTACATCAAACTGTTCACTAGAAGGCATTTCTGCCATCCACCTGTCAAATAATGTGTCATCTGGCCAATTGAATTGCAAAATATCCTTCTGTTTCTTTATTATATAATCAGCCCCATTATCAATATCAACAAATTCCTATTTTAAAGAATCAAAGAATATTTTGGTTTTCACCATTTCTTCTGCTGTGGTGGCCCACCATGCATGCCCTATTTCATTTATGACTTGATTCATTCTTAAAAAGAATAAATCATCAAGTTCCTTCGCCCATTCCTCTTTGCTTTTCAAACTATTTTTCTTATCTAAGGCATTAGAAAATAAATTGAATTTTTGGCTCTTATATTTGTCTAAGTAGCCTATTATTATCTTCTATAAATGTATCCTTTTGCTATCAAAATCAGCAAGATCAGAAACAATGTCAAAGGTTTTATCAATCTGATCACAAGAATTATTTATAGCAAATAGACACAATAAGGTTATTTCTTTCTCCCTTCTCACCCATTTGTTCTCAATAGGCTTTAGAGCCTCATCATTTGTTTTTAACTCCTCCCAGATGTTAATCACCCTAGCCAATTGATCATGGATTAGTGGCCATTCAACCTTGTCTCCTAGATATGTAAGAGTTGTTCTTAGTTTATCTTCATATTTAGATTCCAGCTCTACATGTAAGGCCCACTGTTTACTCTTTTCTTCTTCAAAATCCTTAACAGTGTAATACTGTGGCCCTTGGGGTATGTCTAGTATTTCAATGAGGGGGGTAGATTTGAAAGGTTCAACAGGGGGGCGAGGGTATGTTATTTTAGGCCTGGTGGATTTTCCCAGTAGCTTGTTCTCAAGCTCAACTCTCCTTTTTACCTCTTTATTGTAGGCATCCACAACTGCCTCATATTTACTTTGTAATTCAAACATTTCCTTTTCCTCCCTTTTAGTAGTAGCCAAGGCAAACTGAGAATAATCCACATTCATGTGGGCTGCTTGTACGTGTGAGGTATCAGCAACTCTCCTCACAATAATATTCCCTATCAGTCCTGAACCATCAGGATGTGCTGATACAATCATGGATCCTCTTCTTAATGATCACATAACAAGAGTAGCTTGATCATCACTAAAAGAAATCCTTGTAAATTCCTTTTTATTTGGGTCTTGTAACTCCAGTCTATTAGAAACAGAGTTGAAAATCAATGCATCTGCAATATCCCAATTAGGCAACAATAGTATGTTAGAAGTTTTTACCATTTGCCTTCCCTCCTTAGGGGTAATGTTATGGAATTCTTGCATCATTTTCTCCTTTATTTGGTTTTGGATGGAGGCTTCATCCATTTCTGGATGCTCAATTTTCATGTTCTTACATCTTTCCTCAAAATTGTGGATGTTTTCCCTCCAAGAAATTTGATTTAAAACCCTAGACCTTACAAAACTGTCATCTGACAAAAATTGTTGGCTGGCTTGTTCCAAAATAGGGTCCAATTCCCTTCCCTTAAAATCAGCTACAATCAGCTCAAGGCTTGGCATAGGAGGTTCCTGGGGGTTCCCTTCATTGATCTCTGCTTGAGTGACAAAAACTCCCCCTTGTGATCCAATTTGTTCAATTTGCTCAATAGTTAGCTACTCCTCCCCGGTTCTCAAAGGGGACTATGAAGGTGAATACTCCTCAACATGAGAATCCTCCTCTCTTATTATTTTCCTCCTCTTAGGGGAGGGCTCAGTAGGCCTCTCTTCCAAAACCCTACTAGTGGACTCAATTATTTGTTTTTCTTTTTCCACTGTATTATTTTTATTTTGAACAATAGTATATCCTGGCCTTTTTTGGATAGTTAATTGACCTGCCCTTATATTGGGAGTAAAACCCAATCTTCCCATTACTTTCCTGGCCTTATCCGGATAGAACCTAATAAAGAATTACTTCTTTTCATTCATCACCTCTATTATTTCAGAAAAATTCTTCATAAGTTTTTTCATCTTATCTACATTTGTAACTGCATCGTCCAAAGGACTATTATCTGGATCAAAACAATGAATGAAATCCAAAATTTTAGAAAAGACTTTCCACTTTTCTTTCCTAGTCTCTTGCTCCTGCAAGGAGTACTCATTCCTTATTAAGTCTTCAAGAAAATAAAATTCATGCTCAATTTTACCAAGCTTAATTCTCTGCTTCATAGCCAAATGATAAAATCCTTTAGAATCACAAAAATGAGGATGGGAAGTGGCCATCTTATAAGGATTCAAAATCTTGTGCAAAGAAAGCCAACCTCCTTTTGTGATTACAAAATGATGAGCCACTGTGAAAGTAGGAAAAATTGACCCCTTTTGTCTTTTCAATAGAAGGGCTTCCTCCACTCCTCCTAGCTACCACAATATCTCAGCAACTCCTACCTTTAAAGGCACTTGGTAGGGTAGTATGTGAGGGCTTTCTTTAAAACCATATATTCTAAATACAGTAGAAACAGAATATGGAATGACATCTCCCCAATTATGTGAAACTTTCAAACCACTTAGGTTGTCCATAGGCCTAATGAGATTCATTAATGCTTTGGGGATTCTGGGATTGTCCCTTAATAGGAGGCATCTCAGCTTTGAAGCGAAATACTTATCAAACCTGACAAAACTAGCATTCTCTGCATCCCAAGTCATATCTGCACTCCACAATTAAACTAGTAATGCTTCCCCACTCTGTTCTGTGTCTAATTCCATTTCTTTACTAAAATATGTTACTCCCTTGAATAAGAACATGTGCATTAACAGAGAATAATGGCCAAAAGTTTTTTCCACCTTACCCTTAGCAATTCCAATAAGTCCAATGTGAATCTCCTCAGCTAAGTAAGAAGCAAAATCAAAAATTATATCCACACCAAAAGAGGAAATCTGATTAATCATATACATAAAATCCACAAGCATGAACTCTTCTTCATCTCTCCCAAAAATTTTACACAAGGACTTATATATTTCTATAGCCCTAGAATTGAAGTATGCCCTTTTGAAAGGCTCCCTAGAGGATGCTATTATTGCTGGTAGTGTTCCAATTCTACCTATGTGTGCGCTCAATGCTCCTTGCCTAATTGCATCTCTCTTAGACATATACTCATTTTCTGACCCTTTCAAATCAATGGGCACATGATAATTAGTGACAGGCCCTAATCTAAAAACTTCCCTAATCTCCTCTACACTGATTGTAATCAAGATTTCACCATCAATTCTCCTCACTACCCTAAGGGCTTGGTTGTAATTCTTAGCTATAGCTTCCAAAAGATCATAATCCATGAAAACACTGGGAACCACCATTTTCCCTAGACCAAAATTCCAAATGTTGGCATGTGGGGCAAAAAGGTTCCTCTCTAGAAACCATTTTTTGAATAAAACAAGACCAGTCTGTGAAGTTGTTGCATCCCTAACCCAGTTTCCTTTGTCATACAACCCATTTGCTATTTTTAGCCTAGGGTTTAATGAAGTTAGCCTCTTAACTTGTACAGTTCCAATATTGGAAGAAGGGAGTAGTTCAAGAAAATCATCATGGATATTCCTATCCAAATAGTTATCTTGACCAAAAAATGCTTTCTATTTTGGAGCCATTTTAACTAACTCTCGAAGGAATTGAAACAGCAGGAGGATTATAATGCAAGTACTTACTTTAAATTTCACTCTAGTTCTTCTCAATGTTACTGCAATCTTTCTGCGAACAAACTACTTCACAATCTTATTGAATCTAGCATGGTCTTCTCAACAACTATTTCTACTTAGAAATGCTCTGAATCTTTGTTCGAGTATGGTGGAATTAAGAAAATCTTCTATGTTATACTCTATTTTTCTTCACACGTGAAGCTTTCATCTCTCATAAATCCACAGGGTGGCATCACCTTCTATATTCAAATTTACACCGTGGATTTACAAAAAATCTTACGATCCAGGGATGCAAGCGAAGATGACTCATGTTCCTCTTGACAAGCTGGCAGTCAACCCAATGAAAATTTTCCATGTGTACCTTTCCTTCATTGTTGGCGCCTCTTGCATCCTTATGCATCCATTTTTTACTCACCCATCTCCACTACTGAATCTCCCATCTATCCATCCGCTGCCTTTGAAGAATCCATCCCTTCACCTCCTATCGCACCATCCACTCCAAACCAATCCTATCAAGATCCTGCCGAAAAGCATGTTGACATCCCCCAAAGCATAAATGAACATATCATCATACCATGTCTTCCATCCAATGTCATCTCTTTATATCCATCATAATCCTAGCTCTCTACCATCCTATCCAACCATCTCATCCAGTTCATCTAGTTATCCTTGGTCACAAAATCTCTCATCATCATTGGATGCATCCTGCCAAATCCATATCTTTCGCTATCACCCCACCCTTAGCTTTTGCATCTTGCACAACATTGAACCATCCCGCTATCCTATCTTGAATGCTCAAAGGAAAAAACTTGAATGTTTAATCACTTGTCTTTGAATGCATGTTGCTAAACACACTCTTGAATGCCATGGATTAAAATCAAATTTTCCTTGAATGCATGATTAAAACAACAAATCCAATTTTGAATGCCAAGGATCAATTAACCATTGCAATATCAAACACTTCATTTGGAGCTTCTAAAAATTGAACAAAACAAATCTCTTTTGCACATGCAATCTAGGTAAAGTTTGATTTTTGGACATTTAAGAAACTTTGTTAAGTTAAAATACAAATTTGCAAAAAATCAATTTGAGTAGTTCCTTGGACTCACCTCTTTTCTAATCACCCATCAAATATTAACCATTGGTTGCAATCTCAACACCATTTATGGGGATGGGTCTACTTGAAAAAGGTGTTAAATGTTCCACAATCTAACTCACTCACTTGGTCTTTGAATGTTTGCTTTAACTTTATCAAAATTCTTAAATGATCAAAACTCTAGATTAAATCGATCACACTTCAAGTTTGGGCACTAAAATTGAACAACAACTGACATGGAGATCCTCTGGGCGTGCGCTTGAAATCGAATCTAACACACTTTTGTTTTGGGCTTAAAACAAGCTCACACTCAATCTTGAATGCCTTAAAGAAAATTAATCGATACTTGATGTGGAGGGCCTCCAGGTGCGCGAGTTTTCTTTTGTTGACCCTAACTCTTCTTATTATTTGCATTCTTTGATCGATTTATTTTTGTTGGTGCTTCAAGTTGGTAAAAGAACAAGCATGTTTTTTAGCCCAAGGTCATCCAAGTCTTCTCTCCCCTTGTCGTCTTTTGAGGCCATCTTGGTTGCATAAGATTAGGATTCAAAACCTTGTTTATTTTTAGGAGGCCTACTTGGGGATTCCATCACCCCTTGGACGACCTCAACTCCAGCATTTTGGTGGAGTATAAGAATCGGGAGGTGAATCAAAAGACACCTCTCTTGGGATCAAGATTTTTGTCACTCGGGCTAAGCCTCAAGGAACTTTATACCCTTGAGAAGTGAAAGAGGAGAAGTGGGTTACTGCTCCTCTCAGCCGTGTGACATCTTTTTGGTCTCATCTATGGATTTGGGCTCACGTACCTTGGGTATATCGAGGACTCCTTAGCTAAACCAACTGTCAGCCTTGTAGACAACCATTTAGGATGTTATTGTGTTTGAGGTGACTAATCAAAACATTTGTAGAACATACACACTCCTTGGTGTAAGTATCACTCTCTGAGAATCAAAAACTTCTATCTGGTTGTTTCTATCTATTGCTTGATCTTTTATTTGTTGAATGAATGTTTTCCAACTTTGGTCAAAATCCCAAAAAAGTAGAAATCTCCTAGCTCAAGGTATACTTAGCATAGTCACTACCTCACCAGAAAATCATCCAAGCTCCCTCGCTGCAACCGAATCTATCTAGTTCCTTGCTTTAGAACAATCCCAAATCCAAAGTCTCTCCAAATCATCACCCCTAGCTAGCTAGCAACCCAATCCAAAATCACACCCAAGCCTTTAGAGAGTTGTTGTCATTCTGCTAGAATTTGTTATCCAATCAATCCGACCAATCCACTAGCCTCACCACGGTTATCCTTTTGATAGAGCTTTGTCTAGGGTAATCTAGCTTTGTCACCTGTTATCCCTCATCACCTTGAGCTAAAGCTTGGGATCCACAAGTGATCAATCTCGTGTCATGCCCATAGGATCATTAGTCTATTCTTAGGTTGACACAATCTCCACCAATCTAGTGCATAGGAAAGCAAAACTCTCACTTTTTGACAGCATGCCCTTAAAGTCTTCCATCCAAAGGAAAGCCAAAAATCTCTAGCCAATCCTCCTTAGGTCTGTCATGCAACTTTGACTCTCCCTAGGAAATCTTTCATCAGCCAATCCAAAATTTGTGCTTAACCCAAATCCAACCATGAGCTTCCATGTTCATCCATACGCAAGACCCCATCCCCATCAAACTCATCATCAAAGCATGAAGTACCAATCCTATCATAATGTGTTTGGTTGCATTGTCCTTGCTCCCGCCACCTCCTATTCAAACGATGATGATAATATTGTTGACTATGATGGGTATATTGAAAGCCTTAGAAACAGTCCCCCAAGCATCCCCCAAAATCCAAGAGTTATTCCAAACTATCTAGTCATGCCATATGATATTCTAGCTTCCCCTCCATCACCCCATCAACCAAGCTTCCAATCTTCCGCCCCCATCGCACTAGTTATTCTTGTCAATCCACCTCCACCTTTGACACACGAGTCTCCAAGGAATCTCCTAGAGGAAATACAAGAAAAGTCGCCTCCAACAGTCGATAAGCCATGTCATCTAATCCAACCATGTGAAGTAGTCAGTGATGAAGCTTCCCCATCTATAATATCACCTCCATCTCCCATAGCTATCATCCCCATACCATCCATCAAATTTCTTAAAATCCTTCCACTTCCTGCAAGCATCAAAATCCCACCACCTATCAAATCCCTCCAAATCCTATCCACATCGCCTCCAAGCATTTCCCAAATCTTTCGTAATGACCCTTATGCATCCATCTTTTACTCACCCATCTCCACTACTGAATCTCCTATCTATCCATCTGCTGCCTTTGAAGAATCCATCCCCTCACCTCCTATTGCACCATCCACTCCAAACCAATCCTATCAAGATCCTGCCCAAAAGCATGTTGACATCCCCCAAAGCATAAATGAAGATATCATCGTACCATGTCTTCCATCCATAGTGCAGTCACCATCTCCTCCATCTCCAAAACCTCAAGCCATATCTCCTCCACTACAAGATATCTTGTCATCCCACCAGCTACATCAAGATCCTATCCTTCCATCTCCCCCACTCCATGCTTCCATCTTACCACCTATCCAAGCTATTCCACCATCTATAATCTACCCTCTTGGTTCACTTACATTCATCCACGGTGGCCCTCTCTCAGCAGAAGAATTAAGAACAGTATCTCCCCATTGCAATACACCTAATAAATCACTTCTACCATTTTTTGCAAGTAAAAAGTTTCCTCAGCTTGTTCAAATGCTCAATCGATGGCATTATCAAGGTCAAGGTTTAGGACCACAAGAGCAAGGAATCAGAGAGCCTATTATTGCACAAAAAAATCTAGGATTTCATGGTCTTGGATATGTATCCAAAGGATCACCATCTAAAGGTGTTGGTACACCACACCCCCAAACCAAGCCTATCTCCAAGCCCACCATGCCAGCCTCCCATCACTCCTTCAAGAAATCTTATGTCATCCCCCCTCCACCATCTTTGCAACCCAAAAAAACCTACCATATCCCCCCTTCATCCGCTAAATCCATTTTGGGTCCCTATGTCCCAAAATCTACCATCCTCCATCCTCCTATCTGCCATCAGAAAAAGCCTATTCTATCCATTCCTATGCAAGATTAACAAAGGCACATATCAGGGCACATCATCCATCATCATCCCCCTACATACTCTTTCATATCCTCTCCATCTCACAAAGCTTCTCCTAACCATCTTCCCAAAGCTTACCACAGCAATGTAAATGCCAACTTCAAAATGCATAAAGCTAAAAATCCACATCCTAGGCAATCATATGTCTATTCTAAAAGACATACTCCAAAAAGGAAAAATCCAATCAAAGAATGCAAAATAATGCAAACACCTATGCAAAGAAAAACCAAAACCATGTGGATCCCAAAGAAAAAAGTTGAAACCCAATGCATAATGGCATCCACCATTGCTAATCCCCCATCCCGTGACTCATGTCCCCCATCTCTTAACTCCATCTTGGGTGCCTATAACCCCAAGCACGCTTCCACAAATCCTCCATCATGCCTGCATCTACCATATATCCCCATTATGCTCTTTTCACACCCATCCCAACATGTGCCAATGTTGCTCTTGCAAGCATCCCCATCTCATGCTCCTTTCCAACCTTTTCATCCCTCCATCTCCTACCATCAATCCCATCTAATCCAATCTATTGCATAAATCACACATCCGGTGTACCAACAGCTAGCAACAAAATTGAACATTCCAACAGCTAGTGCAAAATCCCAAAAAAAAAAGCCAAAATAGCTGAAGAAAGCTAAAATCATTCTACCTAAGTCCAAAGTTAAAAAAAATAAAAATAAAAAATAAAGAAAATAAAAGCATCCACTGGTAAAAACTTGGCAATTCAAGCGCCTTCGACAAGTACCATGATGAAAACTTGGCAAACAAGTGTCATGCGTAATCCCACCATCCCCAGCTTAGCCTATCACCCTCATACTTTTGGTCATCTCTTGACATCCAACTCCATCTTCCAATCTATCCACCTATCCTCCATCCTCCATCTTCCATCTCACACCATCCACTTATCTCCTGCAGCTTCAACCAACTATCCCGATTATCATCCATCTCCCTAGCCCCTTTAGCTTTTTCCATCCTAGCTTCAATCCTATCACATCCATCATAAGACCTCCTTCCACATGTTATCTTCTAATTGGGGGCACTATATTCCTTGGAGATCTGGTCTTGTCCATCCTCCATTATCATTGGTATCTAGCTCTAGGCTATCCTCATGCAAACCCAATGTCATCTCTTTATATCCATCATAATCCTAGCTATCTACCATCCTATCCAACCATCTCATCTAGTTCCTCTAGCTATCATTGGTCACAAAATCTCTCATCATCATTGGATGCATCCTGCCAAATCCATATCTTTCGCTATCACCCCACCCATAGCTTTCGCATCTTGCACAACATTGAACCATCCCACTATCCTATCATCCTAAGCTTTTGCCTACTTGTACCATATCTTAATTAGCTCACTTGTAAAAATCTTGGTCTATCAGCTTGTACATTCTCTTTAGCTTAGTACCATTGCATCTATCCAGTGTTCATGTCAGTTCGTCCTTGATCAACATCTTGCACCCATCACACATCTTGGTTAGCTATTCCAATGCATCCTTTGGCTAGATTTCCTATCACCAAAGTGTTATCTTTCTTAGTTCAGCTTGCCAGATGCATCACTCATCCAAATCCACCAGCTTAGGTGCTCTCCGATAGGTCCTTGCAGGATATAGCTTTCCTCATGTCTGATCCTTGTCCGTTAGTACCTCATCCTACCCATCTTGTTGGCAAATGGTTCTCTTTTGGATTTGCGCTTTCTTTTGATTTGGACTCTTCCCTATTGGGTCTTGAAATATCTTTTCCAAGCAATCTCCTTGTTCCCTCCTCAAGGTTGCCATGATCTTCCATATCATGGTAGACTGTGAATGGGGCAATCAGAGCGTAAGGTCTTGATCATGTCTTTTGCTTGTTTTCTTTTTTGCTTGTGGGTTACCCATTGTCGTTTCCACACTGCTTCCTCTGGGATTCATGTGTGATACTAGGGCAATCCTTGCGTGTTTGTTTTGAGTCAGTTCATCAGTCCTTTAGACAGTTGGTGAAAAGGCCTTGATGTTCTTGGTAACCTTGGCAATTAACCACAATCCTATAGAAAATCTTGTGCTCAACTACATGGTGGTACTTCTCTTTGAAGTATCCCCCCCACTCAAAATGCTTCAATGGTTTTCCTTCATCTCCATTATCCCCCATCCATATCCAGCATCCGTCTCTCCTACCCCAGCTTATGCATTAGTATCTCTTTGAATCACTCCTCACCTTTAGCTTTAGGGATCCACAATCCTAGTCTTAGGGATCCACTAATCCAAATAAATCCACCAAGCCTCATCTTTCGAGATCCACAATCCTAGTCCTAGGGATCTTTGAAACCCATCTTCCGCCAATCTACCTCTTTGAAATCTTGTTGCATCAGCTTTTTTAATCCCCTCATCCATCTCCCCATCCTGGATTCCTTTTATCGCGCTCCGCTCCATCATCCTCTGCAATCCCTGAGATCTTAAGCTTGCTTCCTCTTGTGCCTATGATTCTCCCTTTATCATTCTCCCCTAGTGAGAGTTTGAGCTAACCAAACCTCTTCTCTTAAGCAAATCTGAGTCTTCTTGCTCATCTCGAATTCTTGTACTTTTCAAGAAGTCGTCGAGCCTCGCTTTCTCTCCCCACCGCCTTCTTGAGGGGGCATCTCACAGTCCATTCTCTCCTCTTCTGCTCTAGCCTTGGGCATCTTATTTTCTTATCTTTAATGTCATGCCACTTGCGGCATCACATCAAAGAGAGGCAAAATGTAGACACCTAAAAAACCTTTAGAAAATAAAGTATTTTTATTTTCTAAAAAAATCCTGATGACATCATCATTTATTAATTAATTAATTAATTAATTAATTAATTAATTAATTAATTAATTAATTTTTATGCCATTAAATCCCTTTATCTTAATTAAAAATATTTAATTAAGAAATCCCTCCCAAAAAATGTTTAAATCTTATTTAAACATTATTTCCTTATTTATTAATTATTTAATTAATAAATTGATCAAAAATCCCAAAATAAATAGTTAATTAATTTTTTTCCCAAAAGTTGGCCAATTTCCTTAAGACCAATAACCTCTTCCAAAATTTTCTAATCCTTCTTTAATTTCGATTAAAGGCTAATCTCATCATTTCCTACCCCTAATCCCAACTCAAAATATTTAATCAATATTAAATATTAATCCTCATGTTTATTAAAAATATTTTAATAAATATCTCCTCAACCCAAACCCTTGAAATAAATAAAACTTTATTTATTTCATAAAATCTTATCCTAGGAAGTTCTAGACTCTTCTAGAAAGTCTTCATCCTCATCCAAAGCCTAGACTCTTCTAGAAGATGTCTTTAACCCTAATCCTAATCCCCTCCTAACCTTGTCACATTCCCTAAACATGGGTTAAGACTTGCTAACTCAAGCCAAAGTTAACAAATATCTCCTCCTTCACCCACCCTCATTAATTGCAATCCACTTGCCATCCACTTGCCTAGTCCTAAGCCATCTCTAACCCTTCCTCTAATCATTTTTTTCAACCCTAAGCAAGCTTAAAACCTCCCAAAACCTTCAAATTCGAATTTCATGGTATCTCTCACAAATATCTTCAACCACAAAACTTTATAAAGCCTACAAAGTCATAAATGTTCTTACAAAGCACTTATGAAGGGTCTTTATGAAGATTTTATCCCTTGAGCCTCCTTTCTTGACTCATCCTTCCCCTTTTCTCCATCCTCTCACCATGTGACATGTGTCACTCCTTGAGTGGTTGTAAGGAAGCACAATCCATGTGCTCTCCTCTCATGCAATGTAAGCCCTCAATCCCTCAAGCTTCTTGCTTATAAATTGGATCCTTCCCCTTTGCAAAATAACACAATCCATGAAGTAAAGTCATAATGCCATTTTAAGAAGCCATTTTACATCAAAACCATACACTCACACCCAAATTCCAACTCCATTTGAAGCCCTTTTTGAAGCATAAAGCTCCAGCATACATCCTATCTATTTAGACAAAGCCACTCAACAAGAGAGCTTCTCATTGAGAGAGCCCATTAATGGCTCATATTCTCAATTGAGAGCTCATCTTAGTCTATCTTGAATTTTATGAATTTTGTTTAGTTTTTAGAAGATTTATTTAAATTTGGTTTCTATTAGCATACTAACATTGCTCATATACATTTTGGCGCGCCCGATGGGACCCTGCATGGGTCATCTTCATTAGCTTTTTTAGTCAAGTTTTGTATGTCATTTGCTGATTTTGGCTAATTTTACTTATTTTTGTGATTGGTAGGATTGTATAAATTGGTTTTGTAGGTCCACATGAGCATGAAGAAGACAAAGGAACTCATAATCTATCTCATATTGTTTGCAGATTTTTCAAGCTTATAGGTGGACAAAGAACTTGAAATTATTCTTCCTCTTCTTGTCTATATTCTTCTTATTCCATCTACTTCTTCTTCTTCTTCTTGTGGGAGATCTTGGCCATTTTTTTTTAAGGAAGCAAAATCATACACACTTCTTTTTAGTGCTTAAACTGAACCCCCAAATCATACTTAAATCCATTGAAAAATAAAAAATTTGCAAAAAAGAAAAAATCTTTTAACAAGTGAAACTAAACCAATCTAATAATTTGCATCCTTGAAACATCAAGGTTTTAGATGCATTCATGCAAAGTTAGGAACACTTCATTTTTGGGAATTTAAAAAGAACTTCAAGTTTCCATTTCAAAAGGTTCAAAATCAACACTAAGTGCACACTAAAATCTAAATCAAACTCAAAGCATCAATCAAGGATAAAATGAACCTCATTTGAAAATATTTTAAAGTTCTTTTAAAAATCTCATGAAAACTAAGAGTCCTAAAACTTTTGTTATTTGTTCCAAACAAATGTCTTGTTGCAAAATCTTGAATGTTTCTTAGGTTTTTCATGCATCAAAACAATCTAGGAATATCATTTTTGGGCTTAAAACATGCAAACTAGAACACAAAATCTTGAATGAAAAGTAAAGTCCAAAGTTTCATTTTCACTTTTGATTCTAAAACAATCTTGAATGATCTAAGGTTAAAACAAAGCACTTCAAATTTCTTAAAACAACACACAAAATCTCAATCTTGAATGCTCAAAGGAAAAAACTTTAATGTTTAATCACTTGTCTTTGAACGCATGTTGCTAAACACACTCTTGAATGCCATGGATTAAAATCAAATTTTCTTTGAATGCATGATTAAAACAAAAAATCCAATTTTGAATGCCAAAGATCAATTAACCATTGCAATATCAAACACTTCATTTGGAGCTTCTAAAAATTGAACAAAACAAATCTCTTTTCCACATGCAATCTAGGTAAAGTTTGATTGGACATTTAAGAAACTTTGTGAAGTTAAAATACAAATTTGTGAAAATCAATTTGAGTAGTTCCTTGGACTCACCTCTTTTCTAATCACCCATTTATGGGGATGGCTCTACTTGAAAAAGGTGTTAAATGTTCCACAATCTAATTCACTCACTTGGTCTTTCAATGTTTGCTTTAACTTTATCAAAATTTTTAAATGATCAAAACTCTAGATTAAATCGATCACACTTCAAGTTTGGGCACTAAAATTGAACAACAACTGACGTGGAGAGCCTTCGGGCACACGCTTGAAATCGAATCTCACACACTTTTATTTTGGGCTTAAAACAAACTCACACTCAATCTTGAATGCCTTAAAGAAAATTAATCGATACTTGATGTGGAGGGCCTCTAGGTGCGCGAGTTTTCTTTTGTTGATCCTAACTCTTCTTATTGTTTAAATTCTTTGATCAATTTACTTTTGTTGGCACTTCAATTTGGAATTGAACATTGTCTCTTAAACATGAGTGCTTGCAAAGTCTAGATTAGCACACATAAGAGTCAGTTGGTAAAGGAACAAGCGTGTTTTTTAGCCCAAGGTCATCCAAGTCTTCTCTCCCCTTGTCATCTTTCGAGGCCATCTTGGGTGCATAAGATTAGGATCCAAAACCTTGTTTATTTTTAGGAGGCCTGCTTGGAGATTTCATCACCCCTTGGATGACCTCAACTCCAATGTTTTGGCGGAGTATAAGAATCGGGAGGTGAATCGAAAGACACCTCTCTTGGGATCAAGATTTTTGTTACTCGGGCTAAGCCTCAAGGAACTTTGTACCCTTCAGAAGTGAAAGAGGAGAAGTGGGTTACCGCTCTTCTCAGTCGTGTCACATCTTTTTGGTCTCATCTATGGATTTGGGCCTCATGTACCTTGGGAATATCGAGGACTCCTTAGCTAAACCAACTGTCAGCCTTGTAGACAACCATCTAGGATGTTAATGTGTTTGAGGTGACTGATCGAAACATTTGTAGAACATACACATGCCTTGGCGCAAGTATCACTTTCTGAGAATCAAAAACTTCTATCTGGTGTTTTCTATCTATTGCTTGATCTTTTATTTGTTGAATGAATATTTGCCAACTTTGGTCAAAATCCCAAAAAAGTAGAAATCTCTCAGCTCAAGGTATACTTAGCGTAGTCACTGCCTCACCAGAAAATCATCCAAGCTCCCTCGCTGCAACCAAATCTATCTAGTTCCTTGCTTTAGAACAATCCCAAATCCAAAGTCTCTCCAAATCATCACCCCTAGCCAGCTAGCAACCCAATCCAAAATCACACCCAAGCCTTTAGAGAGTTGTTTTCATTCTGCTAGAATTTGTTATCCAATCAATCTGACCAATCCACTAGCCTCACCACGGTTATCCTTTTGACAGATCTTTGTCTAGGGTAATCTAGCTTTGTCACCTGTTATCCCTCATCACCTTGAGCTAAAGCTTGGGATCCACAAGTGATCAATCTCATGTCATGCCCATAGGATCATTAGTTTATTCTTAGGTTGACACAATCTCTACCAATCCAGCACATAGGAAAGAAAAACTCTCACTTTTTGACAACATGCCCTTGATGTCTTCCATTCACAGGAAAGCCAAAAATCTCCAGCCAATCCTCCTTAGGTCTATCATGCAACTTTGACTCTCCCTAGGAAATCTTTCATCATCCAATCCAAAATTTGTGCTTAACCCAAATCCAACCATGAGCTTCCGTGTTCATCCATACGCAAGACCCCATCCCCATCAAACTCATCATCAAAGCATGAAGTACGAATCCTATCATGATGTGTTTGGTCGCATTGTCCTTGCTCCCACCACCTCCTATTCCAATGATGATGAAAATCTTGTTGACTATGATGGGTATATTGAAAGCCTTAGAAACATTCCCCCAAGCATCCCCCAAAATCCAAGAGTTATTCCAAACTATCTAGTCATGCCATCTGATATTCCAGCTTCCCCTCCATCACCCCATCAACCAAGCTTCCAATCTTCCACCCCCATCACACTAGCTATTCCTATCAATCCACCTCCACCTTCGACACATGAGTCTCCAAGGAATCTCCTAGAGGAAATACAAGAAAAGTCGCCTCCAACAGTCGATAAGCCATGTCATCTAATCCAACCATGTGAAGTAGTCAGTGATGAAAACCCATACTCATCAGCTTGAATTGTTTGTTTAATATCTAATGCATTGAGGTGACACTTACAATTTGAATTCATAACAACCATTTCTCATCAACTTGAATTGTTTGTTTAGTACCCATTGCATTGATGTAACACTTACAAGGTTGAAGTATTGCAACTTCCTAGAAGGTCTACCTACTCAATTCCATGATGATCCAACTTTCCTTGATCCTTGGGAGAATGATGCAAGAGCATCAAGGTCAAGGTTGAAGGCATGAGAAGACATTAAGGTCTTAAGATAACAAACATGACCATGTTAGAATAGTTGATGTAATAAGACCTTGTGAAGGTCCTTTTTGATATGTTTGTAATCATTTTAGTTACATTTGAAAACATTAATCACAACATGTCCAATTTATTTGTAGGTATATTTTCCTGTGAAGAAAGACCATGTCTGACAATATGAATCTAGAAGAAAATAATGAGACAATGGCTGCATTGTGGGCTCAATTTCGAAAAAAATCTGATAAATGTTATTGTCCTTGCAAAAACTGTAAGGGTTTAAAGAATCGAAGAATTCTAATCACAACAGCCCAGAGTCATTGTAGGCAATATGGTCATGTTGAAGGGGGCCACAATTTTTGTCCATTTCTGAATGTGGATTTCCTACTAGAGGAACATGGAGGTGTGAATATCCAAGTTAAGGATAACACTCTCATGGAAGAAGATGATAATGTGCCAGAGGACATGATTGAAGAAGATGGTACTAGGGCAAGTGATGAAGAGGCTCACAATGATGGTACTAGCAAATCTGATAATAATGATGAAGATGGTCTTAATATACCTTTACTTGAGAAGGCACATGAGCCCTTATACCCAGGCTCCCAAACAACTCTACTGTCAGCTATAGTGTTGTTGGTGAACTTAAAGGTTATGAATAGCATATCTAATGTAGCAATGTCACGTATGCTAAGGTATCTCATTTTTGTCATCTTCAAGGTTAACATACAATTACTATTCATTATTTTAACAATGCATATTTGTTGTTGTAGGTTGATTAGTGAGTTTTTGTTACCACCATCAAAAAATTTTCCTCGTTCGTACCGAGAATTATCTAACATTATGGATCAGATTGGAATGAAGTATCAGACAATACATGCATGTCCCAATGATAATATTCTATATCATAAACAACATGAATTTGCAACAGAATGTCCTGATTGTCATGTTAGTAGATATCAGTCAGATCAAATAACAAAAAAAGTGCCTCACAAGGTTCTTTGGTACATTCCCATTATTCCACATATGGAATGGTTATTCAGGTGCACTAGCTTGGCACAATTTATGGATTACCATGCACACAATAGAAGTTAGGATGAAATTATGCGAATGCCTGTCAATGGTTTTGCATTTAAAGAGATAGAAGAAAAATGGTCACACTTTAAAGAAGAACTTCGTAATCTGAAACTTTCATTGACGGCGGATGGTGTCAATCCATATGGAGATACGAGATCTGTTTACTTAGTATGGCCTATTTTTGTTATTAACAATAACTTTCCTCCTTGGATGTCCATAAAGAGGGAGCACATAATGTTGTCAATGATTGTGCCAGGTAATTTTTTTTTTTATAGTTATCTAAATTAATTTATAAATAGTGCATGAAAATGGTTATAATAATTACATAATATTTTGTTCATTCAATTGCTAGGTAAATACCAAGTTAAAGATATGAACATGTATATTGAGTCCCTAATTGACAAGTTGTTGAAGTTATGGAATGGCTACACTATGTATGACATCTCTAGACAGATAGGACATCGACAATTTTAATTCCATGCAATGCTTGTATGGACAATACATGATGCCCCTGGGCTAACTCATTTTTGTGGTATGTTATATTGTTAAGATAACATATTTTTGGTTTGTTATAGTGCTTACATATTACTATCAAATGCTTAAGTTGCGCATGATAATTGTACATGATCCAATTATACATGATCTTTTAGGTCTTCAGATAAAGGGAAAATTTGCTTGTCCAGTTTGTGGTCTGAAGATGAAATGTTGTCATTTGAGAAGTTTAGGAAAGCAGGTGTTTGATGAGTTTAGACACTTTCTCCACAATAATCATAGGTGTCGAATTGCTGAAAAACATCTTTTCAATGGGATAGAAGAGACATCATCAAGGCCATGAAGAATGACACCTCATTTATGGAAGTTGGAATGCGGTTGACTAAATCGTCGAGGTAATGTCCAATTTGTCATCCAAAGTTTAAAATTTGTATTTCAATATTGTCTTATATTTACTAATGTTGTAACTGATGCTCGTGAAGGTCATCAAGGCATCAATGACCAACTTCCTAGAGGAATGAAAAGTTATCCTACTCAATTTAGTAGGTTACCATACCACAAGGATCTCCCAATCATGCATTTGTTTGATGCTATGCATATTGGAAAGAATGTAATAGAGACACTATGGAAAATGTTGGATGGAAGGCATGATAGAGAAAAAATTGCTAAAATTTGTACTGACATTCAGGAATCTAATCATGCACTAAAAGTTTTCATTGAATCAAATAGGAATGGAGAGCACATAAATACAAGTGCCCTTCCTTGGTTATTAACAGAGCAACAAAGTGATGCATTAAAAGAAGTCATAAAAAAAACAAAAATTCCAATAGGATTTGTTGCAAATATGAGCACTCTTCTATCAAAGAAAGGTGATTTTGGGCCAAGGTTGAAGACACATGATTGGCATACCTTCCTCAAGGTAAGTCATGTTTTCTATTTATAGTATATTTGTAAAATTGAATGTAGTACCAGTTGCATTAATTAATAATATATTGAAGTGATCATTTTTTAATGATTACAGTTCATCCTACCTCTATCCCTTCCACAACAATTTGACAACAATATTAAACAACTTATATATGATCTTGGAAAATACATGAGGTTAGAAGAGTGTTTTTTCTTAGATTTGTAGCTTTTTATCTGAAATCTATTGTATAATTTTATTTGAAATCTCCTCTATGTGTTTTTGCGTGTTGAATCTCATTTAGGTGGTTATCATCTAAAGAAATTGATAAAAAAGATATAAAATATTGGAAGAGAAAAATTCCACAACTTATGTGTGAAATGCAAAAGTGTTTACCTCCAACATTTTTCAATGCTCAAGAACACTACCTCATACATCAAGTTGAGGAGATTGAATTGTGTGGCCCTGTACAAGCTAGATCAATGTGGATGGTTGAGAGGCATTTGAAATTTATGAAGGGCTTGGTTCAACAAAGAGCACGTCTTGAGGATTCTATGATAGAGGGATATATGATATACTAGACCATGGTGTGTATCAGTGAATATCTTTCAAAGTTTGTAGTAGGTATCCATCTAGATCACATTTGGGATCCCAACTGTAATGACAAATTCAAAGGGGAGTACCTGATAGGGAAAGGTAGATTGAGGAGGGTGAGAGGTAATTATAAGTTTTTTTTTTGTAATTTAACAATTCTTATCCATCATCAATATATATAAGTTGTTTCTAATTGGTTTAATTGTCTTCTTTATAGTTGGTCGTGAGTGGGATGCACTACACTTGTATATTGCAAACAATCTTGATTGGATGACAGTATGGATTGAACAGTCTCAAGAAAATGGTCGCTCATTAACATGGAATGCTATTGCATTGTTGGTTAAAGAAACTCATCATAATGGAGATCCCAATGTTACACCAATGGTACTTGATCTAATATATGGCTTAAGAGATACAAAGGTATGAATACGATTACTAATCATGAGACATAAGTTTAATATCAACTCACAGATCAATGAGAAGATTCTTGACATGTTTGAATAATTGCAGGTCAAATAGCACAAAGCTATGTACTACCATGGCTATAAATTTTGCACGAAAAATTTAGATGAAACAAAGAAAACGTGTGATTCTGGGATAAGTACTGTCTTTGCGGTCACCAATATTTCATCTAGAACTGACATACATCCTCAACAATCTAAAAATTTATACTATGGAATTTTGGATGATATACTTGAGTATGACTTTAATTCATTCAAAATAGTTCTATTTTTCATCAAATGGTTTAGGTTACGACTGAATCGAAATGATCCCGATAGGATTGTTATTGAAAATGACAGTGGATTTACTATGATTAATACAAGGTCACTTGAGCCAATCAGAGATGAGCCCTATGTTCTTCCAAGTCAATGCGAGCAAGTGTTTTACTTTGGTGTTCTAGACAAACTAGGTTGGTCATTTGTTGTTAGACATGACCCAAGAGGAAGGCTAGTAAAGTATAATGCGATCAAAGAAGAAGATATTGAAGAAGCACAAGAGCAAGTAAATTATTATTAGGAACAACAGTTTCCCAATGATGAAGAAGAAGAAGATGGTGATGATTTTGGTCATGCTAATGATAATGGTGATAATGATGATGATGATGCTAATGACGATCATGATCATGGTGATGAAGATGGTGATGATCATGGCGATGATGGTCATGATGATGATAGTGATCAAGAGGATGATGATGGTAATGAAGATGGTGGTGGTGATGATTACGATCAAAGTGACGAGTACGATGATGGTGATGATGATGATGATGATGATGATGACATGGATGATGATCATGATGATCAATGAAATCTTCAGGTATGATCAATGTCAACTATGATGGGGTCTTGTATGATCAAATATCTCTTTTCAAACCATATGTGCACATATAAACATTAAGTAGAACATGCCAAATATTTTTTTAGATATAAACATTAGTTATGCTAAATTTTTAACTTAAGAAAAATGATTTACATATACAATCTACTTTATTATTTATATTTTTTTGGTAAGTATATTACTTTAATTTCGCTACTGATTTCTAAGACTTACTAATTTTTTTCACAGGGAGATATGGATGCACCATGTCAAACACCTTCAGTAGAGATAAACATTAATTATTGTAAATTTTAATGTTAATATAGAAACAAATGTCCTATTATTATGTTCTTTTCTTTATGGCTTTGGAGTTATTTTGTTGAAAGTATATGCATATTTGATGTCACAACTAATAGGAAAAAGCTACAATGATCGCTGATCAAATGCAATCTGAAATATGGGTGTCATATCTACATGACATTGGCCTTAGCACTGACCCTATATTCATCACCCAAAAAATTACACAAAGATACACTGATGAGCTTGTTCAAATTATCATCAAGGGTGATAGAAGTGAGGAGAAAGAGATACTGAGAATAGAATTGGACCGTAGAATTCAATCTTTGAAAGTAAGCAGTAATTCGACTAAAGCAATAATAGAAGTTCAATAGATATTAATATTTTATAGTATCTTATGGATCATGATCTTTGATTTTATGTGTTCTTGTATAGACATATGTGCCAGTTGCAACATCACATGCTGAACATGGTCAGGGTTGTTTCACAGTACCTTCGTGTAAGTAACACTTTGTTTGTTTTGATCAACATGATAACACTTACCTTTTTTTTTGTCGACATTTCTCGCTAGTATCCCATTTGACCTTTATCCATTGCAAATGTCTTTGCTAACAATATTCTATTCTTCAACTCATGATGAAGTGCGGACTCCTCCTTTGGTTGGTGGTCCACTATTGTCTGCTGCATTGTTGGCAACAAGGACCATGCAAACATCATCGTCTATGCCTAGTAGAATTGGTAAAACCTTGTTTTGCTATATTTTGTAATGTGCTATATTTTCTAATGTCTTTCTACAAGTTGATCAAAAATGAAGTAGCACATTAGTGCTTAAATGATGTCTACAGAAGCTTGCATACACACAAAAACATGCATACACACACCACACGTACATACATACATAGATACACACACACACACACACACACACACACACACACACACACACACACACACACACACACACACACACACACACATACATATATAGCCACACATAGAGAGACATGGACATAAGCAGGGAGGTAGACCAACAAAGAGCAGTACTAAAATTGTCATTTAATTGTTATGATGTTTCAGTTGATAGAGCAATAGAGAGCAGTACTACTGAAGCTGATCCATTTCCTAGAGCAGTTTGTGTGATTAGTACTGGTTTGTATGAAGGGACATTGTTGTTGAATAAGAAAACTATGTTTCCATTAAGAGAACGAAAGCTTCCAAGTGCTTTAAAATTGATATTTTTTAAAGTGTAAATTTAGTTTACTTTTACATTACTCATTTTGGACTGATAAATCCTTTATGTTTTTGTAGGTAATAATGCTTTCTTTGAACATCTTTTTCATATGACATTGAAACTGTTTGGACCCACCATACGTAAAAGGTATGTAGTTTCATATCATTGCTACATAATTTTTATTTTCTTCTATTTATTGTAATATATTAAAGTTATTGATCTAACAATCTATTTGTTTTTAAAAAGGTGGAATCTACAAGCTGGGGAATTAAAAAATCAGTTGATTGCATCCATTGAGGATAAATTTGGGAAAAACATTTTTGACACTGGCCTACTTCTAAAAAGTGCAGCAAAGCATATAAAGACTGTGAGGGATCAATATAGAAGGGGTCTTAAGGATAACCCAAAGTATGACCTTCCTCCTATGATTCCACCAATGGAGTGGAATGAAATAATAGAAGATGAAAAGGAGAAAAGGCTATGTGAAGATAGAGATAATGAAGCAGCACTGGGCAAAAAGAGGTATGTCATTATAGTATTAAGTACATTGTAATCATGCACTAATTATTGATATTTGTAAATATATAATCTAAGATGTTTGAAATTGTTCATAGATTGCAGGACACATCCGTAGCTACAAAAGCGAGAATAGAAAAGGTTGGCCAACACAAACTTGGCTTTGGTGGCTATATGAATCTGCAGTCTCGACTTGTAACTAGAGCAATGAATTTTTTATTTTTTTTAATATAATGTTGCAAACAGTTTTGTTTAATGAAACCGTACATGGAAAATTGACATTATCAAGAAAAAACCACAGGGCATAGATTTCAATGTGGAGTTCATAGATGGAGATAGAAAAATTTCCTTGAAGGAAGGCTATAAAGTTGTGGTTGCATGCCTACGTGAAGAATCTGTAAACCTTGCCCAAGAATCTAGTTCACCAAATGATATCTCATAGGTAAATTGGTCAGATGAAAAGTAAATGAAATTAAATAGTTGAGAAGATTCTTTTTTGGTATTAGTTTTAAACATAAATTGACTACATAACAATGTGCATAACATTTTACTATAGCCTTCATATCCTACCACAGAACTTGCTCCTGACGAAGGCCATGATGTGCATTATAGTGGTGGAGGTATTAATTTGCTATTGGAAATTAATTATGGAATTATGAATACAATTTAACATCTTCAATTGGAATTTGACGTTTATCCTTTTTTTGAATATTTCAGAGCATGTTGAACATCATGCTAAAGGACTGGACCATGTTCCAAGTGTTCAACATGTTGACGCAGTGGCAGATCAAAATGTTAATGTACATGATGTGTAATTGTCAAGTAAGAAAAATGCATTTTATGTTGTACTCATACTTAATTACAAACTTGTAACAGTTAGAAAAAAAAAAAGAGTATGCCAATTTATCGCATTCACTTGTTCTTGCAACAGAGGCCCCTTTAGTGCAGCAACCTCTTGCTCCTCTAAAGAGAAGGAGCCATCGTAATTTGACATTACATGTGCCAAAAGCGGAGGACAATGAAGCAGATATGGATGTCCCTATGAGCACTTTTCTTAAGAGAGCTCAAAAAAACAAAAAAAAGAAATGATGTTTTAAAAATATTCTTTGATAAACCTTGTTGGATAATGAAAGAACTTTGTTTTAAGTAATTATGTATGAATGATGCATATTAATACAGATTTTTATTTTATGTTAACGAATATTGTTATGTGTTAATGAAGTTTTGATTAGTATTGTGTATTAATGATTTGTATATTATATTAATGAATGTTATTTGATTGTATTGATTGAATGTTATAGTTCATAAATGGATGAATTAATGAATGAAGTGTGTAATTAGATGATAATGGGTACTTTAGATTGATGTTAGGGGGAGGGGGGTGAGGTCAGATGGGCTTCCACCTTCACATGGTTGGCCTTGTTAAGTAGAGAATATTATAGTATTCTTGAAACCAAGTGAAGCTCAAATTTGTTAAATCTTCAAACACACATCCCAATTCTTTTTAACGAGACTGAAGTTTTTTCGCTTGTAATAGTCTCATTGTAGTCATCTTTTGGTTCCTTAAACATATAGTTCTTGCTCAGTTTAAATCCCAATTATTAGATATTTTTCCACATTGGAGTTAGTTTGGCATAGAAACCTGCATATTTTATTATATATATTTAGTCAACTGAAAGCAATGTAGAAAGCATTCACATAGTTGATGTCTAACAAGAGAAGACAAGATGCATATATTATTTAGCATGGAAATCCTTGTAGGTGAATTGTGTGTGTATGTACACACACACACACACACACACACATGTATGTATGTATATAACTTCAAACAAATGTGTAGACTCAATTAGCAAGAGACACCAACCTCAAATCCTACAATGCAAAAGGAACTGACCTTTGAAATGCAAAGTGTTTATAATGTAGGTAGATTTTCCTTAGATCTCCTTTGAGGTCTTCAACAAATCTGCCTTGTACTTATGAATAATCCACCAAGATTTGAAATATTGTTGTTTAATAAATGCTCTAAACTTGGAATATACCTTCATAAAAATTCTGCCTTAGATCTACTCATCATATTCAAAATAAGCCTTCACATGTCTGTTCACTTAGGTCTGATTTAGGTCTTCCACAAATTTGGCTTATAATTATGCTCTTGAATCTCTTAAAATCTTCTTTGTATTCAAATGATATTTAACGAATTGATTGATACAAATTTCCTCATACTTGAATCCAAATATCATTGTCATTTTCAAACATAACATAGACATAAAATCATTTTGGTTATTCGCTTGTTATACAAGTTAGTCTTATCTTTTTGGTTTTCACAAGTCATGCACTTATTTATCTTTGGGATATCCACAAGCTATTAGAGATGTTTGGATGGTTCATGTCCTTATTTTTTTTTTGTTGTTTGTAGGGTTTTTGCCATGAAGTCTAAGGACAGACATGTTGGATGTTTGTGATAGACATGTCCATCTGTAAGAAAAGTATCAAATGTAGAAAAAATGCAAAGAAAAGCTTGTAAGGGTTTTAGGTGTCTTTAGGCCTAGTACATCTCGTAAGGGTTTTAGGTGTCTTTGGAAGGGTTAGTGAAGTTATAAAACCTTTGAAAAGGTTAGTGAAATATATTAAAGGCATATATGATTGTAAGTTGTTGAAGTTGACACTTTGTGTCAACTAGAAAACAAATTTTTGTTTATAACTAACTAGTAATAGTTAGATAGTTAGACAATAGTGGTTTTTTACTGTTGTTTGGTTATTTAGAAGGGATTTTTCGATTGTTTGGGGGAGAAGTAGGGTTGGGGTGGTGAGACAAGGCATTGTGAAAAAATTATAATCAATAAAATAATCCTGTTCTCTACAATTCAGTCTCTGTCCCATGGAACTGTGAGTTCCTATGATGTATCAAATGCATTTTGACTAATATTTAATGTGAGAACATTTTATTATTTTTGTTATCTTGTCCACACATTCTTTTAATTGTCATTGTGGGTTGAGTAAGGAATAATAGACTGGTGCATTCAAACCAGTGATTGGTTAGGCATAATCAAGTGTACTTATTTTGAAGTTTCCAATGTAGATTCTCTCCTACCACCTGTAGTCACTATTATTGGTGGGAGACAATGAGGTTGTGATAATTTATTTGTACTATATTAACCAAATGCAAGAGAGTGGGAAAACTTGGTGCAAGTGCAGTGTTGGATAATACAATAACCAATAGAAAACCAATTGAATGCCCAGAATAGATAGCCATTTCTGTCATTTCAATTTGCTTATCAAAAAGTACAATGGAAGCAAACTCAAAACCTCTGCATACTATTGGACCGACTAAATATGTACTCTTCTTGAAAGAAACAAAAAATTGCACAAGTCTCAGACCATCACAATGCCTTGAAAACTCATTTATATAGCATGAGTTGCAACAAGAAAAGGGCAATTGTGATCTGACAAGCGTCCAAGGAACAAAGCATCATACAAAAGACAAAAACAATCACAACAAAATGCCAAGCATATCAAATATTCCTTCAAGTAGGCCCATTCTAGTTTCTATTTTGAATCATCAACTTCTCATTTGTCTCTCATTATTTCGGCTCCTCAGAATATGTGGCTACCAAGTTGGCCAAAGAAGGATGATCTTGTGATACCTCCAAATCGGTTTTCTCTTGTGGGTTCTCACTGCTTTCACCCTGAGCAGGAATTATTACCTTTTCCCCTTCTTCTTTTTTCAGTTTTGGTACAGAGGTGTCAATAACTTGCACCTCACCTTCTAGTTTCTCATCATCATATGAACTATCCTCCTCTAACTGCTTGTCCAACAAAAGATCTGCCATCCAAGTGTCAAATTGTATATCATCCAGCCAGTTGAACTATAGGATATCATTTTAATTTTTTTAAATATAACTAGCCTCCTTTTCAAAACCAACAAATTCTAGCTTCAAAGAATCAAAAAATAATTGGACTTTAACCAATTCCTCTATCGTGGTGGCCCACCAAGCATGCCCCTTTTCATTAATAACTTTATTTATCCTTGTGCAGAAAAGGTCATCCAATTCTTTACTCCACTCTTCCTTATTTTTCAATTTCTTCTTTCTATCCAAGGCACAAGGAAATAGATCAAATTTTTGATTCTTGTACTTATTCAAACAAGAAATAATTTTTAGCTGCAAAGCAACTCTTCTGTTATCAAAATTTAACAGGTCATTAGCAATATCATAAAAAATTTCAACATGGTCATGGGAAAAATTTATAACTGAATAACATAGAAGGGTGATTTCCTTTTCCCTTCTTCCCCATTTATTAACAATAGGCTTCAGGGTATCATCATGAGTTTTCAATTCCTCCCATATATCTATTACTTTTACCAACTGATCAAAGAATAAGGGCCACTCAATTTTGTCTACTAAATACATTAGAGCCCTTCTAAGCTTATCCTCATACTACATATTTAACTCTACATGTAAGGCCCATAGTTTGCTCTTCTCTTCTTCAAATTCCTCGACTGTATAATATTCAATCCTTTGAGGTGTGTCTGGTATCTCTACAAGGGGGGTGGATTTAAAAGGTTCCACTGGAGGATGGGGCTATGTCATTCTTGGCCTTGTGGATTTTCCCATTGCCTTGTTTTCAAGTTCACTTCTCCCTATTATAGGCTTCAAGAAGTGTTTCATATTTATTTTGTAACTCAGACATAATCTGTTCCTCCTTCTTAGCAGTGGCCAACACAAACTTAGAAGAATCCACATTCTAATATGCTGCCTGTACATGTGAAGTGTCAGCAACCCTTCTTACAAGTATATTTCCCATCAACCCAGACTCATCTGATTGTGATGGTGTGGCTCTAGATCCCTTTCTCAATGACCAGCTGACCAATGCAGCTTGATCTTCAATGAATGAAGTGCCTTGGAAGTCTCTTCTATTTGGGTCTTGCAACTCCAATCTACTTGAAACAGAATTGAAAATTAATGCATCTGCAATATCCCAATTGGGCAATAATAAAATGTTAGATGCCTTTATCATTTTCCTCCCCTCCTTAGGGCTTATATTCTACAATTCCTTCATCATTTCTTCTTTAACTTGGTTTTGCATGGAAGTTTCATCCATTTATGGATGCTCTGCTTTCATCTTTTTACATTTCTCCTCAAAAACGTTCATGTTTGTCCTCCATGCAAACTATTGAAAAGCCCTTGATTTCACAAAATTGTCATTAGTCAAAAATTGATGACTTGCGTGCTCTAATATAGGGTCCAACTCCCTGCCTCTATAATCAGCTATTGTTAGATCCAAACTTGGGAGAGGAAGTTTTGGAGGGTTACCCTCATCTAATTCTGCTTGAGTAATAAAAATATCTCCCTGTAATTTTATTTGTTCAACTTGTTCACCAGTGAGTTGCTCTTCTCCAATCCTCAAAGGGGACTGGGTGGGTGAATATTCCTCATCTTGAGGCCTTTCTTCTGTCATTACCTTTTGCCTCTTAGGACTAGGCTCTTCAGGTCTCTCCTCTGTGGCTATACTGGTAGATCCTATTTTTTTTTGCCCTTGTCTATAGGAACCCTTTTATTTTGAATTATAGTATATCCGGGCCTCTTTTGTATAATTATTTTATCAGTTCTCACATTTGGAGTGAAAGCCAACCTCCTCATGACCTCTCTGGCCTTATCAGGATATGAATCAATAAAAAATTGTTTCTTTTCATTCATGACCTCCATTATTTCAGGGAAGGTATTCATGAGCTTACTTATTTTGTCAGCCTCTGTAATAGCATTATCCAAAGGATCATATTTATTATCAAAACAATGAATGAATTCTAAGACCCGAGAATAAACTCTCCATTTTTCCTTTTTAGTTTCCTGCTCCTGCAATGAGAATTCTTTCCTTATAATATCCTCTAGATAATAAGAATCGTGCTTGACTGATCCCAACTTGATTCTATGCCTCAACATCTGATTGAAAAATCCCTCAGAATCACAAAAACGGGGATGAGAGATAGCCATCATATACTGCTCCAAAATTTTATGCAAAAAGATCCATCCCCCTTTTGTAATCACAAACTGATGGGCCACTACACATGTAGGGAAAATTGACCGTAATTTCCTTTTCAGCAAAAAAATTTCTTCCACTCCCCCTAACTGCCATAAAACTTCAGCCATTCCCACCTTCAAAGGAACTTGGTGAGGCAAAACATGAGGGTTCCCCTTGAAACCATAGATTTTAAAAATAGTAGAAATGGGGTAGGGGATGATATCTCCCCAATTATGTGAAACTTTCAAGTCATGGGGGTTATCCATAGGCCTGATGAGACTCATTAGTACCCTAGGGATTCTTGGATTGTCACTCAATATGAGGCATCTCAATTTATCAACAAAATATCTATCAAATCTGAAAAAACTAGCATTACTTGCATCCCAGGTCATATCTGCACTCCATAACTAGACTAGCAGTATTTCCCCATTCTCCTCTCTATTTACTTCCATCTCATTACCCAAATATGTCACTCCTTTGAACAAAAACATATGCATTAATAGAGAGTAGTGACCAAAATTTTTTTCCACCTTGCCCTTCGCAATCCCAACTAAACCAATGTGAATTTCTTCAGCCAAAAAGGAAGCAAAATCAAAAATAACATCTACACCGAAGGAAGCAATTTGAATCATCATGTACATGAAACCAATGGGTATAAATTCTTGCTCATCTTCACCAAAAACTCGGCATAAGGTCCTGTATATCTCTACAGCTCGGGAAGTGAAAAGACTCTTCTTAAAAGGCTCTCTAGAGGTTGCAATAATTATTGGCAAATTTCCTATTGTACCAATATCTGCTCTTAGTGCACCTCCCCTAATTACATCCTTCTTTGCTTTATATTCATTCTCTAATTCTAGCAAATTGATTTGCACATGGTAGTCTGATAATGGTTCCAGGTGAAAAACCTCTCTAATTTCTTCAAGAGTAATCAAGACCAGAGGCACACCATCCTTTCTTCTTACAACCCTAATGGCTTGGTCATAATTCTTAGCAATGGATTCAAGCAAATCATAATCCATGAAAACACTTGGGACTACTAACTTTCCCAAATCAAAATTCCAGACATTAGCATGTGGGGCAAACAACTTTCTTTCCGAAAACCACTTTTTAAACAAGATAAGGCTAGTTTGAGTAGTTGTTGCATCCCTAACCCAGTTCCCCTTGTCATATAGGCCATCACCAATTCTAAGCCTAGGGTTTAAGGAAATTAACTTTTTAACTTGTGCAGGCTGTACAGTAGATTCTAGGAGTAATTCTAATAAATCATAGTGGACATTCCTATCCATATAATTAGTTTTCCCGGAGAATGGTTTCTTAGGAGGCATTTTGACAGTATTGAGAGAATTGGAATGCCACAAAGGTTATAATATGAGTACTTACTTGACTTTCTAAACTTGTTCTTCTCTGCACTTCTGAAATTTCTCTTGAACGACAGAAGAATAGTTTCATGTTTTTACCAAGCTTAACACGACACAATCAATCAGGCTCTTGTGCTCAAAAAATTTGCAATCTCTGTTCGCATGGGACTAGAATTAATGATAATTTTTGTGTTATTCTCTATTTCTCCCACACACGAAGCTTTCACTTATCATAAATGCCTCGAACAGAAAAATAGAGTGGCATCGCACTTTCTTTTTTAAACTTGTGTCGTTGATCCTTGAAAAATCCTACGATCTGGGAATTACAACTAAGCTGACACAGCTTTCTTCTTAACGCATTGGTAGTCAAGCCAATAAAACACCTTCACCTCTACCTTTCCTTCAAGGCTAGCACTTCAAATCGGGCCCATGCATGACTACGCATACGTGTCATCAACTTGCTAACTCATTATAGATAATTCTCAAGCACCTTTCCATAGCGAGCTAGCGATGATCACTCATCTTACTTTAATCATGTGGTAGACAATTGAAACAACCTTTAAGAACACGATGGTGGGTCCATTGCTCATTAACTCAGTAGAACTAATTTTTGCACATCTCTTTATAGCGAGTCAATGGGTGTCGTTGATCCAGACTTGATCTTGTGGACAGAAATTTTACTTCAACAGTAGTGGGCCACACTCGCTAACTCGCTATACATAACTTTCGAGCACTTCTTCATAGCGAGTCAATGCCACCCTTTGATCCCGACTCAATCTCATGATCAAAAATCTTCTTACCTAGTACATGGGAAGTGGGTCCATGATATTGCTGTCCATGATATGGGCCCTACAGATTTCTACCAAGCATTGGTCAAAAGTTTGACCAATGAATGGTAGAAAATGCCCTAACAACGCCAACATTTTTTGACCACCGTATTCGTTGAAGTTTCGACCAACCTACTGGATGGTCAAATTTTTGACCAAAAAGTTTTCAACCAGTTCCGTCTAGTTTTCCACCATGCATTGGCCAAAATTTTGACCAATGCCCCACAGATTTCTACCAAGCATTGGTTGAAAGTTCGACCAATGAATGGCAGAAAATATCTCAACAACTTGGACATTTTTCGACCAACGTATTGGTCAAAATTTTAACCATCTAGTATGTTCGTCAAATTTTTGATTGGAAAATTATCGACCAATTCATTGGTCAAATTTGGTCAAAGATTGGTCAAAAAATGGGTCAAAATTTTGACCAAGAAAGGTCGAAAAATGAGCCCAAATGTACTAGTGGAAGTTCTCCAAGTAAAGATGTTATCTTGGATGAAGATATTAAATTTTCTAATTGGGATTTGAAATATCTCACATTTTAACAAACAATGATCTTGCAAGACATTTTGGTAAAAAGGAAAAAATAAGAGAAGATGAGAAGAGAAAAACAACAAAAATATATTTGTTGATGCTTTTGATATTCAAAACATTGATGAACTTTCCCCTATCATCTCTTTTTGCAAATTGTTGAGAAAGTCAATGTTGAGGATATAGAAGCAAATGAGAAATTAATTGTTTGGTTAGAGAAAAAGTTTGATAAAAAGGTACTTGAGAAAGTTTCTACTATGATTTCATTTAGAAAGGTTGAACTATTGGCATTTGTATAGAATCTAGTAGAGCTTGTGAAGAAAATAAAAGATCTTTACAATATTATTTGTGATGTGCCTAGATTCACCAATGAGTTCCAAGATAGCATCCAAAAGATTCAAGATGATTTAAAATCTTCAAGAAACTCTATCTCTCAATCAACTAGATCAAGTTCAATGCATTACAATAGTTTATTTTTGTTAGACTAAATAACTATTATTTACACTTTTACTTAAGTTTACTTAGGTTAATGCATTTATTTAATAGTTGTAGTTTAGGAGTTGTTGACAACGTGAGAGTTTTTTCCTATATAAGTCATACTTATCCTCTCACCTTGATTGAGGATATTCCACCTTTTATGGACGTATGCTTAGTTGTCATTCTTATCTCCTAGCATCTTCTAGCTTGTTCTAGAAGTCTCCTTGAGGCCTTTATATTTAGGCTCTCTCATTGTATTTCTTAACTCATTTTCAAGGCATATTGTATAGCAATGCATTTTTCTTTGTTTGCAATATCTTCTCTCTTAGTCCGTTTAGTTTTTCAAGCTCCACCTCTTTCTTCTTTGGTTTCCCTTAAGCAGGTTATTTGAATGCAGGTGATTTTGGTACACTGTGAAGTTGGCTTCCATAAACTTCTACATGGTATCAAAGCCTCACAACTGCTTCTTGGTTGAAGGATTTTTGAAACCATGATTCAAAGATATAAACCCTAGTTTTTTTGTGATTTTTTTCTTCAATTGGGAGGAAGAGAATTTTTTTGGAGCACTTTGGGCCTAAATGAATGCTTCCATTGAGTTCAAAAGGCTTGTGATAGTTAGGATTCATATAAAACTTTCCATTTTTTGTGATAGTAGCTTCTGGCAATTTTTTTTGCCCCCCCTGAGATAGGCTATACAGACAATTTCACAAAAAACTAAAAAAACATTTTTGGTGCAGGGCTGCTTGATGGCCACCTCTACACCACCATATCCCTACCACTAGTAGTACAACCACTACAATGCTAGGGCCTAGCCATTTCTGATGGACCTCGAACCAGCCACCACTCCACCATGATGCCACCCTATTTTGTCACTCTATCGTCTGACCAACCACCTCCACCAGGTTTCTCCACTAGCATGCCACCCCTATACCCACCACTAGTTTGCATTGCATGCTACACATGTGGACCTTTTAGTGTGTAACATGTGGCATGGGTGCCATGTTGGCACCTACCACATGGTAGCACCCACATTAGTAGACCTTCCATGTGGATGCCTTGTGGCAATCATTTTTTACCACAATGGTTGTCTAGGCATCAATTTTAAGCTAGTGACTTGCTAACATCAGCATGACATCAACACTACATCAACACTCCTACAATGTCTTCAGGTCCCTTTTTGACCTACTTGTAATTTTTTGGCCATAAATTGAGTATACAAAGGTATTTTTCTAATCCAAAAGAAGCATTGCAAAGCTGGTTCCAAGATACAGACATTGGTGTAGGTATTTTTAGGTTTTGATGTAGTTTTGTGGCTCATTTTTGTAGTCAAAATCGAAAGTTCTATTTTTTACTTTGGCAAACATATCTGTTGTGTCCCATCTCAATTTTTTGAAAATGTTATATTTTTGGAAAGCTAGTTTTGTCATCTTTTTAGAAACAATGTCATTTCCTTCAGATTCTACCCCATACTCTTTTTTTCATGTTTTTGCCATTTTTTCTCTATGGTGGATAACTTGGGCCTTCCAAGTCTGAAGATTTTTTTCATGGCATGGGATCTTTTGTTTTTGGTTGTACTATCTTTTATATTAGATTTTTTCCCTTTCTAATCATTATTGATATCATTTTTAAGCATATTTATGCAAACACATTGAGATAAAGTGCCACTCTTGCATTTCATGTTCATGAACATTGTTTTGAGATTGTTGTACTTACACTATTTTATAAAGTAGCATGTGAGGGTTAGCTGATGTCATTTTTGTGCCCTCTTAATTTCTCAAGTGAGTCTCCCTTCCATAACATTAGCTCCATGAATGTGTTGGTGAAATATTCCTTTATAGGTATTTGTACCTCTTCCTCTCTCTCATTGTTCTTGGTTCTTTCTGTAGAGGATTTTGGCCCACTTTCTCAATTGCCTATCATCTCACCTTGTCTACATTAGGTGGGGTTATTTTTTTGTTTCTAATACTTCCTTGGTTTGATGGTTTAATAATGTGAGCTATGTATTTAGTATTTGATCATATATACTAGGAGATTGTAGTAGTTGGCTACCTATGCATTTCAGTGAGATGGATCATCTACCATATAGACACTCTTGGTTTGTGCCTTCTATTTTTTGTGGAGGATATTTAGATCAATAGTTTCCTTTTGATAGAGTTTGTAGCTTCTTCATGCTTTAGTGATGCTCTTCATGATCTTCTCTTGTTCTTTTTTGTTGGGACATTCCTCTAGTTGGAAGCTTCTTCAATCCTTCACTAGATTTTTAGGTCTCTTTTTGGACAAGGGTTTTTCCCATTGGGTTTTCTCCTTTTTCTCTAGTTTACAAAGATTGCACTATATTTATTTGCATTGTACATATGTACCTAACATGGCCTTGTTGTCAGGACCCATTATACATTTCATCTTAGCTTTTGTGAGCTTAAGTGCATTACCCTAAGTTGCACTTAAGGGGGTTGTTAGAATAAATAATTATTATTTACACTTTTACTGAAGTTTACTTAGGTTAATGCATTTATTTAATAGTTTTAGTTTAGGAGTTGTTGACAACATGGGATATTGTTCCTATCTAAATCATACTTATCCTCTCACCTTGATCAAGTATATCCCACCTTTTGTGGATGTATGTTTAGTAGTTGTCATTCTTATCTCCTAGCATCTTCTAGCTTGTTCTAGAAGTCTCCTTGAGGCCTTTATATTCGGGCTCTCTCATTATATTTCTCAACTCATTTTCAAGGCATATTGTATAGTAATACAATTTTCTTTATTTTCAATATCTTCTCTCTCGGTCCATTTAGTTTTTCCAAGCTCCACCTCTTCTTTCTTTGGTTTCCCTTCAGCAAGTTATTTGCATGCAAGTGATCTTGGTGCACTATGATGTTGGCTTTCATCAACTTCTAAAATATTTTGGACAAGAGAGGTTGGTTGAGCTACACACAATAGATAGCTGAATGAGGTCCAATCTTATCTCCATACAATCCATGTTGATACCTCACTTGGAGGTCATACAATAAGAGCTGGCTTCAGCAAATGATCTAATCCTAATAGATCATAATCTTTCTACTATTGATAACTTAATTGACTTAGTTGAAAATTTTGAGATCAAGATAAAAGTTTTGGAATCAATAACAACCACATGGGATCATGCTCTTTCCATGATTATCCAAACTCATAAGCCATTCATTGACAAATATGGTTTGATTCCATCCTCCCAATCCCAACAACAGACATGAGTGAAAATATCAAGGTGGAAAAGATAGAAGATTGATTAAAATGATTAAAAATGATCAAATCAGAGATGAAGAGCTCAGATGGGCAATATGCAATAGGTACGACAAGAAACATCAAACTATTTGAGACATGACATGTAATATATGTATTGTATATATGAGTATGATTTAGAAGTCCAATATGGACTAATTTTTAGCATAGGGGGAGTACTATTTTTTTTTTAATTGCACTATAATGATGCAATCATGAATTTTTTTTTTTGACACTAATGTCAAGGGGGAGATTGTTGATCTCTACAATTTTTTTGTCTATTAGTATCAAACACTTATTTATATATATAAGATAGACTTGGTTGATCATCACTATGATTGTGTTACTCTATATAGGTCAAGTCATGTATTTGAAAAGACTTGTAAATAATCTCATACATGTCAAGCTCTATAGGAGTCAAGTAAGTCTTTGGTTGCTGAGTATTCCCATGCAACCTAAGTTTAATAAATCTTGAGAAAAGAGAGTATATGGATGCCAAGTCACACATAGGGTGCCAAGTTAGTTGAGACTAAGTATCAACAAGAAGAAAAATTATGACCAAGCATCAGAGATAGAATGTGTTGAGTAACACAATGTGAACATGAATATCTGAAATAGCAAAAACTTTGAGATGACATATTGTAATATCCCTCTAATGATAAAATATTAACCGAGTACTTGATTAAATATATGTTCATACATATAAAGTGAGATGACTAAATACTTATAAAAAAACTTATTTATATTAATTAAATTATGAGTTATATAGTTAAAATAATATTATTTAAAAATTTCATTAATAACTAAATATTTGATAATAAATAAATAATCTACATTGAATGAGCAATTGAATATGTAAACTATAAATAATAAAATTAAATAATAGTAATTATAAAATTGCTATCAATGATAAATTTGTTGAGAATAGATTGAAGAAGCTAATCAAAGATTGAGATTGTTGAAAGAGGGAGATTGTTGAGAACATACAAGTATGATAAATATGCTTGAATCATTGTTTTGTCACTGATGTCAAACTAGTTATTTGATGGTGAGACAATTGCTTATCAGATTCAACTACTATCATTTATTTGATTGATGAGAGGATTTGATCAAAATATATAACAATAGCACCTCAAGTTATGATTATGTAATGAAGTACAAGAATCAATTAAGATAGTGATAACATGATGTATTGATAATCTACTTAAGGTTACAAAGGTTGGTAACACTAAGAAAGTTTAGAAGAACAAGTTACACAAAGATTTTTTACCAAGCTTGAGTGAGTGGATAGTAGGTGCCAAGAAAAGATAGAGCAAGCTGAGCAAAAAATTAGTTCGAATTGAGTAAAAGTTTATTCTAGTGTATGCCAAGCAAAATAGTGGATGTCAAGTAATGTTTAGTTGATGCCAAACACCAACAAACTTTAGTTTGTGCTGAGTAATTTCATAGTGGATGTCGAGCAACGTAGTATGTGTCAAGTGTCAAAAGCTTGATAATGTTGAGCTATTGCATTATTTAAAAGATCATGAATTCGATGAATCTGAGCCAAAAAGTTTATTTTCTTGGATTATGTGAACTAGATGGAAGATAAAGTTGATGAGCTGGTGGCATAGAATTCAAGGTAAATCATTTTTAGATTAATTCAAAGTGGATTCTAGGAGAAGTTTCTAGAAGAGATATGAAATGTGGGGTAGATACATTGTGTCCTACCTGATCCATCCAAACCCTATATTGGATGATGGAGAATGAGCAGCAAAAGATCTTAATTTCCTAGTTATAGGAATGGCTGGTCATGAAGCAAGTTTGTCATGTGAAAGAACCTAAGGAAGACAAGGAGTCAAGGGTTTTGCTTCATCAAGTGACCTAAGAGAAGAGTTTGCAGTGACATGTTAAGCAAGAAGGCTTAAGGATATGAATACTTGAAGGTTGAACAACCTATCAAAGCTACAAAGTATGAAGGCCAAGTAGAATTGAGGACTAAATAGTGATTTGTAATCTACAAATGAAGTTGTAAGTCGTCTCAAATCAAAGCCTTACTATTACTCTTAGACAATTGTATCAGTCTAGGGTAAATCCTTTGGATTAAGGTTGACCTAACAATCATTTATAAATCCTTTAATTAGGTGACATTCCAAGTTAATGGTCTAAAGTCCTCTAACAAGGCTCACTCCTAACAGGGTGATTGAAATCCTTTAACTGGGTCACATTTAACAGTGTGTATTATAATCTTTTAAGGGCATCACATGTTACTAGTGGTTTTTTTTTTCCAAATTAGGTTTCCACAGAAATCATTGTGTTAGGTGTGTTGATGAATCTGTTATGTTTCATGATTTACATTTTTGCAAGTTGATTTTATAATAACCTACAAGTTTTAAGTGATTTCATAGTCTTATGGATGCATGCATGATGAATAATATTTTATGGGTTCACTAAGCTATGAAAAATTTTATTTCTACATCTGGACCTTGGATAACTGATTCAACCCACCTCTTAGTTATTCTAAAGTATTCCAAAAAAATTACTAATTGTACTATATATTCCTAAGCTAATCATCTAGTCATTTCGCATTGAAGAGACACAATTGATTAATTTGTGTAATATAAATATAATTCAATTCAGATGCATAAAGGGGGATCATAGAGAAACAAAGAGAAGAAAGGAATAAAATATACTTCATACAAACCTACATCTCATAAACCAATACTAGCTGAAGTAGACAAATCATGTGCCACATTAAAAGGGTAGAAATATAAAATATAAGATATAGGAAATGGGTGGTAGAAAATGAAGGCTAATATAATTAAAAACCATTAAGTATTTTCACTTTGAAAATAATAAGGGAAAGTCATGTGGGGGTTCCTTCAAATAGGGGATTGCATAAATAAGGAATCCACCAAATAAGGGAAGAGAATAAAGAGACTTGGTATTATAGGGACAACTTAAATGAGGTATGTGTTATAAAATTATATTTTTTTTATTAATGAAAACTAGTTATCTTTTGAGCAAGAATTTTATCATATAACTTTTTCTTTTGTGCATTATTTATGAATATAAATAATAAATTTCAAATGATATTTTATTATTGAATATAGATTGAAATAATTTTTATTTAAATGATATGAATATATTTTATTCATAATAATCTATTTATAGTTCTTATTTGAAGAACATTGGATCTTGTGTAATATTGTGTTAGTCTATAAGACTGACACTATGAATATTGATGAGACTTGAAGCATGGAGCACGTGAGATATTAAGATCTCCATTGTCTACCATGGCCAATAATCAATGTCCTAGAATATTATAATGTTGTCAACATATGCATATATGAGTAGCCTTGGATAGAGGATGCTTGTCCAAGAAGAATCTTAAGGGGTGTGCTCCTAGGAAGACAGTGAGGTATCTATGAGCTGGGAAGTCCATCTTGGAGACCTCCTTAAGATTAGGGTTAACTTAGAGGGTAGAATAATATAGTTAGTTTTTTTATTGTTGTGATTCTAACCATTATTTTATAGGAATTACTTATCCCAAAATACCCCTAGTAGTGGGGCCATTACAGTGGTATCAGAGCATGATCTTGCCATCCTATAGGGTAAAGATTATAAAAATTTCAATCAATAAAAAGGATCAAACCATTGAATACAGTTAAAAACTTTTCAAACTATTGAATACATGTGAAAAAGTAGCCTAGAAAAATGATTAGTTAAATGATGAAAAGAAGCTTATGAATACAAGTGATTATTGTCAAGATGGGAGAGGCAAAGTAAATTCACTCAAGATAGGTAGATCCTAAGATAGATAAGGACACGTGTTCCAATACGTTGAGGAAATATTCCAAGATAAGTGAGGACATGGTTTCGAATGCCCTGAAGAAAGATTCTAAGCCAGGTAAGAACATGATGCCAAAATCGTTGAGGAAAGAGTCTAAGAAAGGTATGAAAATGCAACTCAAATACCTTGTGGGAGCCTACTTGTAGATGAATATCTAGTGCCTTGCGATAATGAAACTTTGCATACTCTAAAGAGGGCATGAATTCAAAAAGAAGAAGGATTGTGTCTATTTCAATTGAATGAACACTAATGATCATGAAGATACTATTAAATAAATTATAAACTATGGAAGATTTTGAAACTTTTGAGATTGATCAAATCATGCCATTTGATTATAAATATATTAGTCATATTTTGAGGAAACTCAACATGTTGAAATCTATAATTTATCATCATATAACATATAACAATAAAACATAAACTAATTGATTATGCTCAATCAATCTTTCATTCACTAATTTGACCTAGTATACGGAATAACTCTTTCCACTCAATATAAGTTCATTTAGTACTAATTTTCACACTATCTATTATATCACTTAATTAAATTTTGGAACTCAAAAATTAGTTATGACTTAATTGCTCGAGGAAAAGCAATTTTGAGAGGGTAGGACTATAATATCCATCTAATGATAAAATGTTAACCAAGTACTTGATTAAATATATGTGCATACATATAAAATGAGATGACTAAATACTTATAAATAGAATATTTTAATTGTGAGTTATATAGTTAAAATAATATTATTTAATAATTTCATTAATAACTAAATATTTAATAATAAATAAATATTGCACAATAAATGAGCAATTGAATATATGTAAACTATAAACAATAAAATTAAATAATAGTAATTATCAAATTACTATTAATGATAAATCACAAAATGTACTATAGATTCCTAAGCTAAACATCCGGTCATTTCACATTAAAGAGAAACGACTGATTAATTTGTGTAATATAAATATAGTTCACTTTAGATGCATAAAGGGGGATCACAGAGAAACAAAAAGAAGAAAGAAATAAAATATCCATAATCAACATTGTAAGTGCACATGGAAGGATTAGGTATTGAATCATTTTGGAAAGTGAAATAGGGTAAATATCTTTACAGAGTGGTCCTAATAGGCCTATGTAAATATGTTAACAAATTTCTTACTTTATTTTGATTCATAAATTCTTTAATCAAGATAGAACTAAAAATATTTTTAAAACTCTTAATAGGGCACACCCCTCATAGGGTAGATCATCATAAGCGATCAAATTTGTAGCCCTAATTAGCTAACTTTGTTACTATCATAGTGAAGATTTATGGGTGTCATCCCCACCCTATTTCTACCTTCATCTTAGAGGGTTTATGGGTAACCAAAATCTCTTGTGTTATGTGTTTACATTTTCATGTTGATAGATGTGATACATAGTTAGATCTATTTTAGCATTTGAAATTTTGAGTTATCTTATGCATGACCTAGATATAAGATGGATTAAGTGGTGAATGCAGTCAAGTTGTTTTGAAGATTAAAATTTTGAGTTACCCTAATTCACCCCCAACCTCTCAGTGTCTTAGTTTCCTAATAAACTTTCAACAAGAACTACAAGTTTAGAGAATGTGGAGATGATTTTGGAAATTATCTGCCATTAGTGTACTTTTAATGTAATAAGGTTGGACATATTGCAAAATATTAAAGGTTCAAGAATGGGTCACCTAACTAGTCATAAGAAAGAAAAATAAAGAACATTGTGAGTCTCTATGACATCATAAATGAAATGAAGAAGACTTGGATTAAGAAGGAAGACAAACTAGATGAGGTAAATCCATCTATAGAAATTTCACCACCATCTAGTGTAGTGAATCATCTTCTAAACTAAGAAAATAACTTTCTTAGGTAGAGTATAAAAAAATTAACTTCCCTACTGATCCCCATAGTGAAGAACGGAAGGATAAAATTGTGAGGTATGGTGCAAAAGTGTGATTGTATTGAATTTGGAATGTTTGACTAGTCTTATGTCAACTAATCAAAAATATTATTAAGCCTTACTCTGTGATAACCTCTCATATTTATTGGAAAAGAAATAGATGCTAACTATTTATTAACTAGTGAAATGATACTATTTGTATCATTGGTAAAGGTAGTGTTTTAACTGTTACAGGCTGCAATGTTTATCTTATAAAGATAAATGGTGGTAAAGTGGTTCATTTCATACCTTTACTTTAATTTTTGTATTCTAAAGAAATATTGAGCATTATCAAAATTATTTATTAAAATAGGTATTGCAATTTGAGAAAGTAAATTAAAAATGAAAGTATCACAATCCTTATCTAATCTTTCATGAGCTACTAGTTTGGATTATTGATTAAGGAAATTGTTTCTATCTAGTAAATAATGGAAAACCACATCAAGATAATTAATTTTATCAACAAAGAGGAGGAATCTAGATTAATTTACATGCCCAAGTGGACGCAAAATTCAAAGTAGGAATGTCTAGAGTATTGTGCACAATACCATCACGAGTTTTCTAATTAGAGTATGTTCAAGCATATATTTAGTACAATATTAAATAATTGGGGCCTAAATTGATTAGAAATTATTACAAGAAGATGTGCTCAAATGGATTTTTGAATTATGAGCATAAGCATTTAGAGACAAAAGATCTAATCCATATTTTAATATTCTCATTGATTTCCATCTAGAATTGATAATATGTGTTCTCAGTTAAGTTCATGGCCTATAAGGAAAATTGCAACCACAAATATCACCATTTACAAATTACCCATAATAGATGTAAATAAAATAAATACTTAAAATTCACATGCAATATAATAGAAAACATACCCACAAAATGTGACACAAGATATACCCTGGGAAATCCTCATTGAGAGAAAACCCAACCTCCAAAAGAATCCATCACCATGTATTATTCAACAAAATAATATTGCAATACAACCATAGAATCTTTCAAAGCCATAGCCATAGCCAAATAATTCATATTAACAAGCATGGATCCACACATCCCATGCCATGCTTCCAACCTCCAGAAAGGCTACCTTGGCTAACTTGTCTCACCTTGTATTACATCTACAACTACCTTAGTGGTTAATTTTATAGAAGAAATCTTCCACAAAACCACCAAGAGGTATTACATAAACTATGTGTTACCAAATTTCCATTAACCCACATTTAATATTAAGCATTTAATTTTGTTCCTAATATTAAATAATTACATCAAATATTATCACTACAACTCATTAAGAATATTCCATGGGAATTTCTACATGTTGCACACCCATCTAGGTGCTCCTAGGTGAAACATTACATAATAAAATAATATAAATAATATTATACAATGTGTGTAGCACACATAATGTCAATAATATCCCACTTGTTGTATGCATTGCATAGAGTCAATTCTTAGCCACATAAATGGATAAGGAAGTGATTTCTCCTAGCACATCCACCATCATGAATAAAAGACCACCATGTGCTCCATATAGGTACCTATAAAAAATCAAAGTATCCATCATCTCAAACATTAATAAACTCATCTCTTATTATGCCACTACGACTAGAGATACATAGAAGTCATCTAAAGAGAAAAATAAAACCACCAAACTTGTCACAAAAGAATAAAAAAATCCTTTATACCATCTTAAAATAGCCAAGAAACAACATGTAATTTAAAGGTAATACCATGTATTAGTAGCTGCCAAAATCCATGGCCAAAATATCACCCATAACAAGTGCAAACCCATCTAACTATCCATACCTCCAAAGGTATACCTAGTGAACCTAGCAACATCAACATATCCAACATGTTACTTGCAATCACAAGCCTCAAGAGAAATTCCTAGCACATATATACCTAGAATCTCCCACTACAAAAGATAATGTAAAATATGTAACCAATCAACTCACAACATCTCATAAAAGTAAATCCTTGTAGTATTGAGGAAATCCACAATAATGTGTAACACATAAACCTATAACCTACAACAAATCTCATAACAAGCCTCCAAAACTCTCTCAAGTTATCCATGACCAAAAAGGAAAGAGATAAAGAACAAACATATCTCTCACATGACATACATGAACACAAACCATTGATCAAAATCTCCTACCAATATCTAACCAATGCAAGTGAAACTAAACATCCAAGAAGATAACCAAGATCAAATAGAAACCATACAAATCATAGCATGTATATGTCCTTCTAAACACACCTATAGACATAAAATATACAAAGTAATATTCCCTACAAAACCCCAACCAAGAATTAACAAAAACACTCAAACTATACCATATAACTAATCATGGATGTAAGCCTCTCACAAGAATATAAAAGTCATAAACTATTTCTAACTCAACGAATAACCATTCACAATCCAAGAAATATGCTCAATACAAAACCATCTCCTAAACTTAACTAGCATAGTAGCATATGCATATTGAGATAACCAAAGCTAAAAAATATATTAAATGAGACCTCAATAACTAAATCATGTACCATAGCTCAAGATTCATATAAATGAAAGGCAAGAATACACCTAATGCACCAAAAAGAAACAATTGGATATATCTCTTAATTAGTAAACCAAAGAGTATTCGAAGAGTGGGGAATGAGAATACTCATCAATTTAACCAAGTCTTGAACAACTCCAATATAAGGACCAACTTCAATATAAGAACAATATCCTCTCAAGTCTATATTAGGTGAATGTCACTTGGGTTTCCTACTGAAACTATCAAATGTCCCCAAAAAATACATCCCTAGTCCAAGATAAATGAAGATAACCATTGTCTCTAAGTATCAATGAGCAACTATAACCAATCATTTCATGGAAAATCCAAATAAAACTTATAAATATCATAAAGTATCTAGTAAGTGATCAATAAAATCAATACAAAGAAAATAAACCAAGATCAATGTCAAAGTTCCAACTATGGCCTCAAGAACCTAGACATGACAACATGGTCTAAACCATATCAACCAAGAGATACCATGCACTATACAAAAATATCATAACATGTTAAAAATATAAATTTGTATCAAGACTATACCATGATAAAATAATAAAACCATCCTAACACTAAGGATGACATGTCAAAAGAATGCATAAAACATAACTCTACCAAGAACCTCATGAGCCCTCAAGATGAAACCATCTCCACACACCATGAAGATAACCACCACCAATGAGTGCACCATGAAAATTTCAAAGAAACTTTTATCTAAATAGGATCTAAGACATCCTCAACCACCTATAAATACTCAATAAATATATAAATGCCAAAGACTCCCACTCAACCATGGTACTAAGTCACCCATGAAATCATAAAATCCATCTCCTACATGGATATCCTCAAGGTCTAAACACACACACACACACACACCAAATTTGTTGTACCAAGTTAGACCAAGATATCCAAACTAAGAAGATACAAACCAAACTAGGAACCAATCCTGCACTGCAACCTCCTCAATATCACAAGATTCCAATAAACTGTGTATCCAAGGTATCTATAACATCGTGACGAAAACCATTCTCTAACCACAAGAATAAGTCAAGGCATCAAACAGTCAAAGAACTCAAAGTGGACATCATGAGCTCCTTAAAGAAATTCAAATAACTATGATCCTTGACCAAGAATATATATACCACCATAACCAAATTAGGAATCCAAATAAATAACCATAAGAAAGTACCTATATGTATCCAATCATGACATGCCAAGTTCCATGAGATCATTATCACATCCATTATCCAAGAATCTAGCCCTTAAAATGTCCAAAATACTAGTATAAAATAGTCAAACACAATCCTGTATCATGACTGTACCTAGTAACAACATATCATCCCCTCTACATGAAGAGAAATCAAGAAATCATGTGACTATGGGCATATACAACCCAAACCCAAGCTATCAATATGAATATGAAGCAATAATGAAAGATCTATGGGAAATGAAAACCCATATCTCAGCCATAGACATAACCTATAAGTATAGACCACTTACAAGATTGCATAATTGGTAAACCTGACAAGTCATCATACATATCCAAACCAAATAATGGTAACCATGTCATCATGAGACCAGTTTGAAATATAAGATGAGTATATAATGACATCAAATCTCCAAATCTCAAAAACATACCATGTCACAAACTCACATTGTTACCATAGTAAATATAAACTAGAAAACATTTATATCAATATATCACAAAAAAATAATTCTAAAACTGCATGAAACATGATCTAATATGTAGAGCTTTTGAAGAGCTTTTCATTAACTATTTGAAGTCCAAAATTTGACTTTGTATGGCCAAGATAGGGCCAAATTTGTGCTAAAGATAAATAACATCTCACTTTCAAGCTCATAAAATATGACAAAATGTCAAAACCACATACTCAAACCTATACCAAATTTTAGTGCTCTAAATTAGCTTTCAAATGACTATAAGAAATTAAAAATATGACATACTGAATTAACATTATGGCCATTTTAAAAACAAAATCTTGTTTGCTCATATAAACCAATTTGCTTAATGACAGAAACTTTGACGAGATTAATTTTGATGGTTGTCATGGCCTACAATAAAAAAGAATTTTCATTTTCTCTCAACTTGGCCAAACTATTGGTAATTATACATCAAAATTTATGGAAAGGCCAACCTAGATCCAATGGCAAGCTCAATTTTTTCCCAAGCGGTTCTCTATGAAAGCTCACCCCAAAAAACCTTATTTAAATAAATCATCAAAATAATCCTTTTGGCCAAAAATTTTATGTGCCAAAATATGCTAATAACCCATCATAAATGGAAAATCCAAAACCCTCATATATATAATAAAAAGCCAACAAAATCCATATATCTTTAACTTTCTTTCATTATTTCATGTTCCCCCATAGATTCAATGTAGGGTTACCACAACAAAATCATATCTCTAATACCACTTGTAAGGAAGCCTACAACAAAAATATCACCATTTCTACATAACATATAATAGATCTAAATCAAATAAATACTTAAAATGCACATGTAAGAGAATAGACAACATACCCACAAAATGTGACACAAGATATACCTTGAGAAATTCTCATTGAGGGAAAAACTAAGCCTCCAAAAGCATCAATCACCATGTATTATTCATAAAACTACTAATATAATAAAATTGTAAAAGCCTTCTAAGCCATATCCATATAACCAAGGAATCCATGGGTGAGTGCAACAAGATGGTGTACAAAAAGTGTCAAGAAACTCAGGTGCGGAAATAGCTTCCTACACTAATGTCTTAAGAAAAGTATGGTGCATATCCTATTAAAATATTTTACACTTACAGATTCATTATCATGTAAACAAAAATATTTCAGCAAACCAAGTATAAAGAAAATAGATAGAGAAAGAAACACATAACACAAAGATTTTTCAGTGGGGAAAAACCTTTCGGTAAAACAACCCCACCCCTCTAGAACCTACACAATGTATTATCTTCAACACAAGGTTACAATACACTTGCAATGCAAGTTCAACAGTGACAACAGAAGACTCTAGTAGCCACTCATAGTACCAACAATACAGTTTTTCACATCCACCTCTTCACAACCCTAAAAATGCTTATAACATGCACTTCACTTTTAGGGTTTTACCATTCTCTGAGAAAATAGGAACCCTAAAAAAATTTCAAGGTGATGCCCCGAACCCCACTATTGAGGTAGAGTGTATAGTACTTGAATTTATCAGTTGCCACATGTCTTCACCTGTCATCGAATCTTTCTGACATAGCTCTTCGTGTCATAGGAATCTGTCATAACCATTTTAGCAATGATCTCCTTATACACAATTCAAGATGCTGACACATCAACATTATTTTCAAGAAATACATTTAAAAAAAATAATAATAAGAATAGGAATTATCCAAGGTTGAGACACCTTATTGCTAACAAAAAGGGGGGTATAAGTGGACACCTTTTTCCTAAAATCAAATAAACCTAAACTTGGACAAGACATTTGAGGGTCATCCACTAAAAATGACAAGATATATAAAACATACAAATTTTGGTACTCTGAATCTACTTTCTAAACTATCAGAGTTTCTACAAAATGGATAAGATCAAGTGGGTCAAACCCTACAAACATGAAAACTAGTCTTTGATTTTTTAGAAAACATAACATAGCTATTTTTGTGTGCAGCACAAAAGACCTAGTTATATTTAATACCTTGCATATTCCTTTGGTAGGATGATAGTTAAGAATCATATCTAGAAGTTGTGTAATTTTTTTGTAATTTTATGATGGTTATTTTCTTTATTATGAATTTTTGAACAGACTACATCCTAAAATTTTGGTACATGTTTGTGTGATGAGTAGAACTTGCATCAAAATAATAAAAATGATTTTTTTAAAAAAGTGTATACAATCAAGTGTAGAACAATAATATATAATTTATTTTTAATTTGGTTAAGTATATAAAAAGTTATTAAAAAAATGGTAGACATATGTCTGTGAGGAATGTCAAGGCATTGGTAAAAGTAATTAAAGTATGCATTGTTAATATTGTCCAAAAATAGAAAAAATTATATGGTTAGAAAGCTAAGAAGACATGTGATATTATGGTAGTAGTTTTAGAGATAGCCACTTCACCTTTAGAAAACCTAATGAAGGTAAAGATGAGAATTCATCTTTTAAGATGGAAAAATGTCTAAAGGAAAACAATTGGAGGGAAAACAATTTTCCAAGCCTTTGGGTCATTTCCCTTTGCTATCACCAAGCCATAACCTAATCAATTTTTTAGGATTCAAATAACTTGATTGGGTTATGAAATGAAAAAGTGCATTCAAAAATCGATCAGGTTTTGAAAAACTAAAAGAAGGCTTTACTCCGAAGGCCATAACTTTCACATATGGAGTCCAATTAACTCCAATCAAAATGCATCAGAAATATATTGACAAGACTAAAAAATGATGTAGATAAATAAATCCTATGTTATCAAAATTGAATTATCCTTCAATTTGAATTAAGCATAATCTAAAAAAAGGTACTCATTATTTTTCAAATGACAAATCAATAGGTAAACACAAATGCTAACATAGTGTTCATTCCCTCTCTCTCTCAAAAATACATACACACAATCACTCGCTAACTAAATAAACCCTAAGATATATATTTTACTTTTCCTAACCTCTCACATTCTTTAACTAACTCCTAACCTCTCTCCCTCTCTCTAACTTTTTACCCTTAAGAATTGTCTCTCATCGAGCAATCCCTAAGCCACCTCTCTCTCACTAACCCCTAAAATCTTCCTCTATCTCCCACTCTCTCTCTCAATATTATCATCCCCATCTCTCTCTCTCCATGCTATCCAATTCTCTTCCATATTTCTCTCTTTCTCTTATCCGCTAATCTCTTTCTCCATCTTATCCCCCCTTTCTCTCTATCTTATCCCCCCTCTCTCTCTCTCTCTCTCTCTCTCTCTCTCTCTCTCTCTCTCTCTCTCTCTCTCTCTCTCTCTCTCTCTCTTTTCTATGTCCTTTTCTATCCATCACTTCATCTCTCTCACTCTCCCCATCTCTATCTCACTCACTTTTATCCTCTCCCCTCTCCTTCTTCCTATCCTCTACTCTCTCTCCATCACTTTCATCTCCCTCCTTCCCTCCCTCACCCCCCCTCTCTCTCTCTCTCTCCAGCTCTATATTACTCTCTTGTATCCTATCCCCCCTCTCTCTCCCCCTATCCCCCAATCTCTCTCTCTTTCCTATGTCCCTCTCTCTATCCATCAATTCATCTCTCTCTCTCACTCTCTCTCACTGTCTCTCTCTCTCTCTCTCTCTCTCTCTCTCTCTCTCTCTCTCTCTCCATAAATTCATCTCTCTCTCCCCCTATGTCCTTCTCTCTCCATAAATCTCTCTCTCACCTATGTCCCTCTCTCCATCACTTTATCTCTCTCACTCTCTATTATCCCATCGGGTCTCTTGCTTCCTATCCTCTACTCTCTCTATCTCTCTCTCTACATGAAGTTCCCATTTCAAGGATTAATGGTTGAGGAGAGAGAGGGGGGCTAGGGATTGAGGATCAAAAAGAGAGGGAGAGGGAGAAGGAGAGAGAGGGTAGGGAATTTGAAAAAAGAGAGGGCATAAGATTAGAGAGTGAGAGAGATAGAGATAGAGAAAGAGATAGGAGGATACGATGGAGAGAGTGAGAAATATGGAAAGAATGGGTTAGGATGGAGAGAGGGGGGTCAATAATATTGAGAGAGAGGGGGGATAGAAAGAGAGAGAGAAAGAGGGGATAGGATAAGAGAGAGTGAGAAAGAGATAGGGGGATAGGATGGAGAGAGAGAGAGAGAGAGAGAGAGAGAGAGAGAGAGAGAGAGAGAGAGAGAGAGAGAGAGAGAGAGAAGATGGAGAGAGAGGGGGATATGATAGAGAGAGACAGGTTAGGGGTTGGTGTAAGAATAAGAGAAGTTAAGAGTTAGTAAGAGAGAGATTAGGAGTTAGTGAGTGAATGATTGAGTGATTTTGTGTGTGAGAAAGGGATAGAGGGAGTGAGAGAGATGATATATAGATTAAAAAAAATCATATTACTCTTACCTACCTATTCACTCCATGTTTGGATAATAATGACTACTTATTTTAGACTATAATTGATTATCATGGATGGAAAAGAAAGTATTGATTCCTTACTATCATTTTAGTTACATAATATTTTAGATCTCTTTAATATCTTTCCAAAAAATTTCAAATGGAGTTAATTGGAGTCCAGATGTGAAAGTTGTGACTTCTAGAGTGGAGCCTATTTTCAAAACCCAGTTAGGTTTTGTATAACCCAATCAGATTTTGCATAACCCAATTGGGTTTTGAATATATTTTTCACCCTAAAAACCTAATTGGGACTTTTTTTTAAATGTATTTTTGCTAGGTTTGGTAACTGAGCCTAGTCACTTTTTGAAATTTGATATAACCTAATTGAGTTTTTAAAAACATGATCGAGTTATTGTTAATTTCACTTCTTTTTTTTTTGGAGGGGGGGGGGGGGGGGGGGGATGGGGAGGCGATGGTGGGGTGGACCTCCAATTTTTTGTACACCATATTGGTGCACTTACCTCCACATGAAAAATCATGAATCCTTGATCAGCTACAATAAACTATTCAACATCTACATAGAGTCAAGAGAACATTGCTAGAGCTACATTCAATTATCCCTCTTGAGCTACAATAACTTATTGATGCAAAATGATCATTTTCTATGTAAATAAACAAAGATCTCATTGAGAAATCTCTACTTGAAGATAAATCAGAGATAATTTTGAGTCTACTAAAACATTCTATGTAGATTGCAACTTGAAATAATTCGGAGTAAAGGAAAGGTACACTAGAGTTCTTTATGAAGATACTCAAAGATTACATAATGAATTTGTAGATATAAGGAGAAAGATTCTAAAGTTTGATGAGAAAATATAAGGATATCATTATCTTTTCAATTTAATGGTACTTTTCTAGTTGAAGAGATAATCATAGATGTGGTATAAAAGACATTCCTAAATAGGTACATGAGCTAGAAGCACAATGGGTGAAATCAACAACCAATGAGGCCATAGATATTGACTTAACAAGTCAACCATAACTATCTAAAGAATATGCGGAAGAGGCTTCACCTAAGTAAAAAGACCAAATGGTTGAAGAAATTTAGAAAGAAGAAAAATAGGAAAAGATTGAAGAATAATATCAAGTGATAAGAAAGCTAATTCCTGAGTCAAGTATGTTGAGGAATTGAAAATTGGTAAAACATCTAATAGAGGAAGAAGTTGAAGATTTAGATGAAGATTAAATTTCTACTACACCTATCTATGTTTAAAATTTGAATTCTAAAATTAGGAGTATGTGAAATAGGTGAAGAGAAAGGAAATTGGAAACAAGAAGAATAAGAAACAATGATTGAGACAATCCATTAAAAACTTAGTTGAGGTAGTGTTGGCTCCTAAATTAACAAATTTTTAATAACCTAGTGATAAGAACACATACACCTAGGGGAAACTAATTCCCATCTACAATGTACTTATTTAGACACCAGGGCCAACTATAAGGTTGTTTACTCTCCGTCTTCTTCTTTAAGCTGTGCAAGACCTAGGCGAGTCCTCAACTACGCTTAATCATATAAATCTCTAACTAGTTTCTACTAGCAAAGCCTTGGTATCTACAACTACTTTCAAAATAATTATTTCCTTCTTTATGGCTATCATTGAATCTAATTTCATCCAAATCTAATCATAATCTAATCTTATTCCATCTAATTTTCCTTACTCTTATACTCCACATAAAAATTCAATCACCACCAAAACTATGAAGCTTGAGCATCAACTCATCCCTCTGGCTGTTCAGTGCTGATTTATGCCTTGTCTCCTACTCTAGCTCTGTGTTCTAAGTAAATAAACCAATATTTTCTACCACCTCAATCAAATCTCTAGCTGACCACCCAATGAAAGCCACATACCATTATTTTATAGGTTGGATTTGTTACCTTGTCACCTTTTTGCATCCTCGCAGTCTTGAAACAAAACTGTGATATTATGCCTATGATGATGTGATTCCTCTTTGTCATTGATTCACAACCCTCTTTCCTTGCTGACCATGTTGACCTATAATCTTGCGATGACTATACACTAAATACAATCATGCTTTATCATATTTTATCCTTTCTCTCTATCCCTTGATATGACCATGTGAAAAAATGGGTTTCCATAGTTGTTTTGTGGCTTTAGTACCCATTTCATAACTATTATGCCTAACCTGTGATGTACTAAATATTTTTTATCATTTTTACTTCACTTCATGACATCATAACTTAATATTTTAACTATTCTTAAAACCATACAATGTAGTGACTATTCAGAACTTAATTGTTTGATTACTTCAAGCACCACCGAAACTTAAGTCTTTACTGTATTTCAAACCTTTGCGATAATTCGATGTACATTTCTTCTAATGGCTATATGCCATTTTTGGTTTCACAACTTACAATCTCTCTTCATGTCTTAGCCATGTGATCATGTGAAATGGTTTTCTTCATTTATTTCTTGACCAATCATTGCTTTACAATTGAAAACATTGGTCTTCATCTTACCCATGTGATGTTGCAACCAATTGATAACTTGACTATCTTCTCTATCATCGTTGTTTTGGAACTTGAATATTTAACCCAACCTCTAACCTTGTGAAGGTGTGATTAAAAGATTTTTCAACCTTTCCACCTTAACCTAAGTTTTCTTTTAACTAGTTGTGAGCATGTGATAACATTCAAAGATAACCATTGTTGTCTTTTGCATCCTCGTAAATTTTCCTTCAAGGTTTAGCTGATTGCCTTTGATGGAGTGATAACTAATTAAACTCAATTACTTCTATCAACAAGACAACTCCTTTAAAATTTAAAACACAAGTTACTCTTAATCGCTAGTGATGTTGCAATAGCCTAGACTTTGACTATCATATATTCTTCATAGTTTCATGACTTAAAATGGACTTAATTCTTTCTACCTTTTGATCATGCAATAAATTTACAACTTAACTAGATTGTCATTTATTACTTCATCACAACTTATAACATCTTAAGATTGGTACTACTTATGACCTTGTGATCAAAGAATCACCCCTTCTCACCATAAACTGCATAGTTAGCCTTAATAGTTGTGAAGCCATGCTCAATAATAAATGTTAATTTTTGCAATCTTGCAGCCTACAAAAATGTTTGAGGAAAGAAATTATAATAAGAGAAGTAGTTAAAAGACTTAAGGATATGTAAATTTTAAAAAAAGGCTATAAGTTTTGATGAATCCCAATTTTATCTTTTCATGTCAACTTATGAATATTTTAATAAAATACATGATATGACCATTGCTAGGGTTTTGTTCATAGGATAGACAAATATTTTTAGAAAACCTAAGTAGTCTAGACTTAGTTGTTTCTAATTTTGATAGGATATTTCATATTTCTTGGCTAGATCAAAATCAAGCCAAAGGCTTTGTTTGGGGATGCATGCCCCTTATGGGCATGGAAAGGATTTATAATCATTAGAGGAAATAGACCACACACCTAAGAACAAAACATCCTCTGATCAACTTATTTGAAAAGAGGAAACCTACTCTAACTATACAAGATGATGGCCCTGGGCCACCAAAACCTCTCAAAACTTCTTACCTCTATAAAATAATTTATTTTAATTTTCATCTTCCTAAGGTAATTTGTAAGTATTATGTCCATCAGTTTCACCAAACACATCATAATTTCTCATTAGTAGATTAGGTGAAACAAAATCATTCTCATAGTTCATATAAAAAATTGAATCACTATCTTCATCTTGCTCACTATGAAAATGCATATCAACATGCTCTTCAAATCCAAAATCAAACTGGGAGTCACCATTGTCAAAATACTCATGCATGCTATCAATTGGAAATACAAAGTGCTTATACTCGTCTAAGTTATATTTATCATAAATTTGCATCTCACCTTGTGTACCTGGATGTGAAGAGTATGTGAAATCTATCCCCCCATTATTTTCTAGCCTATTACTCATCAAATTAGATTTTTCATTTTTTGAAAGCTCTTCACACTCAAAAAATTGGTTAGTCACCAAGTTTGAAAAACTATCTTTTCAAAATCTTGGGCTAACCAAGCTGAAACTTCACTAGGGCTCACAAAGGCTTCCTCACAAGTCTTCAACTCTTGGTTGTGATTATTATCTAGATGACATGAAGAAATTACAATAATAGAAACATTAGTAGTAAACCCTAAAAAATTAGAAGCTTCATTACACTTATTTTCATCATGGTAAGAATTATGTCTACTATTATTATACACTTGTTGAACTTCATATACACTATCACAAGATTCATTTTTAGTTATATATTCATCTTCCTCATGCTAACTGCAATCATCTAATTCACTAACATTTGAATCTCTCTCTCCACACTTGAAAGACAAATTATTATTATCTATGGATTCAACATATTCATTCTCATCTTCAACACATTCACATTTTCTATTGGAGGATTTAGTACATAATTCATTGCTACTTAAATCACTCTCAAATTTCTTGAAAATATTTTCAACATGCAAAATATTTTGTACTCTCAAATGTCTTGGCCAATTAATTGAATCGAGCATAAAAATATTTATGAAAACAATAGGACATGAAGATTCCTCTAGTCTTAAAGACAAGTACAACTCCATGAGTGCTAATTTAAACTTTACATAAATTTTATCATCTCTTAGACCTTGGATACTTCCTGCTATGTCTCTTATGAGACTGAAAATCTTATTTTGGATTTCCTTTTTCAACATAGCAATATTTTCAACCACACTTTCATAATTTTTAAAACTTGGTAGACTAACCCCAAATCTGGGATCTAATTCCATCTTAAAATAAATTCTACCTCTTTCTCCTAGTATTGAAAATTACTAAATAGAGGCACTGATTTTGAACACTTGAATTTCATGAAAGGGAAACTCTTGAAAAGTAAAATACCATAAGTCCTGATGCCAAAAATTAATCTTCTAATTTGGCATAGGTGAAAATTGCAATTCTTCACATCATTTATCAAAACCATGTAGATCCACCACCACCTTGAAGAGGACAAATGAAATCACAACTATGATTCACATTTTAACATTCAAATCTCTTATCACAATAGATTACATGCAACACACTATATCACATGAAATCAAGAATCTATCACTTATTATCCAAGAAACTACTGTCAAATGCTTCAAATCTACCCACACAAGCTGAAATTACTTCAAAATAAATTTACTATGAAATCAACTAGGATATATTGGTATAGAGATACAGAGTTGCCACTCACACTTGTGAGAAATAAAACATGATTTGTAACTTGACAAATTTGTACCAGATTTTCAATTTATGGAAAATATGTAAATCATCAAACCACTCTTGAAGATTTACAAACTTGAAAAAGAGAACAAAGAAATTTGTTCATTCTTGACTTTGAACACTACAACAACACCTTGAAACAAAACCTAGTTGAACTAATTGAAGATGAAATCACTAGTAACAATGTAATTTACATTCAACTTTCAAAGTCATTGCTGTCCTAGATTAAAAATTATTGGGAGACATGAATCTTGAGCAGAGAAGTGGAAAATTTTTCACAACCTTATTGTTGAAAAAAAATTTTGCACATGCCTTTCTTCTAATTATATTGAATCACCTTTCCAATTCAATACATCCCTAGTAAAATTGTCATTTTGTCTACTCCTAAATTAACAATTTTTTAATAACCCAATGATAAGAACACATACACCTAGGGGAAACTAATTCTCATGTACAATGTATCTATTTAGACACCAAGGAAAATTATAAGGCTATTTACTCTCCTTCTTCAGGCTCTGTAAGACCTAGGCGAATGGACCTCAGATTCTCTATATGGTACCAGTATCAAAGCATATAATTGAATCTATATAAGATATAAAAACCTTGAATCTTCTATGGTTATGAAAACAACATAGACATGAGATAGCTACTAACATGACTTATGAACTTGACAAGCTAAGTGAGGGTAACACTTTTCAAATCCTCAAGATTAAAGGGAAAAGACTTTGATTAATGATGTTGATTCTTAGAAAAATCTAGATATGAACAATAAAAACATGCAATCTCCAAGCTGATCATTCCCTTATCCATTGCAAATTAAATAAGTTAGAACATACATAAGGATACCCAAAATATACTCATATACCTAGATATTTGATCTATCCATTCACCTTGCAAACAAACATCTATCTTCAAAATCAAACTCATACTTATCAGACCCTCCTATGACCCCTACAATTCTATTAGTGCATATCAAGAAATTTACTTGTGTCCTTGACACAATAGAAAAATATACAACGACATAAAACTTCAAATGCAAGCAATAATTGGACAATACACACTTTGTACATATATCACAGAAAATGACAAATCCACATAGAGGAGACAAGGTTCAAATCAAAACATTCAATAAAGCTTTGTATTCATTTCCTCAAAACTAATACATCAAATGTATGTAACAACTTATAAAATACACTATAGACAACTATATATCTAAATACTTATAAGAAATTACAATATTGTTCATAACACAGAAAATTACTAAGATTGGTGGTATGACAATAATAAAACTAGAGTCATCCTTATGATCACAATAGTAAAGATTCAAACTCCATATGGTATCATGGTGGTAAAACCAGGACTCTTTCCTCCTCATCCTAGAAATCCTTAAAAAGAGAAGGATTGCAAAAAAATTCAGATGGGAGGACACGTGTCAAAATTCTACAAATACAGAGATATTTCTATATGTTAATTTACAAAAAATTCTCTACATTCAAAAAACATTTGGGGAAGTAGTTGCAAAGATGGTAGTAGGAAATTATTGCAAGAGTATTCAACTTAATTCAGTTTGTCTTCAACTACCCTTAATTATGTAAATCTCTAACTACTTTCTACTAGCAAAGCCTTGGTATTTGGATCTACTTTCAAAACAATTATTTTCCTTCTTTATGGATGTCAATGAATCTAATTTCTTCCAAATCTGATCATAATCTAATCCTATTCCATCTAATTTTCCCTATTTTCATACTCCACTTGAAAATCTAATCACCATCAAAACTATGAAGCTTGAGCATCAACTCATCCCTCTGGTTGTTTAGTGTTGACTTATGCCTTGTTTTATTCCTGCTCTAGCTTCATGGTCTGAGTAAATAAACTAGTAATTCTTGCCACCTCTATAAAATCTCCAACTAACCACCCAATGAGGGCCACATTCAATTATTTGATAGACTAGATTCATCACCTTATCACATTTTTGCATCCTCGCATTCTTGAAATGAAAATATGATATTATGGCTACGATAATGCAATTCCTCTTTGTCGTTGCTTCACAACCCCATTTCATTGTTGACCATGTTGAACTACAATCTTGTGATGACTGCACATTAACTACAATTGCACCTTTACCATGGTTTATGATTTCTCTCTATCCTTAGCTACAACCATGTGAAATGGGTTACCTTAGTTGTTTTGTGGCCTGACTCTCCCTTTTCATAACTGTTATGCCTGACCTACAATGTTGAATTGAACATATTTTATGACTATTACTTCACTTTGCAACATTGCAACTCAATATTTTAACTATTATTGAAACCATGTGATGTCACAATTGTTCAAAATTTATCTATTTGATTACTTCATGCACCATCACGACTTTAGTCTTTGTTATATTTCAAACCTTTATGACGATGCGATGTGCATTTCTTCTAACTATCATATGCATTTTGTGGTATTACAGCTTACAATATCTCTTCATGTCTTAGTCGTGTGATCATGCAAAATGGTTTTCTTCAACTAGTTCTTGACCAATCATTGCTTCACAACTTAAAACATTGGTCTTCATCTTGCTCATGCGATCTTGCGATCAAATGCTAACTTGACTATCTTCTCTATTATTGTTTCTTCACAACTTCAATCTTTAACTCAACCTCTAACCTTGCAAAGATGTGCAATTACAAGCTTCATAGCCTTGACACCTTAACGTAAGTTTTCTTTTAACCAGTTGCAAGTATGCAATAACATTGTTGTCTTTTGCATCCTCACAACTCTGCCTTCAAGGTTTAGTTGACTGCCTTTGATGGAGTGATAACTAATTAAACTCAATTTCTTTTATTGATATGACAACTCCTTTTAAATTTAAAATACAAGTTACTCTTAACTACTAGTGTTGTTGTGATAGCCTAGACTTTGACTGTGAGATATTCTTTGCACTTTCACAACTTAAAATAGACTCAATTCTATCTAGCCCATGATCGTTTGATAAATTTAGAGCTTAACTTTGTTGTCATTTATCGCTTCATTGTAACTTATATCATCTTAAGTTAGATACTTATTACAACCTTAAAATCAAAGAATCATCCCTTCACACCAAAAATTGCACAGTTAGCCTTAACAATAGTGAAGCTATGCTTACTAGTAAATGTTACTTTTCACACTCTCATAGCCTACAAAACTATTAGCTCATGAAATTGGGTGATCTTGCACTCGGAACAATTTTTCAAGATCACAACTTAAAACATGTTTGAGGCAAGGCATTATAATAAGAGAAGTAGTCAAAAGACTTAGGATATGGAAATTTAAAACAAATAACCATAAGTTTTAAAGAATCCCTATTTTATATTTGCATTTCAACTTATGAATATTTCAAGAAAATACATGACATGACCATTGTTGGGGTTTTTTCATAGGATAGAAAAATATTTTCAAAAAACATAAGTAGTCTAGACTTAGTTTTTCCTAATTTTTACAAGATATTTAATATTTCTTGGCTAGGTGAAAATCAGGCCAATAATTGGTATCTAAAGTAGGATAAAACAAAGATGATCTAGTACTTGGATACCCTAATCAAACAACTACATGTTGGAAATATAAGAGGAGTAACTAAGAGGAGAGGGGTGAATCAATTACTACAAAAATAAATCCCAGATCCCTTAAATGTCAGTACAAAAAAAACTCTAAAAATTGAACTCTGTTGATGCTTGACAAACACATACAAAAATGTTGTAACTTGGTAAACATTTAACATGAAAATCTTAAGATTTTATCTATGATTACCTTCACCTTAATTTAGTTGCAAACACATAAAAGAAATATCATGAGCACGTATGAAACCAAGATTTAACATGAAAACCTAATTTTTGAGAAACCACCAATTGCAGCTAGTTACTAATTTTCACTCTTCTAAAGTGAGCCCTGCTAGGAGCCAAACCTATTAAATTTTATTAAAAAAATTGTTAGGTGTGACCCTATTAGAAGATTTGATTAGCTTATTAGGAGTGGCCTTGTTATAGGTCTTTAGATAATTCAATAGAACTTCCACCTTGTTAGAGGATTTACAAATAGCTATTAAGCCAACTTTGTTAAGAGATTTATATCATTACTACAATGGTTAGAGAGCAACAATTACATGACTTGTGCTAATTATAGATCTCAATTCTAGCTTCTACTTGATCCTTCTTGATTGAATAATTTTTGTTAGCTTCTTAAGGATATTTTTCTTATCCTTCTAATTCACTTCCTCTTAGCACAATCAAATCTTCAATTATCTTCCATGCGTTCACACTTTCTAATCCTCAAATTGACCTTTTATTTATATCTTTTATATTGTCAAGTTGGCTCAAATACAACTTAGAATAATTAATATTTATCTTCTCAGTTGGTTAGAAACATCAAATAAATCAGTAGAATTCAATATGTTAAAACAAGAAAATCCTTTGTTAGCCAAACCTACTCGGTAGATACTAACTCAAAAATAATTTTCCTATGTTAACCAAGTGAACTTAGTCAACACTGAATATACACAAAGTTCCTTTGGTAACCACATGAAATTGGTTAACATTGGTTCCAACCAACATTTCCTTCATTAACTGAGTGAGCTCGGTTAACATTCATCTTATGCAAACTTTACTGTGGCACTTGAGTGATGTAATGCCCCGCTCGAAGATCCTTGGAAACAAGGATTCAAATCAAGCAAAGATATATATATATATATTTTTTTACAAGTATGAATGCACAAGACAACATCATACAGGGATCACAAAGATCGCAACGGAAGACTTCAACACAATCCCGGCAACCAACGAATCTTTGAACGCCACTACCAAACTAACACACACAAACAAAGCCAACAAAGACAACACACATGATGAGGGCACAAGAAAAAACCACTCATCAACAAAACACCAAGCTGGGGTAAAATGCAGAATCCCAAAATTTGGCTAAGCCTGAAATCCTGAAGCCCTAAAAATTGGCTAAGTCTGGATTTCTGAAGCCCTGAAATTTCCTAAAATCCATAACTTATCTCTGAGAGGTCTGAAACCTATCTCAAACAATTTGTCGCATATATTAAAATATATCTTAAGTATATACGTCAACTTATACTTAAACGATATATTTTAAACTCCGAAGGACAACAACAGAAACCCAAAAAATGAAGTTCAAAAGAAACCTCCTGAATTCAAAATGCAAAATCCAAAACCACTCTCAAAAACATCAGATCATGAAGAAAAGTGCCCGCTGATGGCACATGCAGGTTTTTCACAAAAACTGTATGACACTCTTTACTAAGGAAGGGCGATACTTCTCCTTAAGGCGTGCGACACTCTTCCAGTGTCGTACGAAATTTCTCAAGAAGGCATGCGACACTTTTCAGCATCGTACGACATTTCTCAAGAAGGCGTGCGACACTCTTTCAGTGTCGTATGACATTTCTCAAGAAGCCGTGCGATACTTTACAGTATCGTACGACATAGTTTGCATGGGCGTGCGATACTTTTCAAAGTGTCACACCATGCTGAACAAATGTTGCCCATAGAAACACAAAAACACTGCCAGAGGCAAAAAGGACCAAAATAGAGCAAAGAACCTCCGCACCAGGGAGTACCAGATCCACAAAGGCTCGAGGAATGAACACTCGAGTGCAAGAACAACACAGAATGAAGAACATCTATCCATCTAAACCATGAAAGCAAAGCACATACTAAAATAAACATCGCAAAGAACAAAAGCAACATTGCAATGAACAGAAATACATCTCAGGAACAAAACAACCAAACTAAGTACGCGGTTCCTCCCAACCATCAATAGCATCATAAGACCATCGTGGATCCTAGAAATCCCCTGCGCGTAACATCCCAAGCCACCGACCAAATTGTCAGTACTGTCATAATAGGGACATCACTACTAAAAAACATGCAATAATAACAGCATAAGAAAATCTAACATGCTAGTGATAATGCATAAGATAGTCCTACAGTAGATAACATCACCTATCACATGCTAAACAGCAGTAAGCAACATATATACTACTAAAGCAAATCACATCATCTAATCATATGCTAAACATCATAATAAGGGAATGCGCCAAATAAAATAACATCATCTAAACATGATATACAAGCATCCCAATGAAAGCATAAATCACAAGAAAGCATACTCCAGAACCCGAAGTACCAAGTGAAAACATCCAGCAACGGTCGCACTAGGACAAAGATCATCTCTATACACCGATCCCTAGCAGTGGTGAAGGTAGCTATGCCTCCCAACCATGTGGCACCCATAGGTCCACACCCGCCGTGCTGATGGAGATAATGATCCAACCAAAAAAAAAACACACAAAAGAACAACATCCAAGGCTAACACTCACGCCAAATAGTATGATGGCTGCAACCAAGAACTTAAGACAATGCAAGGAGTACAGGTCCTGGTCAGACACTCAATAGGCTACTATGTAGGGACTAACATCATGGAGAGTCACTTGGCATCAAAAAGCCCAAGCTAGGACTTGCGCAGATTCAACATCCCTCAATGGAAAGGCTCTTGCACCCCAGACCTTTTTATTATCTTAAGTTTTATTACCAGTCTCACATTATATTTAATTTTCACTTAATTAAAGCTTCCTTCGCCAACCCTCTGGGCACAATGATCACCAGGCTGCGAGGTAGAAGCCCCCTCCATATGCTACCCTATCCTACCCATGCTCATCCTACGACAAGTGCCCGTGGGCATGCATACTCCCATCCCAACCCTAATGATCATAGCTTTCGGCAAATCCACGAAAGATCGGGCCTCGCAAGTCACCCAACAAATGTACGCGTATGTACTCATGTGTGGCGCACCACCATCACGAAGATCATAACACAAGGACAGGAATGAGAACACAATGCAAAACAAAACACCCAACGAAAAGCAACTCAAGAGGACGGATTCTACACGAATCCAAAAGCCAATAAAACCATACATCATGAAATCACTCAACCGGCCTCAATCCGAGAGTATGGATTCTACATGAATCCCAATGATGTAACAAGACCAAACATCATGAACTCACTCAACCGGCCTCAATCCGAGAGTATGGATTCTACACGAATCCTAGCGTTCACGAAACAAAAGCAAAGGTCTAAAAGAAACCATAACACCAGGTATAAAATCACTCAACCGAACACAACGTCGGGAGTACGGATGCGACACGCATCCCAATGCAACATAAAAGTGAAAAAGTGGTCTAACTGATATCCAAACAGATCATCAAGGTCCACGACCCACATTGTACCAAGAAAACCTGAGAAAATAGGGCAGCACACAAAACGAGGTAAAAACCCCAAAAATTTTGAAAACTTCAAAATTAAAACCCATTTGGCCTTTGGGTTTAAAAACCCCAAAAATCCAAAAATAAATGAAATCGGACACCGTATGCAAAAATGGCCAGCATAACGGTGCAAAACTCCAAACCCTCATCCCAAAAAATAGGGTAATGTTCATACCCGCCCAACCGGGTAGAACTAGCATATAGAAACGGAGGGGAACACTAGTTCTCAGCCTCCAAACAAACGGCTACCAAAAATAGAAGCAGAAATAGAGTAGAAACAATAAAATAGGAAAGCCCTACCTCATAGCCAAAAGGGCAAAACGGGAATCTGAACCATAAAATAAATATCTCGCAGAAGTAGCTGAAAATCACGGCAATCCAAGGTTTTCCCGAGCTAGATCCAATGAGGCCAACCTCGCGACGATCCCACACCCGTAGCTCCCACAACGAACAAAACAGTAAATCCTCATGAAGAGGATTTTGGGTTTTACTCTCCAACTTTCCAATTTGAAAGTGAGAAGTGAGGAATTAAATTCCTTTTTGGATATTTATTCACTTTTCGGGTGAATAATCGATTAGGGCATTTAACTGGCCAATCTAGTTAAACCCCGAATCGACCCAAATGAAAATAGGCTATTCCTATAAATAGGAATTCATCTATGGCAAAGCTGCCAGAAATTAAAATAAATCAATTAAAAGCCTGAAAACCCAAAAAAACAAAAATCACCTTAACAACTTTTGCGACAATGCGAACCTCTGAATGCACAGACACGCTTACTGGTCTAATCACATAATGCAAATGTGTTCGGATTTAATAATCACCAAAAGTTTTAAATTAAACATTTAATTAAGGATACGTCGACCATACAAGGGCGACATTGGTAAAATATGAACGGCTGAATCACTAACTCCATGTGCCACTGCCAGGGATATAATCCTGCACACTAAACAACACGATCAAGTGCAATTGCATATAATAACATAGCCGAAGCAATAAATGTATTAAATCACCTAATTTAATTATATTAAAATAATCTATTTACATCACTCACGTTTGCATAATGCATAACAACGTAGGAATGAAGTAAATAACCATAGCATTAAATCCATCACATAACAAAATCAGAGGTATGTCCAAATACCAGATAACCAGATATCATCATAAAACACACTGTCATCTCAAAATGGCATCATCATGCAATATGATTAACTGAACAACATAGTAGTCTAATATCTATGATACTAGAATCAAAGAGTAACATTTGACCCTTAGGTCATCTCAAATGTAAATCATCACATAAGAATAGATATCTCTCAGATCAAAATAAAACAAGGTAAATGTCCGTAGCACATAACCAAATAATTCAACAAGAACAATCCATTCTAATTACTTAAGCATTTAATAATGATTGATTACTCTGCATTAAAAAGGCATTTAAAACATATAAGCAAACACAGTCATAAACATGACTAACCACTGCTACAAGAACCTAGTCCAGTGTAGCATGGTGAAAAGAACATAGTGCAATCTCTGCACACGTCTCAGGGTAATCATAGAACAACCTCATGATACCACATCGATCCTGGTAACCACTGGCACAAACCTCAGTGAACCAAAAATCACATCATAATCTCAAAGATCAGTCAAAAGCATAATCAACGCAACTGATAAAGAAACATAAGTCCAAACACCTCAATGGTGTAGACCACTTAGGGTCACAATCATGATCCATCACTACCTTCTTAAATAGACAAACTCTAGATTGCTCAATAGAACCAAAAAAATTTATTCAATGCCCAAGTAAGCTTGGCATACACTAACTAGTAATGATATGACATTTTGTGTAACATCAAAGATAATACACATTTAATCATTTGTATTCAGCAATCTCCCTCTTTGGCATTAATGGTAACACAACATGTCATAATACATTGAAATTTTAGAGTAAGAATAAAGTAAGGAGTTATCCTTAGTTTTATTCATGAGAACTCCCTCTATCAGTGTGAACTCATTCTTCCTTTAGTTTCTCCCTCTATCAGAAAGCTTCTTCTGATAGCAAACTTTGCCAAGTTTATTCTCTGTTATTGACATCTCTTTACAAAATTTCTAAGAAAACAAAAGTTCTCCACAAAATTTCTATGAGATATGACAACAAAATTCTCCGTCTTTGACTCTTAAATCAAAGACAATGTTTAGTGAATACTAATGTACCTCAAGCATTGATTCATTTGCAATATGCCTTTGTCAATACTACACCAATTGAATGATCTTCAACAATTCTCTAGTTGATGCATCACTAAACTTCATTTAGTGTTCTTTAGATAGGGTAATGACCCCTAGCTTACCTTTTAGATATATAAATACATCCTTAGGCAATGGCTTGGTGAATATGTCTACAATTTTCTCTTTAGTATTTACATATTCCAATCTAACTTATTTATCTTGAACAAAATCTCTCAAGAAATGATATTTTATGGCAATGTATGCATCACTAGATGCTTTGATATATTGATTGCACTAGTGTTATCACAGTATATGACTACTAGATCCTTGATCTCTACCTTCATATATGCCAATAGTTGTTTGAACCAAACAATATTTGAGAAATTGACTGCTGTAACCATATTTTCTACCTCTGTTGTGGGCTGAGAGATATAACGTCATTTCTTGCTTGTCCAAGACACTAGTCTTTTACCAAGAAAGAATGCTCCACCACTGGTGCTTTTTCTATCATCAATACTTCCTGCCCAATCAACATCTATGAATGCTTTTTGGTCTAAATTGCCTCCTATTTTGTACCATATACCATAATCTTCAGTACCTTTTAGATGTCTCATGATTCTCTTGATTTCCATCATGTAATTTTATTTAAGATTTTTTAAGAATCTTGCCACCATATCAAATGCTAATGCAATATCAGGCCTTGTATATGCAATATGCTATAATTTTCCAATCATTGATCTGTATGTGCTATGATGTGCCTCTTTGGAATCATCATTTTTTGAAAGTTTATGTTTAGTAGACATAGGGGTTCCATCTGGTCTTGAATCTTCGATTCCAAATTTCTTTAATATCTCCTTGATATATTTAGATTAAGTAATGTAGCTACCATCTTTCTTTTATTGAATTTGCAATCCAACAAATTTTTTTATCTCACCAAACATAAACATCTCAAATTCTTTACTCATTTCTTCTAAAAATTCCCTACACAAGTCATCATTTCCTATGAATAAAGTATCATCAACAAATATTTTTGCCAACACAATCTTTTTATTTAGTCCTTCTTTGATGTACAAACTACTATTATCATTTATTCTTTGAAAAACTATCTATATCAAGTAGTTATGAAGTTTTTCATACCAAGCTCAAACCATATAATGCCTTGTGTAATTTGCAAACCATGTGCTTTTTGCTAGGATCTAACAAACCTTCAAGTTCTTCAATGTAGACTTCCTCATCAAGAACTCCATTCAATAATGTAGATTTTACATATAAACTTTAAATCCTCTATGAGTTGCATATGCTAGTAAAGCTCTAACACTTTCTAATCTTGCAATAGGAGAAAAAGTTTCACCATAATGAATACCTTCTTCTTAAGAATAGCCATTATATAACAACCTTGTTTTGTTTGTAGAAACTTCTCCATCTTCATTTAGCTTGTTTTTGTACCCACTTTGTGCCAATTACACTTTTATCTTTTGGTCTAGGAACAAGAGTCCAATTTTTGTTATTCTTTATTTGTTCTATTTCTTCATTCATTTCTTTAATATGACTTTCATTATCCAAAGCATCTTTAACATTTATGGGTTCAAATTTAGTAAGTAAACATGTACCTTTCAATTTTCTTCTTGTCATTGTTTTATTTAATTTGCCTCCAATGATCTGATCAGGTGCATGATGCCTTCTAACATATCCTGTTAACATAGGTTCTTTGGATTTGGAATGAGTTTCATTGATTTTATCATGAACTTAAGCATCAAGCTTGGGTCCCACTTTTGTGACTTAGGTCCATCAGACTTAGTTTTCTCTATCTTAGTAGCCTCTGACTCGAGTCCTTTAGACTATGACTCAAGTTGTACTATCTACATATCAGTAGCTATTGGAGATTATGGGGGCTCAGGTGGTAAATTTTCCTTTCTTTCACATATATTTGGTAGGGTCTCAAGTTTATAGTAGACAAATCTTTTGTAATCCTCAAGCTCTTTGTTACTTTCTTCTTCACTCTTTTCTGCAAACTCGTCACTTCTCACATGTGTACTTTCATAGTTCATAAGGAGTTTGGTTTGAGTATTTCTTAAATTGTACTCTATTCAAGTTATGAACTGCAGTACTGATAGCTTCCTTCTATTATTTGATTACAACATTCTTTTCTATCATCAATGTTCTTGCAAAATCCATAATGGATCTATTTCTTCTCTTAGATATACCATTCTACTTTGGTGTACCAAGAACTGATACTTGTCTTTTAATTCCTTTTTAAATGCAAAATTCATTGAATTCATTGGAGATAAATTCACCACCTCTATTTGGTCTTAAACATTTCAATTTCTTTCCAGGTTCTTTTTCTACTCTTGCTAGATACCATTTAAATTTTTGAAAAGCTTCTAATTTTTCTTTTAGATGCATTACAATAATCATTCTAGAATAGTCATCAACAAAAATAATGAAAAACTTTTCTCAACTATAACTTTCTATTCCAATAGATCCACATAAGTCTGTATGCACAAGCTCTAAGACTTCTTTAGACTAATAGTTCTTACTTTTTAAACTAGTCTTTCCCATCTTACCAATTTGACAATTCTTTCATAGACCCATATTTAGTTTCCTCAAGTTAGGAATACCTCTTACTCTTTTATGTTTTCTTATCTTAACCAAATTGTGCCATAACTATCTTTCTTCTACTCTACTCTTTTATGTTTTCTTATCTAAACTAGATTGTCCCATAACCATCTTTCTTCTACTTGAGTAATAAAACATGAACTTTCACCAAGATCAAGATAAAATAGATTACCTTTTGTTTGTTTGCTAGATCCAACCAAATTTCCTTTTCCATCTAGTAGTTTGGCCTTCCCATTCATAAATTCTACCTTGAATCCAATGTTATTCAATTGTGCCACACTTAGTAGATTATGCTTTAGTCCTTCAACCCAATAAGCATTATCACAGACAAGTTCATTGGTTAAAGAGATGCATCCTCTTCCTTTTATGCAACAAGGTTCATTGTTTCCAAATCTCACACTACCACCATCATAGTATTCCATATGTTCAAACTTTGTTTTGTCTCTAGTCATATGATGTGAGTAGCCACTATCAATAATCCATGTATCATTTTTGCTAACATGAGAGATAAGTGGCATTTTATCTTCTTCATCATTACATTCATCTTTTACAACAATATATACCATTTCATCTTCACTATTATCAGAATCTTTAGCCATAAAATAAGATTTCTTACCTTTTTCATTGTGATCTTTGTAGTTTTTGAATTCCTTCTTTCCTTTGTACTTATTACTTTTCTTTTCATCCTTTTTTTCTCTATTTGGGTACCTAGCATCTATTTTACCAATTTCTTCATAAGAAAAATAGATTAGAGGACTCTTACCTTTGTCATTTCCTCTTCCTTTTAAATATTTCTTTGCAAGTAGGGCTTCAAAAAATTCAAGATCACTGTCAAAACTTTATTCTATTTCTTCTTCACTTCTTGATTGATTTGCCTTTTATTTCTTACTCTTTTTCTTGAGTGAAAGCTTTGCTTCAAATGTAGACTCAATACCTTTGGAACTAGGAACATAGTTATCATAGTTATCCAACTCAAAAGCTATCAATCTTCCAACTAGATCATCCAAAGTTATATTTCTATTTGGATCAGATCTCATCTCTTTAATAACAAACACTCTAAGTACATAGATAGGAAGAAGGGTTCGGAGTACCTTTCTTACAACTATTTTTTCATCAATGTCTCCTCCAGATGCTTTGATTTCACTCACACTTGCTTTGATTCTTTCCACATATTTTGCAATGTTTTCACTATTGCAAAGGCCAAAGGCAAAGTTCAAAGTTGGTTATCTTTTTCTAACCCTACTATTCTAAGGGAACCACACTGTGGGGGGTGGGAGGCTATAGTAGTTGCTCTGCCACTAACCATATGTACCTTAAAGTTCCCTAATAATATAATAATATTATCTTATCTCATTTTCATCTGATCAAATTGACCTCTGAGACTTTCCACTTTAGCTCTTCTTACATTTTCATCTCCCTCATAAATGTCTTTTATTTGGATCCATATTGTATAATCTATTTTGTAATCTTTTACTTCATCAAATTCGGCATAATTAAGAGCAGATGTAATATCAATCATCATGGTGTTATGATTTTTCTTTTTTAGCAATGCCTTCAACTAATAATGTTCCAATGGGATTTATTTATTTACCATCAAGATAATTACAACTTGAATCACTAATAGTTTCTATATGTAATCTCATAAGTCCTTGCCATGTTGCAAAGTTCTCTCGATTCAACTTGAGAATCTCTCTTTTGTAAGACATCCTAATCTTTAGCTTAGGTCCTTGAAACCTTCTCTGCAAGCACAAAAATTTTTTATACCAATTGTTGGAAATATAAGAGGAGTAACTAACAAGGGAGGGATGAATTAGTTACTAAAAAAATAAATCCTAGATCCCTTAGATGTTAGTACAAAACAAATTTTGAAAAGTGAACTCTATTGATGCTTGACAAACACATAGAAAAATGTTCTAACTCAGTAAACATTGAAATTGCTTGACAAAAACTTAACATGAAAATCTTAAGATGTTATCTATGATTACCTTTACTTTAATTTAGTTGAAAACACATAAAACAAATAGCATAAACACATATGGCACTAAGATTTAACGTGGAAACCCCAATTTGGGAAAAACCATCAATTGCAACTAGTTACTAATTTTCACTCTTTTGAAGTGAGTCATGTTAGGAGCCAATCCTATTAAAGGTTACAAAATAGATTTTTAGGTGTGACGCTATTAGAGGATTTAATCACCTTTTTAGGAGTGGCCTTGTTAGAGGTCTTTAGATAATTCAATAGAACTTCCACCTTGTTAGAGGATTTACAAATAACTATTAAGCCACCTCTATTAAGAGATTTAGATCACTGCTATAATAGTTAGAGAGTAACAATTACATGACCTGATTTGGATGCAACTTAATTGCTAATTATAGATCTCAATTCTAACTTATACTTGATCATTCTTGATCAAATATATCTTTTAAGCTTCTCAAGAATATTCTTCTTGTCCTTCTAATTTTCTTCCTCTTAACACCATCAAATCTTAAATTATCTTCCATGTATTCACACTTTATAATCCTCAACTTGACCTTCTATTTATATCTTTTATATTATCAAGTCAGCTCAAATAAAACTTAGATTAATTGATATTTATCTTCTTAGTTAGCTAGAACCATCAGATAAATTAGTTGAACTCAATATGCCAAAATAACTTTTGTTAGCTGACCCTACTCAGTAGACACTAACTCAGAAATGATTTTCTAGTGTTAACCAAGTGAACTTGGTCAACACTACATGTACACAAAGTTCCTTTGGTAACTATGTGAGCTTAGTTAATACTAGTTCCATCCAAAATTTTCTCATTAACTGAGTGAGTTTGATTAACTCTCATCTTCTGAGAACTTTCCTTTGGCACTCGAGTGAACTCGGTAGACACTACCTTCATAACTAGGCAAACTCTAGATTACTCGGTAGACATAGAAAGCTATCTTCAATGCCCAAGTGAGCTCAACATACACTGACTGTTAATGATATGACATTTTGTGTAACATCAAAGAAAATACACAATTAATCAATTGTGTTCAACAATGTATGCTCAAGAGAATAACATACAATCCAAAAAAATGAGCATGGTTGACGAGAATGTGGAAAAGAATATGACATGCAAATTAAAGAAAATGTAACATAAATTAGAGGTAATCTAATAGATTTAGTGAAGGAGGTAAGCTAAACACTAACATTGGTAAGGATTCAAGAATGATGGATATACTAGAAGTACATGCATTTATATTCTCTATTCTAGAGGCTATGGAGAGGAACTTCAAGACAATAGATGAAGCACTGATATTACCTAATGCAAAATAAATGAATGGTTACATATTGTTAAAGATTAAAGCTTTGGAATTTTTTTGAAAGGGGTAAAAGTTCAAAGACCATAGCATATGAAGACAAAGGGTGAGAATGACACATTAAGGTTCAAAGTTTGAAGGTCTAGAGATCAACATCAAGATTAGACTTGGGAAGAAGTTCAAGAGCCAAAATAGGAGAAGTTTAGAGGAGAAGTAAGTATGAGCATAGGGAGAGTTCAAATAGTTAAAAATCTAATTAATCTCAAAATTAATTCCATAAATCCAAAAGGAAGATATTATTGGAATCGAGAAAGTATTGTGAGATAATTGGAATTACTTATTAGTGAGTGAGTACACCAGGATTAGAGAATTATATGGTTTATATTTATTTAAATCCATAGTAACCATAACATTCATTGGTGTGAACTAATCTTTTACTTTCAAATAGATTAAATTGTGAAGGGAAAATTGTTAGAAATGTTTAGAACAACTGAGAGGGGGGTGAATCAGTTACTCAATATCAATATGTACAACTTAAACAATTAAACAATAAACACTTCACTATTCTTCTTATACTACTAGAGGAGTAGTTGTTACCATTACGTATTCATTATCTAAAAAATTGGCAATAACATCAGTGATACTAGATATGTGCAACTTCATCAAGGTCTTCCATGCAAGAAAGTTCTCCTTGTTTAGCTTGGGTATATCTCTCTTATTAGTCATGATCTTTAGATTTAAGTAGGTTCAAGATTTTCTTTGTAAGCACTGATATCTAATACTAATTCTTAAAAAAATTTAGAATAATTGAGAGGGTGTGAATCATTTACTCAAGGTCAATATGTATCACTTGAACAATTAAACAATAAACACTTCAATGTTTTATTTATCCTATTGTTGCTCAGTCTATATTGTAAAACTATCATAAACATAACTTTCATTGCATAATAAAAATATTATCAAATGTAGACACACATAAATAATTCATCATATTTTTCACACTATTATTTTACGTGGAAACCCAATTTGGAAAAAACCACAAGCAACATGTCACTCTTTTTCACTCTTTCAAAGTGAGCTTTGTTAGGAGCCAACCTTGTTAAAGGTTACGAAACACATTGTCAAATGTGATATGGTTGGAGGATTTATTCATACTATTAGGAGTGGCCTATTGGAGATATAAGAGGAGTAACTGAGATGGGAGGGGTGAATCAGTTACCAATAAAATAATTCCAATTCCCTTAGATGTCAATGCAAACTTCCTTTTAACTCATAGCTCAATTAGAACTAGATATTCATTATAACTCGGTTAATGAAGTAATCCTAAGATAATGATGTGTATTAAGCTATAGTAACTTAGTTGTAGAAAGATAAAGAAATAAGAAAATAAAATGAACACATGAGACACCAAGATTTAGCATGTCTACCCAATATTTGTCATATATCTATGGCTAATTTTTTATGTTGCACTAAATTATCTACCATAGGCACTTTCCAAAGTAGAGTTTTATTAGTATATGTGATGCAATGTACCTTGCATGCTTAAGTATCTTTGATTAGGGGAATCACCCCTAGTTTATCTCTAAGATATTCATGAGCATCTTTAGATAAGGGTTTTGTAAATATGTCAGCAATTTATTCTATGGTATTCACATATTCTAGCTCAACTTCTTTATCTTGAAATAACTCCCTTAAGTAGTGATACTTGATAGCAATGTTCTTTTTTGTAGTGTGCATCACTAGATTCTTTGAAATATTGATAGTACTTGTGTTATCACAATAGATAACCACTAGAACTATGATTTCTTCTTTTAAACCTTTAGTAACTATTTGATCCACATAATATTTGAATTTTTCACTATAGCTACCACATACTTAGCTTCAGTTGTAGATTGGGAAATACAATTCTGCTTCTTTCTTGTCCATGACACCAATCTCTTTCTTAGAAAGAATGCACCTCCACTAATTCTTTTTCTATCATAAATATTTCCTGCCCAATCTGAGTCAGTAAACACCCTTAGTTCACTCTTATCATTTCTTTTGTAATATAATCCATAGTCCTCAATACCTTTTAGATATATCTTTATCCTTTTCACTGCCATCATGTGATTGTCTTTAGGATTTGCTAAAAATCTAATGACTATCCCAACTACCAAAGAAATATTTGGCCTACTATGAACAACATATTGAAATTTTCCTATCATGAATTTGTATAAGATCTAGTTCACACTAGTAGAATTATCAGTCTTAGATAGCTTATGTCCAATAGACATAGGCTTACTCACTAGCCTGGAATCTTCCATACCAAAAATCTATAGTATCTCCTTGATATATTTGGATTGTGTAATGAGAATAGAAAACTTCATTTGACCCACTTGTAGTCTAACAAAGAATTTGATTTCACCAAATATAGATATTTCAAATTCCTTCTTCATTTCATTAGCAAATGATTTTTATGAAGCTTCTCATCCTACAAATATAATATCATCAGAAATATTTTAGATAAAAATACTTCATTGTTCTTATCATTCTTCAAATAAAGGTTAATGTTATCATTTGTCCTTTCAAAACCAATCTTCACCAAATAGTTGTGTAATTTTTCATACCATCCTCTTGGAGCTTGCTTCAATCCATAGAGTGCTTTGCTCATTTTACATACCTTGTTCTTCTTGTTTGGATCTACAAATGTTTCAAGATGTTCATTATATACTTCTTTCTCTAGTATACCATTTAAAAATGTAGACTTGACATTCATTTGATATACCTTGAATTTTTTTTAGGTTGAGTAGCCAAGAAAAGTTCTGATCCTTCAAGTCCTGTCATTGGAGCAAAATTTTCTCCATAATCAACTCCTTAAGTATAACCCTTGCATACCAATCTTCCCTTGTTTCTTTTTACTTCTCCATTCTCAATGAGCTTGTTTTTGAAAACCTACTTTGTCTCAATGACATTTTTTTTCTTTAGATCTTGGCACTCAGGTCCAAGTATTGTTCTTCTTGTTGGTGTAAATAAGTATTTACTATTTACCCTTTAATTAAATTTACTTAGGTTGATGCATTATTTTATTATATTGAATAATTTTATTAGTTATTTAGGTGAGACTTAGGAGTTTGTGTACTCTCATGAGCTGTCATGTTGACAACATAGAAGTATGCAACTCTAATTCAACACATGGTGTCTACAACACTGGAGTTTGCATTATTCAATGAGTTTTCATGTAGAAAACACAATTATTTGCACTCTCATTTTAGCACATGTTATCTACAATATTATTTTGCATGCTACACCATTGTAGGCTCATCCTCACATCATCACACTTACTGTCATGCTTAATGGAGGATAATCCATATCTAGTGGACATGTGCTTGGTTGTATGACTTATCATGTTACTGACTTCTATGTATTCTAGAATCTTGCCAAAGGCCTTTATATATAGGCACTCCTAGTGTACTTTCATATAGAATATTGAATGAATATATCATCATTTTAATCATACTTTCTCTGGTCTACTATTGTTCTTGTGTTTGAGTTCCATTGTCTTGGGTGAATTCTACCCTAACACAAATTCTTACATGGTATCAAAGCTTGAGGGGATTCTCTTTACATAGCCATTCAAGACTGTTCATGCTCTATCACCTTGACCTGAATCCAAAGAACCTATAGAAATTGGCAGTGTCTAGAGCTAAATCAGATCTCAACATTATGTCCAGAATATCTATTCGATGAAGATCGACTATAAATTTGCCTATGTTGAGCTAAAGTTGATTGTGAGGCAAATTTTTTTTGCAAACCGACACTTGAAGGCACTAATTTGCAAACCAAGTATGGTCATTTTCAGATCTATTTAATTATTTTTTAAGATATGATAATTCTCTACTTTTTTAAATTTTAATTTTAAAAAAAAATTGCCTAGTCAGGCTAGTGGAGAAATTATTTTTGCAGAACCGAGCACTCACACCCTAAACCTACAATTTATTGGGATGAATATTTTAAGTTCAAAATTTATTCTACACTAGATGAACAAATTAGGTAAGTCGTACCACAAATCTATGGTGGGAAATTCCATTTTTTGGCACACAAAGCATAATCTGGCTGACACTCAACGGAACTCAGTGCTCGACCCAACCTTTTCATTTTTGGTCCGCTTTATTTGTTGTATTCCTGTAGCCTTCACATTTTAAACAATGTGAGGGTCTATCCCATGGTAAATGTGGGATTAAACTCACATTTATAATAGCCCTAATCTCAACCTTTGGCTCTCATGAAAACAAACTAGTGATAGCGACTTATTTTCCCATTGGTGCCCACAAATTGGCAACTGCCCACCATCTGAGGATATTCTAGGCTCTATCATTAGGTACAAACAGAAATTACAAAAATAGCCACATAGACCATTTCCTACCAAACACGTGGCAAACATGCTGACCAGCACCCACATCAGCAGATCTACATGATTAATCTGACACAGTGCCCTCCACATCATCGATAGAAGATGCCCATGTCATCTGCCATCCTATTGCAACTGTACGACCAACTATTAGCTAAGTCAATAGTATAGTCATTGCATATGTGTCATCATCCATACATGTCCATATAATTTTGTACAGGTGACATCATCATTTGTACTGCTGATATCATCATAGATCTTGGGGTTGCTAATGTCATCAATCCACTGGCCTAAATTTGACAGTTGTTTGACTGTCATTCCAAGGAAAAATAAAACTACTGTGATGGAAATATGACCCTCAAATTTAACCCCATCTTTTTCTGATGCAACCCCTCTCCAGATTGATTTTTGATTTTGCAATCCAACTCTAGGAGGCCATATCTCAGTCATCTAGACTCTAAATCAAGTGTAATTTTTTTTGAAATTGAGTAGAATTTCCTAAAAATTTTAGTGGTGTAGCTTTTTTCTAGTTTTGGTGTATAGATTTGTTATAAATTACATCTTTTGGTGACCGTACCTATCTAATCCTATATTTTGCAACTTCAATTGCTTTGTACGGGCACATCTGGACATGAAAACAAGTTCCATTTTTTTTTAAAGTGCATTATGTTTTGTCTACTTTCTAGATCTATAATTAGATTATAGGGTTGTGTGGACAAAAGTGTCACTTTGTGAATTAGGTCCTTTTTTGCATTGTAATACTTTGATATATCTTTAGAATTGTTGTATATCTAAGATACATTGTAATGTTTCAATTTTGAACTCCATATGGAGGTTGCAAAAGGAAAAATTAGAATTCCACTAAGGCCAAAATTGGCAAGTGTTTATTATAATTGCACTATATATAAGGTGCCCAAAGTATTTTTTTGGGGGGTTTTTTGATTTAGTGAAAAGTGAGGGGGGGTGTTCTTGGTGTTGTGTTCTTCTTTTTCTAAAATTTTCTTTCATTTTTTGCATCATGGGACATTTTAAGTTTCCAAAATTAACTCCACATAACTATGCTACATGGTCCATTAAAATGTGGTGTCATTTAATGGATAAAGGAGTTTCTCAATATGTAGATGGTACCCTTCCTAAACCAAAAATTGATGAAGTATCTACCATTGAAATTACTAGTTTGCAAAAAATGGATAAGAAAGCCCTAGGTGATATTTGTTTGGGGGTTGATGATAAGATCATCTATCAAATTTAGAAGTCTCCTACATCCAAGGAAGCTTGGGATACCCTCCAAAACCTATATGGTAAAATGTCTAAGGATGATGTTTTCAAAATTGAAGATGAGCTTGTCTCCTTAGATCCTAAGTCATTTGATTCTATATATGATTTCATCATTAAGGTGAATGAACTAAGGACAAAGTGTACTGATTGTGGGAGTCCTATCAAAGATGATAGATTGATCTATCTCTTACATAATAAGCTACCATCTAAGTACTCCACATTTGTTTCTACTTATTAACACCTCAAAGACTACTTTAGGGTTTTCCTATCAGAAAGTCTCTTTTGATGATTATACTGATCTATTGGATAAAGAAGAAAACAAGTTGAAATAAATCAGGATTCTCAATTTGCCAAAGTATAAGGAATTGGTGGCCAATAATGAGGGTTCACAAAATTCAGCTGGTCAATCTTCAAATAAAGGAAAGGGCAAGAATAAGAAGTGGAAGAATAATTCAAAGGATGCAGAATAGACAAACCACAATCAAATCAACAAGGCAAGTCTTTAAATTCAAATAAGAAGGGAGACAATAATAAGGACTAGAAAAAGTGTGCTTATTGTAAGAAATTGGGTCATGAAGATCATGAGTGTTATCATAAGAAGATTGATGAGTTAACAACCATCATAAAGAAACATAATGTTCCACTGCCTAATGCTTACAAAGAGAAAGGATCTTTTTCTAATTCAAAGGAATAAGGACAACTACTCATGGTAAATTCAAATTCTTCAAAAGAATGGATTCTTTATTGTAGTGCCTCATATCATATGGGTTCTTCAAAAGAAGATTTTTCTTCATTGAAGCAATCAAAGCTACCACACATCTTTATGGGAGATGATACAGAAATAGAAGTTGAAGGGAAAGGAAATGTGGAGATGGAAAATAGAGAATTCAAAGATTTTCTCTATATTCCAAACCTAAGTTCAATTCTCCTCTCAATTTACCAAATCACTCACCTTGGAGATGGTCATAAAGTTGAGTTCCTTTCTAACTTAGTAAAGGTGCACAATCTAAAACATTATTCATTGGTTGTAGTGGGGAGAGTTAATCATGACAAAAGGTTGTATTCTTTCTCCCACTTTGTGCCCAAGTTTCCTTCACAAGCCTTGTTGACTCAGTCTAATTCACGCATTCAATTATGGCATCAGCGATTTGGTCATCTTGTCTTTATCTGTCTTCAGCAACTTTGCTCAAACAAAATGGTCAAAGGTCTACCTACAATCAAATTTTCCCCAACTAAATGTTCAATAGGTTTATTGGATATGCATCTATAGGAGAAGTTATATAAAGGGAAGTCTTCAAAAGCACTAGTTATTCTTTAGTTGGTTCACATGGAACTAGCAGATCCTTTTGTAGTGACATTAGTTAGCTAGGGTCACTACATACTTACTTTCATTGATGATTTTTCAAGGTACACTTTGGTCTACTTTCTTCATCACAAGAATGAAGTGTTAGACAAGTTGCTATCCTTCAAGGCTCATGTTGAACAGAAATCAAGGAAAGCCATCAAATTTCTATGGATGGAAAATGAAATTAGATATGTGAACAAAATACTTAAAGATTTTTGCAAAATTGAGGGAATTGATCTTCAGAATCCACCAACATTCATTCTACACAAGATAGATGTTGCAGCACTAAGGATACGAGCTCTTAAGTCTATGAAAAGTTGAATGATACAAGCCAAGTCTCTATATCTATCACTTGAAGTTGAAGCAATTAACAGTGCCAATCACATAATTAACAGGTCTCCTCATCCTGCCTTAGATGGAAAGACACCTTTTGAGGTATGGTGTGGTAGAAAACTAGTTGTGACAAACTTTAGAGTCTTCAATTATCTAGCATGGGCAAAAAGATCTTCCAAGGGATGTAAGGCACCACCACCTCAACCTTGTACTTTCATCAAATATGAAGATAATGTGAAGGCATACAGACTTATGGATCCTAAGACACATGAGATTTTTTTGGAGAAGGATGTACATTTTGAGAAAATTTCACTAGGATTATCCTCTAATCCTCTCCACACATCATACATTGTGGAAACTGATAGTGACACCAGTGATAGTGCTTCAATAGATTTAGACACATGGGGTTATATCAATAGTTGTAGTGAAAGTTCATGACATTAGCATATTCTACATGCATATATTGCCATAGTGATAGATCTAGCAAAGCAAGGTACACCCAGTCTTCTAGCTCCAACAATAGAGAATGACTACATAGTAGATATTTCAAGTTTGTTTGTGGAGTCATACATAGTGGATTTGGAGGACATCATTGATGATATACATCTTGTCTTTGATGGAGAAGATCCTTCTATAGTTGTTGTGAGGGTTCACTATAATCCTAATGTCCATTCTCTACATGATCAATTTGCACAGGTTGATGTGATTATGAATACATATGTACAACAATTGCAGAAGGTCTCTTTATCAGTTGAGGAGACAATCATTCTTTTTGATAGGTTCTGCATTCATCCTTCATAGGGATAGTTCAATAAGTTTCAAAAACATTAGCGACCATCAAGATTCTTTCCACACATAGCAAAATCATCTCCCTTGTACCTATGGTATTATTTCTTCCAAAGGGGAGGAACACTATTCTATAGTGTTGGATCAACTTCTACATTAGGGTGGCTATCACTGATCAACACTCTTCATTTGGGGGGGGGGAAGAGACTACCTTGTCTCTCTTCTTCTTCTCTCTTGTGGGTGAAACCTTTTCTTTTTTTGAGATAGTTTTTTTCTCACATTTCTCTATTGTATATACTTGATGTATGTCATGATGGGGGCGTCTTGATTACTACATCCATCCATGCATCTAGCTTGTTATCTCTCTTTTTGGGGGAGGGTTTTTCCCATGAGGTTTTCCCTCTTTCTCTACTTTATGAGAGATTAGATTTTATTATGTACATGGGCACCTAACATGGCCTAGTAGCAAGGACCCATCATACATTTCATCCTAGTTCTTGTAAACTTAAGTGCATTCCCCTAAGTTCCACTTAAGGGGGGTGTTGGTGTAAATAAGTATTTACTATTTACACTTTACTTAAGTTTACTTAGGTTAATGCATTATTTTATTATTTATTTAGGTGAGACACTTAAGAGTTTGTGTACTCTCATGAGTTTTCATGTTGACACCACCAAAGTATGCAACTCTTATTCAGCATATGGTGTCTACAACATTGGAGTTTGCATCAATCACTGAGTTTTCATGTAAATAACATAGTTATTCACACTCCCATTTTAGCACATTTTTTTTTCAACATTATTTTGCATGTTACACCATTATAGGCTTATCCTCATATCATTTCACTTACTCCCATGCTTAATGGAGGATAATCCATATCTGGTGGACATGTGCCTGGTTGTATGACTTATCATGTTGTTGACTTCTATGCATTCTAGAAGCTTTCTAGAGGCCTTTATATACAAGCACTCCTAGTGTACTTTCATATAAAATATTGAATAAATATATCATCATTTTGATTATACTCTCTCTATTCTACTGTTATGCTTGTGTTTGAGTTCCTTGGTCTTGGGTGAGTTCTTCCCTATGGAAAATTCTTACACTTCTCAATCTATTCAATTTCTTCATTCATTTCTTGGATCCAATATTTATTGTCTAAACTATCCTTTATTTAATTGGGTTCAAACTCACAAAGTAAGAATGTATTATCTTTGAGTCTTCTTCTTGTCATAATACTTGATTTAACATCACTAATGATTTGGCCAGATTTATGATGTCTTCTCACATATTTCTCTAGCACAAGAAGTTTCATTCTCTAATCTTCTACAGGTTCATCTTGAAAATTAATCTCAAATTCATTTTCTCTTGCTTTCCCTAGTTCAGGTTCAAGTTCTGCATGCTCACCATTTTCTATTTGATGGTTGGAATTTCCTATTACTGACTCGAAAGAAGGTTCAAGTTCTACATGCTCACCATTTTCTATTTGATGGTTGGAATTTCCTATTAGTGACTTGACATCTTCATTTTGTAGCTCAACACCTACTCTCTATTGCTTGGTAGTTTGAATTTGCATTTTATCATTTCTTGTCTAATGGGAACTTGTAGCTTGACTTGTCTGCTCACTTTGAGTTTTTAGACCATCATTATTCACGTAGATGAATGAAATATAGTCTTTAGGTTCTTCATTACATGATGTGTTATCTCTTTTTGCAATCTCGTCAACTCTCACATATGTAGTTTTCACAACTTTGTTAGTGTTAGAATTTAAACAATTATGAGCTTTTCTTTTAGTGGAATATCCTAGGAATATTATCTCACTACTTTTTGCATCAATATCTCCATTCCAATTATCTTTTATTATATAAAATCTACTACCAAATATTTTGAAATATTTAACATTAGGAGCATAACCATACCATAGTTCAAAAGGTGTAGAATTTGTACCTTTCTTGACTTCTACTCTATTCAAGGTATAAACAACAATATTAACCACTTCTCTCTAATATTTTTGTGATACATTCTTCTCCATCATTAATGTTCTTGCACAATCTATTATTTATCTATTTTCTCTTTCAACTATTCGATTCTGAGGAGGGGTTCTTGGTGTTGACATCTATCTTTTGATTCCTCTATCATTGTAGAATGTATTGAACTCATGTGAAATAAATTCACCACCTCTATCAGCTCTCAAACACTTCAGAATCTTCCCTATTTCTTTTTCAACAATAGTTAAATACCACTTAAATAATTGAAAAGCATTAGATTTATCTTCAAGAGGCATTGTAGTCATCCACAAATGGAATGAAAAATTGACCACCATAGTAACTTTGAACACCAATGGGTCCACAAAGGTCAGTACAAACCAATTCCAAAATATCATTAGGAGTATATGCTTTGATCTTAAAACTAGACTTTTTCATATTTCCTAATTGACACTCTTTACACATAGCATTTTTAGGCTTCTTTAATTTAGGCAAACCTTTTACTTTCTTCATCTTATTGATATTCACCAAATTTTCAAAGTTCACATGACATAATCTTTTGTGCCATAACCAAACATCTTCTTGCTTAAAAAAATATGTCTCATTTGATAGGTCTAGATAGAATAAGTTGCATCTTGTATACTCAGTGGTTCCAATTAGCTTACCATCACCATCATGTATCTTGGTCTTTCTATTGTGAAATTTAAATCCATAAACTGATCAAGTTCAGTTGTGAAACACTCAAAAGATTATAGTTATTTCCTTCAATCCAATATACATTTTCACATGTTATCTTGTTAGTTAGTTGAATAGTTTGTTTACCTTTTATAACACATGGGATGTGATTACCAAATTTAACACATCCATCATTGTATGGACGAATATCTTCAAGTTTATCTTTATTGCCATCATATGATTGGAACATCCACTATTAATTATCCATCTATCAATTTTTTTCACATAAGAAATTAATGTAGTTTTCTCATCTTTATCAGAATCTTCTTTTATAGAAACATAAACAACTTCATCATCAGTACTCTCAAATTTATTATTAGTCCTTTCTTTAGAGATATAAAAATATTTCTTACCTTTTTTTTGTCCGTTATTCTCTTGTGGTCTCGGTCATCTCTTCTTCCTTTGTACTTGATTTCCTTCCTTTCATTCCTGTCATCTATGTCAAGACATCTAGTAGTAATATGACCAACTTTGCTGCATGAAAAATAAATGATAGGTAATTTACCTTTGTGTTTACCTCTTCTTCTTCCAAACCCTTTTTCAATGAGGGCTTCAACTTCATCAATTTCATCATCATAACTATCACTTTCACTCTTCACATGTTTTCCTTTCTTCCTGCTAAGAACATGTTGTGACTTGAAAGAAGATTCAATTGTAGTAGCTATGTAGTTATCAAAGTAGACATCTCAAAAGAAGTAATTCTGCCAATTACACCTTCTAAAGTCAAATTTTTATGTGGTGTGCATCTCAGTTCTTGTATTGTAGAGACTCTAATGGCATAGATAGGGAGTAGAGTCCTCAATTCCTTACTTATCATTGGTTCATCTTTGATTTTTTCATTTGTACCTCAAATAGCATTAAAAACCTCTTTAACTCTTGTACACTATTGTACTATGTTCTCACCTTCCATCATTCTAATGTCACCAAATTTACCTCTCAAGATTTCTAATTTTTCTCTTAGAACATTGTCATTGCCTCTATATATGGTCTTCAATCCATCTGACATCTTATTTTCATTGTCACATCTTTTAGGTCATCAAACTCAACATAACTTAGGGTTGAGGCAATCTCCAACATTGCTTCGATGTGTTTTAGCTTTTGTTTCAATTTTTTACTAGTTAGAGGAGTAGTATTACCTTTACATACTCATTGTCTAGAAAATTGATAGCAACATCACTGATACTAGATATGTGCACCTTCATCAAGGTTTTTCATGAATTAAAGTTCTCCTTGTTTACCTTGGGTACATCTCTCTTATTAGTCATGATCTTTAGCTTCAAGCACCTTCAAAATTTTCTCTCTAAGCACTGAGTTTTGATAAAAATTGTTATAAATATTTAGAATAACTAAGAGGAGGGGTAATCAATTACTCAAGGTCAATATGTACCACTTAAAAAATTAAACAATAAACACTTCACTATTCTTCTTATCCTATTTTTACGTGGTCTATATTGTAAAACTATCATAAACATAACTTGCACTGCATAATGAAAACATTATCAAATGTAAACACACATAAAGAATTCATCACAATTTTGACACTAGGATTTTATGTGGAAACCCAATTTGGGAAAACCACCTAAAACATATCACTCTTTTTCACTATTTTGAAGTGAGATCTATTAGGATCCAAGATTGTTAAAGGTTACAAAACATATTTTTAAATGTGACCATGTTAAAGGATTTATTCACCCTATTAAGAGTGTCCTATTATAAATATAAGAGGAGTAATTGAGAGGGGAGGGGTGAATTAGTTACAACTAAAACAATTTTGAATCCCTTAGATGTCAATACAAACTTCCTTTTAACTCACATCTCAGTTAGAAATAGATATTCACTATAACTTGGTTAATAAATAATCTTAAGATAATGATGTGTATTAACGTTTAGTAACTTAGTTGTAGAAAGATAAAGAAACAAGAAAATGATATGAACACATGAGACACTAGGATTCAACATGGAAACTCAATTTAGGAAAACAACCAATGCAAATAGTTATAACTTTTCACTCTTTTAAAGTGAGTCCTATTAGGACCCAACCTTGTTAAAGGTTAAAAAACACACTATTAGGTGTGACCTTGTTAAAGTATTTGTATCACCATATTAGGAGTGGCCTTGTTAGAGGTCTAAATTGAAATGCCACCTAGTTAGAAAGCTTACAAGATGACTATTAAGTCAACATTGTTAAGAGATTTCTTCACTGTTACAATTGTTCGAGTAAAAATGATTGACCTAATTGACAAAGAAACTGAACTACAAATTCATATCACTATTCTATCTTATCTTCTAGATCCTCTTTGATCAAAATATCCTTTGCAGATCCTTGGATACTCTACTCTAAATTATATATCCTTCTTTATTCACATCTTATCTTCTTCTCCACTTTTTCATCTTTCAATCCACATCATGACCTTTCATATATATGAAACTCAATATCAAGTCAACATGGATACCCTTTCAAATAAACAACTAACATCCACTAAGTGAGCTTGCATTAACCAACTAATAAATAAAACTAATCTATTGTAGGTTGTCTAAAACTAAAAAAATTATTTACTCAGTTACCATTGAGTTCCTTAGTAACTGACCTGAATCAATTTACACTAAATTTTTTTAATAGTTGAGCTAACTTAGTTTACATAGGAATCCTTGAACTTTACTTCTTCTAAACTTAGTTCCAATTGGTAGTCCTTTTTTATAGTATAATATTTGTGTAACATTAGAGACAATATACAATTTAAATTATTTTATCAACAATCTCCCTCTTTGGATTTAATCGCAACACAACATGTCATTAAGAAAAAAAAAATTAAAGCAATCAAAATTATTTATAATATATTGTAATATCCTTAGTTTCATTCTAATTCTCCATTCATCCATGAGAACTCCCTCTAAGATTCTCCCTCTACCATCTTATCTTCAGACTCCATCAGATCAAGTTCTCCCTCTTGTAGATTACTACCTCTGATTCTTCTTTGATTACATCAATCTCTCCCTTAATGAATATGTGATATGATTCTCTAACATCAAATGCCAAAGACTTGACATGGTGATTTTACAATGTACCTTAATGTTGTTAGAGTAAATAATTAATTATTAATTATTTATTCTATTACTTAAGCTTCCTTAGGTAAATGCATTTAGTTAATATTTAGTATTTAATGCATGTAGTGGTTAGTTGTTGACAACACAGGAGTTTGTTCTCTTCTAGCATGTTCCACCTTTTTTGGATGTGTGCTGATTTGTCAAGCTTATCTTCTACCACCTTCTAGCTTATTCTACAAGCTTCTATGAGCTCTTTATAAATGGGCTCCCTCATTGTATTTTCACATCACTTCTTGTATATTGTAAATACATTTTCATTGTGTTTCAATATCTTGTGGTCTCTCATGTCTGTTTAGGGTTTTTCCCTTGCTCCATGCTCTTCTCTCCTTGGCTTCTCTTTGATAGGTTTCACATGCAGGTGATCTTGGGCATCTTCGAAGTTGGCTTTCCTAAACTCCAACATGGTATCAGAGCCTTCCTATTGCTGCTTCATTGAAGATTTTTTGAAGCTTTGATTTGAAGTCACAAACCCTAGTTTGTTTATGCATCTTTTCTTCAAATTAGAGTATCAACAATTTTTTAGAGCACTTTTAGCCCAAATAGACATCACCATTGGATCTGAAAGGCTGTTTGCAATCAGGATTCATATAAAGTTTTTCAATTTTGGAGACAAAGCTCTAGGAGGAAAATTTATTTTTGTTCGGAGGGCTTTCCATATGGATTGTATGGATGCACTACAATTTTAAAAAATAAAAAAAGAGGACGTAGAGCGCGCTGCCCTGGCACCGCCTAATAGCCACCATGGGGCTGCCCGCACCTCCCCCATGCCTCGCCTACTTTCTTTCTTCCATCACCCAAGCTCCTCCCTTCTCCATCAGTGGCTCGGCTACTACCCAGCCTCCTTTGTGGCTCGGGCACTGCCAATTCCACTGCCCCTGTAGCCACCTCTGCCTCCTATTTTCTTAGCCTGCCATAGCTTCGCCCGTGTTGACGTAGCCTTGGCTCAGCACAAGCACAGTCAGCCTTCCCACTCAGCATTTTTTGCACAGTTAGTGTCCAAGCCGTGTGACACATGGCATGGGTGCCATGTGGCACATTGCCATGTGGACCCTACCACATCAGCCACCTGCTATGTGGCGTCAACATGGCACTGCCACATGGCTTCTTTTTTTGCAGTGACAGTGACGTGACCGTCAATTTTAAACTAGTGACTTACTGATGTCATCATGACATCAGTGCTACATCATCATTCTTGCTTGCACTCTCCTTCTAGGTCCTTTTTGACCTACCTTCAGTTTTTTGTCCATAACTTGAGCATACAGAGGTATTTTTCCTATTTGAAAGAAGCACCAGAAAGCTAGTTCTGAGATAGAGACACTGGTGTAGGTATTTTTAGATTTTGCTGCATTTTTATTGATTTTTTTTAAATCAAAGTCCAAAGTTATTTTTTTGACTCTGGCAAGCATATCTTTTGCATCCCATGCCCATTTTTTGAAAACTTTATATTTTTGGAAAGCTGGTTCTTTCACCTTTTCAAAAATGTAGTCCTTTTTCTTAGTTGTTGGCACATGCGCTTTCTATCATAGTTTTGGTATTTTTGCTATATGGTGGATATTTTGAGTATTTTAGGCCTGAGGATCATTTTCCTGACATGGTTTCCTTTTTTTTTGAGTTGTACTTTGTTTTGTTGTAGCTTGTTTTTAGTTTTGATCATTGTAGCTATCATTTTGAAGCACTTTTTTGTATTACACTAAGATAAAGTGCCAGATTTGCATTTCGAGAGTCATGAATATTGTTTTGAGTCAGTTGTACATGCACTATTTCCATAAAGCACCATGGGGGGGATAGTTGTTTGTTGTTTTAGGCATTCTCCCTTTGTCAAGTGAGTGTCCCTTCCATGACATTAGCCCATGTAGAGTCAGTTTGACCATGTCTTTATAGGTGTCTATACCTCTCTTCCTCTCTCGTTGTTCTTGGTTTGTCTACAAGAGACTTTGGCCCACCTTGTCAGTTTTCTGTCATCACACCCCATCTGCATTAAGGGGGGGTTATGCTATTGTTCTAATGCATCCATGGTTCAATGGTTTGTTAGTGTGAACTATGTATTTAGTGGTTGATCCTATGTACAAGGTGATTGTAGTGGCTGGCTACCTATACATTTCAGTGAGATGGATCATCTACCATATAGACATGCTTGGTTCATGCCTTCTTCTTCCATGGAGGTTCTTTAGATTAGTAGTTTGGTAGATTTGCAGCTTCTTCATGCTTCAGTGATGCTCTTCATGATCACTTCTTGTTCCTATTTTAGGGAACATTTCCCTAGTTGGAGACTTCTTCATTTCTTCACTAGGTTATCTCTTTTTGGGGGAGGGTTTTTCCCACATGGTTTTCTCTCTTTCCCCATTTTCAGAGGTTGTATTTTGTTGCATTGTTCACGGGTACCTAACATGGCCTCATTGTCAAGACCCATTCTGCATTTCATCTTAGTTTTGTGAGCTTAAGACATTTTCCTAAGTTGCACTTAAGGGGGGTTGTTAGAGTAAATAATTAATTATTAATTGTTTATTCTATTACTTAAGCTTACTTAGGTAAATACATTTATTTAATATTTAGTATTTAATGCATGTAGTGGTTATTTGTTGACAACACGGGAGTTTGTTCCCATCTAGCATGTTCCACCTTTTGTGGATGTGTGCTGAGTTGTCAAGCTTATCTTCTACCACCTTCTAGCTTGTTCTACAAGCTTCCACGAGCTCTTTATAAGAGGGCTCCCTCATTGTATTTTCACATCACTTCTTGTATATTGTAAATTTATTTTCATTTTGTTTCAATATCTTGTGGTTTCTCATGTCCATTTAGGGTTTTTCTCTTGCTCCACGCTCTTCTCTCCTTAGCTTCTCTTTGACAGGTTTCGCATGCAGGTGATCTTGGGAATCTTCAGAGTTGGCTTTCTTCAACTCCAACAAATGTATTGATTCATATGTAATGATCTCTGACTTCTTTGCATCAACTTGATAGATCCTCAAAGTAGTTTGGTTGATGTATCAATAATATATACTCTATTGAGCATCAAATAGGGGAATGACCCCTAGCTTTCCTCTTAGATACAAAAATGAATCCTTTGTAATGCCTCTCATGTTTGTAGTCTATGTCTTGTCTATTTTGATTCGAGAGATACTTGATACTCTTATTATTTTGTACCTTATGATGACGCGAGGGTCAGATGTTATACTTGGATTCAGTACCACAGATGCTTTACTACTATATTGTTCAGTTTATCACATTTGCATGTGGATGCCATTTTGAGATGACAGTAGATCTATGATGATATCTAGTTATATGATGTATTGGACCTATTTGTTTATTATGTTATGAGATGGATTCTACACTTTGGTTATTTACTTCATTCTTGTATCTTCACGCTTTTTGCGAATGTGAGTGATGTAAATGGATTAAATAGGTATTTTAATACATGTTGCTTCGGCTATGATATTATTTGCCATTGCACTTGATCATGTGTTTTAGTGTGCAGGAATTATATCTCTAGCAGTGGCACATGGAGTTAGTGATTCAGCTATTCATATTTACCCATGTCGTTCCTATATGGTCGACGTACCCTTATTGTTATTGTTTAGATCAAAACCTTTCGGTGATTAGTAAATCCAAACTCATTTGCATTATGTGATTAGACCAGTGATTGTGTCTGTGCATTTAGAAGTTCGCATTTGTCATGAAAGTGTTAAGTGTTTTTCTATGTTTTTGGGGTTTTCGAATTTTGATCTTTTTTTTTAATTTAATTTCTGGCAGCTTTGCCTTAGGTGAAATCCCGTTGCGGATAATAACCTGTTTTCGTTTGGGTTAATTCGGAGTTTAACTACTCCAGCTAGCTATTTTCCAGAATTGACTATTCATCCAAAAAAAAGTGAATAAGTATTGGAAAAGTGATTTCATAAATCACTTTTCACAATTTGAAAATAGAATTGTAGAGAAAATTTGGAAATCCTCTTCTAGAGGATTCTTGTTTTGCTCGTTCTGGGAGCTGTGAGCATGGGATCTACGTGAGGTTGGTCTCGTTGGATTCGGCTTGAGGAGTTTATGCTTTGCCATCATTTTCAACTATTTTGGTGGGTGGTTTATTTTATTGTGCGGGTTTCAGTTTTTGCCTCTTTTTCCTTCAGGTAGGGCCTTCCCATTTTTTAGTTTTCGCTCCGTTTCAGCTTCTATTTCTTGTAGCAATATGTTAGGAGGCTGAGAACTAGTGTTCCCCTCTGTTTCTGGTTGCTAGTTCTGCCGGTTGGTTGGGTATGAACGTTTTTCCCTATTTTTGGAATGGGGTTTTGGGTTTTTGGGCCGTTATGCTGGCCGTTTTTGCATACGGTGTCAGTTTTCATTTATTTTTGGATTTTTGGGGTTTTTGAACCCAAAGGCCAAATGGGTTTTAATTTTGGAATTTTTTCAAAATTTGGGGTTTTTACCTCGTTTTGCGTACTGACCTGTTTTATCAAGTTTCCTTAGCACATTGTGGTTCGTGGACCTGGGTGATTTGTTTGGATACCAGTTAGACCACTTTTGCATCTTTTGTTGCATTGGGATGCATGTTGCATCTGTCCTCTCGATTTTGTTTACAGTTGAGGGACTTGTTGCTTTGTGTTCTCTTCCAGTCCTTTTATTTGATCTTAGTGATGGTGGTGCGCCACACACGAGTACGTGCACATACATAGTCAGATGTCTTGCGAGCCCCAACCTTCCGTAGCACTTTTGGAAGTTATGATCATTGGGGTTTGGTTGGGAATTTGCATGCCTACGGGCACTCATCATTGGATGAGCATGGGTAGGGTAGGGTAGCATATGGAGGGGGCTTCTATTTTGCAGCCCAACGATCATGACGTCATGGGTTGGCAAAGGAAGTTTTATATAAGTGATAATTAAAGAAAACACTGGGAGGTAATAAAATTTAAGATAATAAAATGTGTGAGCACCCGATTAAGTTCAAGGACACAATTTGTGAGCACCCAATTAAGTTTGAGGACACATGATCCAAGCTTGGGCTTGTCGATGCCAAGCGACTCTCCATGATGTCAGCCCCTACATAGTAAGCCCATTGAGGTGTCTAATCAGGACCTGTAGTTATGCATTGTCTATGTCTTGGTTTTAGTCATCATACTGCTTGGCGTGAGTGTTAGCCATGGTTGTTGTGTTTTTGTGTGTTTTTGGTTGGATCACTATCTCCATTAGCATGACGGGTGTGGACCTAAGGGTGCCACATGGTCGGGAGGCGTAGCTACCCTCACCACTGCTAGGGATCGGTGTACAGATACGATCTATTGTCCTAGTACGATTGTAGCTGGATGTGTCACTTGGTACTTCGGTATACAGAGTATGCTTCTTGTGATTTATGCTCTCATTATGATGTTATCATGTTTAGATGATGTTAGTTTTAACATATTCCTCATTATGATGATTAGCATGTAGTAGATGGTGTTATCTGATTACAGTTTTATCTTATGCCTACTACTAGCATGTTAGATTCCATTTACTTACATTGTAGCATGTTTAGTAGTGATGTCCCTATTACGATAGCACCAATGATTTGATCGGTGGCTTGGGATGTTATGCGCGAGGGATGGCTAGGGCCCACGATGGTCCTATGATGCCATTGACGGTTGGGAGGAACCGCGTACTTAGTTGGTTATTTTTGCTCATTGCAATGTTATCTATGTTATTGCGATATTTATTTTAGTTGAATGTGATGTTTCCATTCGGTACTTTCCCTTCCTTGTTTGATAGATGGTTAGATTTCATTTTCTGTATTTCAGTTACTCAATTCTAGTTTGAGTGCTTTGGCCTCAAGATGTGGATCTGGTACTCCCCGATGTGGAGGTTCTTTTGTCATTTTTTTTTCCCATTTTTGAGTTTCTGTAAGTGTTTTTATTTTCTATGGGTGACATTTGTTCAACATTGTGCGACACTGATAAAGTATCACACGCCCATAGAAATAATGTCGCATAAAACAAAAAAGTATTGCACCCATAGTAGGGATCCTAAGAATCTTGCATACATCCTTGGGAGTAATTGTCATCTCTCCTAGGCTATATGAAATGTGTTGTGGTCTGAGTGCCACCACTTGGCTACAACTATCAATAATCATTTATTCACTTGAAATTGAGGCATCTATAGAAGGTATGTGAATCCATATTTATCGATCTGTCAATGATAATCTATTAATAGACTCCAATGGCCATGGTTACAATCCCTAAACTATGAGATTTCAGCCATGTACCTATTTCATCAAACAACCCAATAATAACATCAATTTTTTTATCACATGTGATTATCCTACATCAATCAAAGACAAACATCTAGCTATCATACTAATGGTTCTATCTTGAACCTACCATTTGTTCCACTCTATATCTAGAGATAAACATGTTACATTTTCCTACTTTGTATCCTGAGGGGGAACTTTTTCTACCTATCAAAAATCACCTAATTGATTCTACAAATCACTTTATGACCATACATTCCTTATTGTTTGACTCATTACATGAACTGGTCCTTACAATGAATTTAGACTCATCAATTCCATATTAGGCTTCTATCCTATACTCTAAGAAATGTTATACATATTTGAGTCTATCTATCAAGACATTCTACTATTAGCCAACCCTTAAACTAGCCATATCTACTATCCATGACAATAGATGCATCATAGGACCTCTATGCACTATTTAATTCATCATATGCACTGCTCTACCAAATCTATGTGCTACCAAAATGATATGCACTATTACCTAATTAAATGTGCTATTCCCTAACATAGATGCACTACAACAGTCGTACATGCTACTACCTTGGATATATGCACTAGTAAATAGATCAGATGTATTATTGACTGTGAAAGTGCTACTTTATTCATCATATGCACTTTCCAATTAATCAAATCCACTATACTCAGTAAAAGTGCTACAAAAACTTGCATATGTGCCGCAAAAAATGCATCCAACTAAGGCACTCTTCATCATTTTGAATCAACAAACCCTAACTATTAGATGTACTATTCTACCACGTATATGTGTTAAAATGCATCTCATATGTATTGCATCATGCATATGTGCTATGGTTTTCCAATATGTGTTATTTCAAAAACCTAGGTTTCCTATAAATGCATTTTTCTGCACTGCAAATGCACTATTGTAAATTATAGATGTGCTAAAAGATTTCAAATATGCTAAAAGAAACTTCAAATGTGCTAAAACATTTAACCTATACATTTATATGGAAAATTCAAGAAAAAATCTAAAAATTAAAGCAGAAATTCAAAAGTATTACATTACCAAGGACCTTGATGACTTAGTAGAGCACTGTAGTCAATCAGGCACTCATATCTATGACCCCTCTCATATCTATACTCTGATAATGGGACAACCATCCTCATTGGCTCAAAGCTCCAAGACACAAAAAGTAAATGTGGAGTGTAAAAATGAAATGGGTGAAGGGTCTTTTGACCTATTTAACCCTCCATTAGGGCACTTTATGACATTTTAAACCTTATACACCCAAATTAATGCCTTTGACCCAAATCCTCAAATTGGGTATTATTCCAAAACAACTCAATCACCTACATTTATCGTGTTTTACTATCAATTGTTATCATCAACATTTTCAGAATTAAAACTAGAATATCCCTATTTTGCCCATCAATTTTTCTAATTTCATTTATGAGGGTCAATATAACCATATGAAACTGGAGAATAAAAAATGTTCAAATATCAAAAACATTCTACCCCATCCAAATTTCAAAATTAAATTAAAAAAAAATGGGGCATCCAAGAAAGTTATCCTAAATGAAGGATTTTAAACATCACAATATCAAATCAGACATCAAAACACCAACAATCAAACATCAAATTATCAACAATCAGCCATCATATCAACCTTGAATCAAAAAAAAATCATCAACTAGATACATAGACATCAAAATTTGTTAAAAATCAGAAAATCAAGATAGTCTTTGAAGCTCAAAGAGGGGCATTTGTAGACACCCTAAAACTGGCAACACCTAAAACAACAAAAAATTTGATCAAACAAAATTAAAGACAAAATTAGATAATGGAGGAAAATAACAGACTTTCAAATCAATGGTAACATCAAATCATTCAAGTGATTAAATCAATCAATCACCTATCAAATCTAAAAGGACCAAGATAACTTAAAAAAAGAGGAAAAACAATTCATAAAATCATAAAATAAAATAAAGGAAAGGAAAACAATAAAGATAAAAGTTGAAAGTAAATGCAACATTTAATAAATCAAAAAAAGCCATTTATCCTCTCAAAAGAAAAAATCCTCCTTTTTGAAATTAAAGATTTGAGAAATCCTCATTTATCCTCGCAAACTAAGTCTATTGGACTTTTCCTCTTGGTGTTGTATGAGACATTTCCAAGTTCACCATTACCCTCCAGTGAAAAGTAAAAATCCTTATCCTTACCCCAACCCCCACTAAAATCCTATAAATAGGAGGGAAAATCAATAGCAAAAGAACCCATGTTTTATGCATCTTCACTATAGGCATATCTAGAGCTATCATTCATCTAGCATTGTTATTATAGAGAATTGATGTCATTTTAGTGTCATTTTAGCACCATTCTAGCATTTATCTAGCATCATTTAGCATTGTTTAGTCTTATGCATGAACATATTCTAGCATTTAGTGTTATTATCTTCATATAATCCCCATTTTCATGTAGATCTTGCATAGACTTTTGTAGATCTACACTAATAGCATACTCTCATTCTAGAAGTATCACTAAGATCCTATTCTGAGAGAAGTTTTAATGGTTGTACTTAGGGAAACATGAGATGTTCATGGAGTCTTTGTTTAATAGTGATTTCATGGGTCTAGATTAGTTCATCATTATTCTAATTCTACTCTACTCTAAGGTCTCATGAATACGTGATTCCACCGTGTAAAATAACATTCACTTCCAAATACTTTAAAATGATAGAGGATGGGTTTATATCCATACCATAATTCATAAGGTGTTTGATTTGTACCTTTCTTTAGTTGAACTTTATTCAAGGTATGAACTAATTTGTTGATTGCTTCCTTCCATTATTTGGTTGCAACATTTTTCTCTATCAATAGTCTTCTTGCACAATCCATGATGGATTTCTTCTTCCTACTATGCCATTATACTAAGGTGTACCTAGTGTGGATACTTCTCTTTTGATTCCTCTTTCAACGCAAAATTCATTGAATTCATTAGAGATGAATTCTTCTCCTCTATCTGATCTTATACATTTTACCTTCTTACCTATTTCTTTCTCAACTCTAGCCAGATACCACTTGAAAAATTAAAAATCTTTAGATTTATCCTTCAAATACATTATTGTCATCATCCTAGACCAATCATCAACAAAAAAATGAAAAAAATGTCTCTAGTGTAGCTTTTTGTACCTATTTGTCCACAAAGATCTATACGAACTAGTTCCAACATTTCTTTAGCATTGAAATTCTTACTTTTGAATCTAATTTTATGTACCTATTGGTCCACAAATATCTATATGAACTAGTTCTAGCACTTCTTTAGCATTGAAATTCTTACATTTGAATCTAGGTTTACCTATCTTTCCAATCTAACATTGTTTGCATATGGCCATTTCAAGTTTCTTTAGATTTAGAATACCTCTCATTATTTATTTTTTGCTTATAGTAATTAGATTATTAAAGTTTACATGACACATCCTTTTATGCCATAACCAACTTTCCTCTACTTGGGCCAAAAAGCATGAACTTTCAGTGAGATCTACTTTCTGTTAGGTTTTCTTTACTATCTACAATCGTGGCCTTCCCATTCATGAACTCTACCTTGAATCCAATATTGTTTAGTTTTTCCACACTTAGAATATTATTTCTTAGTCCTTCAACCCAGTAGGCATTATCACATTTGATTCCATTAATCAATGCAATGCAATCGTTTCCCTTCATATAATATGTTTTAGTATTTTCAAATTTAACACTTCCACTATCATAGTGCTCCAAGCATTAAAACTTAGTTTTATCATTCGTCATGTGATGAGAACACCCACTATCTATTATCCATGTGTTATTCTTGCTAACATGAGAAAGAAGTACCATCTTTTCATTATCCTCATCATCAAATTCATCTTTCATAAAAATATATACCATTTCATCTTCATCATTACTGCCAGAATCTTTAGCAATGTAACACAATTTCTTACCATTGTCTTTATAGTCTTTATATCTCTTGAAATCTTTCTTGCCTTTGAACTTGCTAGATTTTCTGTGATCTTTACTTTTCTTGTTTGGACAACTTGCAGCAATGTGACCAACTTCTTCACAAGAAAAAAAAAAAAATCAATAGAATTTTTCCTTTATATTTACCTTTTTCTTTTGGTGACCTTCTTACAAGTAGGGCTTCAATTGATTGAAGGTCATCATCAAATTATTATTCTTCTTCTTTACTATCATATTTTTTGCCTTTTGAGGTTCCTCCCTTTCTACCAAGGGTTAGGTTGGCTTTCAATGTTGATTCTATGTTGTGAGATCGAGGAAGATAGTTGTCAAAGTTATCTAGCTCAAAATATTTTAACCTTCCCACTAGTGCATCCAAGTTTATATCATTTTTTGAATCACATCTCATCTCTTGAATAGCAAAAACTCTAATTGTATAAATAGAAAGAAGATTTTTTAATATCTTGTTGACAACTGTTGCATCTTCAATTTCTTCTTCTAAAGCATTGATTCTCTCACTATATTTTACAATGTTTTCATCTCCTCTCATCTTCATCTAGTCAAACTAGCCTCTTAAACTTTCTACTTTGGCTCTCCTTGTAATGCCCTATCCAGAGTTACTTAGACTAAGGATAAATATAAGCCAAGATAAAATAAATAAAACAAGTATGGGTGCACAAGACATACCACATATGAGGATTATAAAAGAATCTTCAAATGCTACTACAAACCAAAATGACTAACCACAGAAGGACATGAATGATCTCAAATCTAAAAACATACTAAATTTGAAATGCAATTCCAAGGTATTCAAGAATACTATATAGGGTATCTAAACACCTCTAAAATCCTTTTGATTAAACTAGAAAGTGCTCATTGTCCACCTAGATAGGTCTTTCCAAAACCTAGATGATACTTTAAATCAGCACTATATAATCTTTTCCAATATCGTATGACTTTTCTAATGAAGGCATATAACACAATCAGGGTTTGGGAAACACTTCACAAGAAGCCATAAGATACTTCATAAGTATGATATGACCTTTCTCCAAGGGGCATGTAATACAATAGAGTTCCATATGATAGACTATCAATGGATGTGTGATACTTTCTAGTATCACCCAATACTGATGCATGGTCACCCATGAAAATCAAGAAATAACTCTAAGGACAAAAAAGGGGATGAATAAGGAAATAAAATCCTCCACATCGAGGAGTAATGGATCCATAGTCAAGACAAAGACATTTAAAACAAAACTGTAAGAAAGAACTACATCATACCATCTAACATAGTTGTGAAAGGAAAGAACTAAAAATAACATTGCAATATACTGAAACACCATCATAGTGAACTGAATAACCAAACTCAGTATGTGGTTCCTCCCAACTGTAATAGCACCATGAGACCTCAAGGTCCAAGCCATTAGGGATGCATAACATCCCAAACTACTAATTAGATCATCGGATTTGTCTTATGAGGATGTCCCTACTAAAATGTTCTACAACATAAGAATAAGGAATTCTAACATGCGAAAAGTAAAGCATAAGATAATCCTGCAAATCAACTCATCATCTAACATATACTAAAAATCATAATACAAGAATGTGTCAATACAACTACATCATCTAAGATGATATCCAAGCATTCCAATGAAAGTGTAAAATGCTAGATAACATACTCTGAAACCCAAAGTACCAAGTGTAACAACAATCAATGGTCATACTAGAATAAAGAACCATCTTTGTACACTAGTCTCTAGTAGTGGTGAAGGTAGCTATGCCTCCCAACCACATGGAACCCATAGGTTCACTCTTGCCATACTGATGGAGATAATAATCCAACCATAAACACACATAAATAAAATGTCCATGGCTAACACTCATTCCAGACAGTATGATAATTGAAACCAAGATCATAGACAATGCATAAACTATAGGTCCTAGTCAAACACTCAATGGACTACTATGTAGGGGCTGACATCATGGAAAATCACTTGGCATCGACAAGCCCAAGCTTGGATCATGCAGATTCAAATCCTTGACAGAAGGCTCTAGCACACACAATATTTTTATTATCTTAAATTTGATTACCAACCACTATTTTATCTAATTATCACTTGATTAAAGCTCCCTCTACCAACCTATCATGCCATGATCACTAAGCTATGAGATAGAAGCCCCCTCCATATGCTACCCTTCCCTACCCATGCTCATCCAACAATGAGTGTCTATAGGCATGCATATTTTGAACCCAACCCTAATGATCATAACTCTCAAAACTACCATGGAAGATTGAACCTTTAAAGTCACCCAAAAAATTTACATGCATGTACTCATGTGTGGCACACCACCACCATGAAGATCATAACACAAGGGCTAGATGAGGACACAATGCATAAATACACTTGGCCAAAAATAGACTCGGGAGGAAGGTTGTGACATGTATCCCAATGCAACATAAAAGTACAGAAATGGTCAAACTCACATCCAAATAGATTATCCAGGTCCACAACCAACACCATGCCAAGAAAACTTGAGAAAATAGGGTGGCATGCAAAATGAGGTAAAAATGCCAAAATCTAGAAAACTTTGAAATTAAAACCCATTTGGTCTTTGGGCACAAAAGCCTTAGAAATATAATAAAATTTGCATTTAGATACCATATGCAAAAAAAACCACCACAATGGTGTGGAACCCCAAACCCCTATCCCAAAAATAGAGAAAACGTTCATACCCAACCAATTGGAGAAAAGTAATAAAGAGAAATAGAGGGGAACACTAGTTCTAAACCTCCAAAGCAATAGCTACAAAAATAGAATTTGAAATATAGTAGAAACAAGAAAATGGGAGAGCCCTTCCTGATAGCAAAAGGGGTAGAAACTAAAATTAGCCTAATAAAATAAATTTCCCACTAAACCTACCTAAAATCTGAGCAAAGCAAGGTCTACCCAAGACGGATCCAACAAGACCAACCTCACAAAGATCCCATGCTCATAGCTCTCACAACAAAAAAGAAACATGATCCTTCAAAAGAGGATTCTCAAATAAGCTCTCAAATTTGTATTTTGCAAAAGTAAGAAGTGAGAAAACAATTACTTTTTCCAATACTTGCTCACTTTTTAAGTGAATATTCGATTAGGGAAAATAGCTAGTTAGACTAGCTAGACTTTGAATTAACCCAAATGAAAATAGGTTATTCCACATAATAGGAATTTACCTAAGGAAAAGTTGCAAGAAGTTAAAAATCCAATAAATAAAGCCTCAAAACCCTAAAACCAAAATCACAGAAAGCCTTAAAAACTTCATGACAATGAGAAACTCTAAATGCAAAGACACACTCATTGGCCTAATCACATAATACAAATGATTTTGGATTTAACAATTCACTAGAAGGTTTAACTAATATTTAATAAGACATGTTGACCATATAGGGATGACATTGGTAATTATGAATAATTGAATCACTAACTCAATGTGCATCTATTAGGGATATAATTTCTATACACTAGAACACATTATCAAGTACAATTGCATATAATATCATAGCCAAAGCAATAAATGCATTAAATTACTAATTTAACCATTTATTCAATTTATACCTAAATAGTCCATTTACATCACTCATGTTTGCATAAAGTATAAAGAAACAAGAATGAAGTAAATCACCATAGCATGAAATGCATCACATAATAAAATTAGACATATCTCAAAATATGAGATATAAAAAATATCATTATAGTCCTACTTCATCTCAAAATGCCATCAACATGCAAATATGATAAACTGAACAACATAACAGTATAGCATCTATGAAATTGAAATCAAAGTATAACATCTAACCCTCAGGTCATCTCAAAGTATAAGTAATAAAAGTATTAATTATCTCTTGAATCAAAATAATCAAGGTATAGATTGTAAAAATGAGAGGCACTATATATTCCTCCACTAGCATAGGGTTACTCTTGGAAGCCAACAAATAGATAAGGGTACAATCCTCTCAATCTTGTAGCATCTTCCCAAGTGACAGAGGTCTCATTGCTTGGGTCCTATTGGACCCTTACTTGATCGATGTCTCAACCTCACAAGGTCAACATTTGGTGTTGAATGATACTAATGGGATCCAAAGTAATTTTCCTATCCATTACCAACAAAGCATCCCAATCAAGAACATGGGTCACATTAGGAATATACTACCATAAAATAGAAACATGAAAAACATCATGGATGCATGATAGGCTTGGTGGAAATGCTAGTTGATAAGCAATAGGACCATTCCTCTTAGAGATCTCAAATGGTTGACAAAATGTGACACAAACTTAGAGCCTTTCCCATAATGGATGGGGCTCTTCCTCGGCCACACTCTAAAAAATACCTTCTCACCAATAGAAAAGTGATGATTCAACCTATGGGTATCTGCATACTTTTTTAGCCTATCTTGACTAGTAACCAAATACTCCCTAATCTAAACAACCCATTTCTCCATATCCTAAAACATCTCTGGACTCAAAAGAACTTAGTCCTCTAAATGATCCCAACTCAAAGGGTATGGCATAGTCTACCGTACAATGCCTAAAATGGTTACATGCCAAGAGAACTATAATAGCTGTTGTTGTATGAAAACCCAACAAGGTATAAATAATCCTCCCACTTCACTTGCCTATCCATCACATACATGTGAAGCATGTCCTCCAAAACTTTATTCACTCTCTCAGTCTGATCATTGATCTTTGGGTGATATGTGGAACTAAAATTGAGTTGCATGCCCAACGCATGTTGCTGTAGAGACATCCACAGTATAGAAGTAAACACTAGATATCTATCTGAAATAATCCAATTAGGGATCCCATGCAAATAAATAATATCCTCCAAGAAGAGATGCATAATAGAAGAAGATGTGTAGGATGCTCTTAAAGGTGAAAAATGTGCTACCTTGGACAACTTGTCCATTGTCACCATGATACAATCATGTCTTTGTGATGACATAGGAAATCTTGTGATAAAATCAATGAATATCGTATCCCAATTCTACTCTAGAATGGTATGCAGCTATAAAAGACCCACTAGATGGTGATGCTCTACCTTCACTCTCTGGCACTTAAGACATTGAGCCTCAACATTAGCAACGTGCATTTAATCCCTTCCCAAAAGTACATCTATCTAAGATAAACATTCATATTCTTAACACTAGGATGTGTGACAAATGGTGCATAATATGCTTCTGACAACACTAAGATATGAAGATCACCTGACATGAGTACATAGATATGCCCCAAGTTTCACAGTAGTCTATCATACTCAAGAAAATAGCCTAAAAACATCCCCTCAAGGGTATATCTAAACTCGATCTCCACCCTCACCTCCCAATACCAAGTGCCACTAGGAAAAGCCACCTAGATATGGCCATGCAAGTCCACTCCTAACGACATCATTGATACCTCATGTTGCCTCCTACTCAAAACATCCATGATGACATTCTACTTCCCCTTAATTTAATGAACATTAAATTCATATTCACATAGGAACTTCATCCAACAACAATGTCGTGTATTCAAGTTTGGCTGAGTAAAAATATACTGCAAGCTCCTATGATTGCTATGCAACTCAAACCTGTGTCCCAAGAGAAAATTTCTCCAATGAACAAGAGCATGCACTATAGTTTTGAGTTCCAAATCATGAGTGGGATAGTTAATCTCATGGTCCTTGAGTTTCCTAGACTCATATGGAATCACCCAAGCGTCCTACATCAACAGTGTGCCCACACCTTCCAAAAAAGCATCTATGCAAACTATGAAATCACCTTCAAGAAGTTAGGCATTGCAAGGATTGGTGCACTGATCAAACCATCCTTAAGAGCATTAAATGTTGCCTCACATCAATCAAACCAAATAAACTTCTTCCCTTTCCACTAAAGAGAAGTGATGGGATGAGCTACTTGTGAGAAATCCTTCAAGAAGTGATGTTAATAACCTACCAATCCCATGAAACTATGAACTTCTGAGACATTAGTGGGTATCATCCAATCCATGATAGCTCATATTTTCTCCAGATCCACCATAATATTATTAGCAATGATGATGTGTCCCAAATACTTTACCTCCAACTAGAAGAATTTGCATTTACCCAGGTTTCCATACAACTGATGGTTTCTCAAGAACTACAATACCTAGTAGAAATTGACCTCATGCTCCTCAACAGTCTTCAAATAAATCAATATGTCATATAAGAATATGATGACACACTAATCAGGCTAGGTGTGAAATACTTCATTCATCAAACTCATAAACATTGATAACACATTGGTTAACCCAAAGGGTACCACTCTGAACTCATAATGCCCATACCATGTACAAGAAGTTGTTTGATAAATGTCAACCTCCTAGATGTGAAGCTAATGGTATCCTAACTTCAAATCAATCTTTGAGAACACTCATGCTCCCTTTGTCTTATCAAACAAGTTATCTATCTCCAACAAAGAATATCAGTTCTTCACTATATCCTAAGTTCACGAAGATTACTAGTGCACCCCATGGGGATACACTAGGATGAATATGGCCCTTCTAGAAAAATTCCTCCAATTGTAGCCTAAGTTGACTCAACTCTTGAGTAGTCATGTAGTAAGGAGCTCATGAAATCATCTCCACTCTTGGTACAAGATCGATTCAAAAATCAATGTCATGTTATGGTGGCATACCTAGAATCTCATCAAGAAACACATCTGTATACTCATAAAGGAGTGGGTGATCATCAAGAATCATCGTATAGCTCTCAAATTCCTTGAGATCATTTATTAAAACAAGAAACAACTGACAACCATTCCACACACTCCCCTTCAAGTGATTAGCTAAGATTATCCAAAGTGAGACTAGTCTGTAGACTCCCCAAATTTCCACTTGTCCACCTATGTCATCCACACACTATACCAACTTACAAGGAAAATATATATTCACCTAATGGGTGGCTAACCAATCCATGCTCAGCACAATGTTGTGTAATCCCAAAGGTAGGATATGAAGATCCATTGTGGTGCTGAAAGTTCCTAAATTCAAACTATAACCTCTAACCAGTGAGTCTATAGCCACTTTGCAACCCATGCCTAACTCAACCTATCACCTATCGACCTGACATGCTACCACTAGCCCACATTACTAAATAAGAGATGGTGAAATGAAAGAATCAAAAGCACTAGAGTCAAACAAAACTAAAGACAAAATGCCACACAATGTACATGTAGCTTCAACTATTGTACCCTGATGTTCATCTTGATGGTTATCAACCGTCACAAATACTCAATGACTCCTTCCATCATCTCCCACCATAGGCTTTGATTGAGCCACACTTTTACTAGGTCTAGTAGATGGTTTGATATAACACTCAAAAGATTTATGGCTAGGTTGTCCACAAGAATAACAATTTCCCCCAAAGCTAGAACCTATCCCATGGCCACCCTAATTAGCATTAGGATATGGTACACTACCCCTACTAGAGTTTTGGTAGTCACCTTGAGGAGGATGATCCTATTGAGATTTTTGTCCTTGACTTTGGTTATCTCCTTTCTTTCTAGTGGTATTAGAAGACTATCCACCCTTGTTCCAAAACCTCTTCTTATCCTTATAGTGATAACCACCCTGAGAGGGTGTTGACTGGGCCTAGCCTTTCCTTGAGGACTGGGTAAACTATGCCTCATGTCCTAAATTCTATGTACTTTGGTTCTGATAACCAGATTTTCTACTGAAACCTCTAGAAAAAATTTCCTCTACAATATATGCCTTCTCAAAGGTGAGAACAAGAGTCCAAGGTTGATGCATACAAACTTCTCCAATGAGGGTATCCTTAAGACCTCAAATGAAATGATGAGTCAAGAGCAAATCATCATGGTTGTAGCATGAGTACTACCTAAGCTCAAAGAGCCAAATTTCATACTAATCTATTATCATGTTCACTTGCCTAATTTTATGGAACTTATCCACACAGGCCTCTTTGAACTAAGGACATAAGAATCTCTCTCAAAATCTGTCCTCAAAGATCTCCTAAGAGAGATATGCATGCTAATTTGAAGCTTCTTCCCCTCAATATTCCACCAAATTGATGTGTGGTCCCTCAACAACATAATCACACATCGTGTCTTCATATTGGTTGCATAAGGGTACATGGTGAAGCAACACTCCATGTCTAATAACCAAGTCTCTTCCTCGAGGCCACCTCCCTTATCATCATACAATGGTGGTTTAGATTATTAAAGAGACTTCATGATATCCAAATGAATAGAATCTTCACAATTATAGTTCCTACCACTCTAATGGATCAGTTGACCACCTAGTGGAGTATTAAAATGTTCATATTTGTGCTCCTCCTCTCTATGCTCTAAATGATGGGAATCCCCACAATGGGATCACTCTTACTGATTATGATGTTATTAGCATTCCTCTACTCAAGGGACCAACTAAGAAATAATCTCCTTAAGTACTACATCAATGCACCATTACCATTCTTCTCATTATTACCCTATTCTCCCTCTCCTTCCTAGCATTCCTCTTCTTGATGTTCTACTCCATGATTATTGCTATGGGTAACACCTTGACCACTAGGTCTACATGTAGGAGGCATCACTGATCAAAACAACATGACAAGGTTAGAAACATAGGACTTAGAAGCATAAGAGTTGAACACATGAACCAACAAGATATCAAAATAGAAACCATAATATAACAATACACAAATAGAAAAGAAAACTATAGTGGAAGCATAATAAAGAGATTCTAATGTTACAACATGGGCTCTGATACCAAATGTAATGTTGTGCCCAAAGATCCTTGGAATAAGGATAAATATAAGCCAAGATAAAAATTAAAAATTAAATATTAAACAAGTATAGATGCACATGACATACCACATACGAGGATCACAAAGATTACAGTGGAAGACTAAACAACCATCCAAACACCAATGGATCTCCAAAGACCACTACAAACCAAAATGACTAATCATGGAAGGATACAAATGATCTCAAATCAGAAAACATACCAAATTTGAAATGCAATTCCAAGGTATTTAAGCACACCATAAAGGTTATCCAAAATAGCTCTGAAAAAATTTTGATTGAAATCAAAAAGTGCCTGTTGTCTACTCAGATAGGTTTTTCCAAAACCTTGGCAATAATCTAGATCATCACTATACAATATTGTCTAGTATTGTATGACTTTTCTAATGAAGGTGTACGAAACAATCAGGGTTTGGCTGATAGTTCACAAGAAGGCATGTAATACTTCACAAGTATTATATGACCTTTATCCAAGGGGCATGAGATATAAAAGAGTGTTGCATGATAGACTATCAATGGATGTGCAATAATTTATAGTATTGCATGATTCTTCTTCTTTGGTCATGTGATCTTTTCTAGTATTGCCCAATGCTAATGCATGGTCACCAAAGAAAAGTAAGAAATAACTCTAAGGAAAAAACAAGTGATAAATAAGGAAATCAAAACCTCCACACCAAGGAGTATCAAATCCATAGACGAGGTGAAGACACTTGAAACAAAACTACAAGATGGAACTACATCTAACCATCTAGAATAGTAGTGCAGGGAAATAATTGAAAGCAACATTGCAATATACTGAAACAACATCATAGTGAACTAAACAACCAAATTAAGTACATAGTTCATCCCAACCATAATAGCATCATGAGACCTCAAAGGTCCTAGCCATCCCCTGTCTGTAACATCCCAAACTATTGACCACATCATTGTAGCTATCTTATGAGGATGTCACTATTACAAGATAAGAATAGGGAAATCTAATATGTTAAAAGTAAAGCATAAGATAATCCTGCAAGTCAACTCATCATCTAACATATGCTAAATATCATAATAAAAGAATGTGTTCATAAAAATACATCATCTAACATGATATCCAAGCATTCCAATGAAAGCATAAAACACCAGATAACATACTTTAAAACCCAAACTACAAAGTGTAACAACAAGAAACAATCATACTAGAATAAAGAGATATCTTTGTACACTAGTCCCTAGCAATGGTGAAGGTAGCTATGTCTCCCAACCATGTGGAACCCATAGGTCCACTCCCACCATGCTGATGGAGATAATTATCCAACCACAAACACACGTAAAGAAAATGCCCATGGCTGACACTCATGCTAGATAGTATGATAACTAAAAGCAAGATCATAAAAAATGGATAAACTATAGGCCCTAGTTAGACACTCAATGGGCTACTATGTAGGGACTAACATCATGGATATTTTCTTGGTATCAACATGCCCAAGCTTGGACTATGCAGATCCAACTCCTCTAAGGAAGGCTCTAGCACACAACATTTTTATTATCTTGAATTTTATTACCAAACAATGTTTGATTTAATTATCACTTGATTAAAGCTCCCTCTTCCAACCTATGGCACCATGATCACTAGGCTGCAAGATAGAATCCCCCTCCATATGCTACCTTACCCTACCCATGTTCATCCAATTATGAGTGCCCATAGGCATTCATATTCCCAACCCAACCCTAATGATCATAACTCCTAGAAGTACCATGAAAGATTGGGCCTCATAAGTCGCTTGAAAAACATGTGCACACCTACTCATGTGTGGCACACACCATCACAAAGATCATAAGACAAGGATTAGATGAGGACATAATATAGAAATACACTCAACCAAAAATAGACTTAGGAGGAAGGATGTGACACGCATACCAAGACAACATAAAATTGCAACAATGGTCAGACTAATATCAAAATGGATGATCTAGGTCCATGATCAATAGCATGCCAAGAAAATCTAAGAAAAATTGGGTTCAAACACTATACATAGAAACAACTAGCATAATGGCATCAAACCCCAAATCCCCATCCCAAAAATAGGGGAAATATTTATACCCAAGTAAGCAAATAGAACCAACAAAAAAAAATAGAGCGAAACACTAGTTCTCAACCTCCAAACCAACAACTACCAAAAATAGAAGCTAATACACAATAGAAACAAGAAAATGGGAGAGCCCTACCTAATAGCAAAAGGGACAGAAACTAAAATCAGCCTAATAAAATAAATCACCCATTAAACCTACCAAAAATATTGGTGAAGCAAGGTCTACCAAGCTGGATCTAATGAGACTATCCTCATGAAGATCGCATGTTCACAACTCCCACAACAAACAGAAATGTGATCCTATAGAAGAGGATTCTCAAAAAATCTCTCAAATTTGTATTTTACAAAAGTGAGAAATGAGAAAAAATTTACTTTTCTCAATACTTATTCACTTTTTGAGTGAATAGTCAATTAGGGCAAATAGCCAGTTAGACTAGCTAGAGTCTGAATTGACCCAAACAAAAATAAGTCATTCCTTGTAATAAGAATTCACCAAAGGAAAAGCTGTGAAAAGTTAAAAATCCATTAAATAAAGCCCAAAACCCCTGAAACCAAAATCATAGAAGGCCTTAACAACTTTAGGAGAATGCAAAACTCTAAATACATAGACTTGCTCACTAGTCTAATCACATAATTCAAATGAGTCCGGATTCAACAATTTACTAGAAGGTTTAATTGAACATTTAATAAGATACATTAAGAGTATATTGAATGACAATGGTAATTATGAATAGTTGAATCACTAACTCCATCTGCCACTGCCAGGGATATAATTTCTACACACTACACCATGTGATCAAGTGCAATTGCATATAATATCATAGATGAATCATTAAATGCATTAAATGACTAATTTAACCATTTATTCAAATTATACCTAAATGATCCATTTACATCACACATGTTTGCACAAAGCATAATGAAACAAGAATGAAGTAAATCACAATAGAATAAACTCCATCACATAACAAAAGTAGACAAATGTCCAAATACCAGATAAATAGATATCATCATAGACCTACTATCATCTCAAAATGGCATCAACATGAAAATAAACTAAATAGCATAGCAATATAGCACCTATGAAACTGAAATCAAAGTACAAATAATAAGAGTATCAATTATCTCTCAAATCAAAATAAACAAGGTACAAATTGCAAACATAAGAGGCACTACACTCCTCACATTGTCATCCCATCCATATATTTTGCAGCTTGTTCCACATTTTATGCGCAGTAGGGCAATATTTGACTTCATCAAATTAAACAATATTGAGAGAAGAAACAACGCCAACCATCATTGTGTTGTGATTATTTTTATCTACCACATGCTCCATATTTAAAGGATCGGGAGGTGACACATACTAGTTCTTTAGGAATTTTAGGCATGTATTTCCAATGGTTCCCAAATGTAGCTTCATGAGTTTCTTCCATGCTTTGAAGTTCTCTCTATTCAATTTAGGAATCTCTTTTTTGTAAGACATCTTGAGCTTTAACTTAGGTCCTTGAAACATTTCCCATATGCATCAAGATATTTGATACTAATTGTTTGAAATATAAGAGGAGTAACTAAGAGGGGAGGGGTGAATCAGTTACCACTAAGACAATTCCAAATCCCTTAGATGTAAATACAAACTTCCTTTTAACTCACAAGATAGTTAGAACTAGATATTTAGTATAACTCAACTAATGAAGTAACCTTTAGTAACTTAGTTGTAAAAAGATAAAAAAAAAAGAAAGTAACATGAATACATGAGAAACCAAGATTTAGTGTAGAAACCCAATTTCAAAAAATAGCCAATACAACTTGTTACAACTTTTCACTCTTCTAAAGTGACCCTGTTAGGACCCAACCCTATTAAAGGATTTAAGTCACCTTGTTAGGAGTGGCCTTGTTATAGCTCTTAAGACACTTCAATCTAGAAATGTCACTTAGTCAAAGGATTTACAAAATGATTGTTAATTCAACTTTGTTAAAAGATTTCTTCATTGATAGAATTGTTAGAGAGTAACAATGATTTACCTAATTATTGAAGCAATGGATTTGCAAATTTAAATCACTATTCTAGCATATCCTATGGATCCTTCTTGATCAAAATATTCTTTGGAGCTCCTTGGATGCTCTGCTCTAAATCAAGTATCCTTCTTTATTTACATCTTATCATCTTCTCCGCTTTTTCATCTTTAAATCCACATCTTAACCTTTCATTTATATCAAAACCAACGTCAAGTCAACTTGAATACCATTTCAAATAAAAAATAGTATCCACTAATTCAGCTTGCATAAACTAACTAATAAATAAAACTAATCTATTGTAGGTTAGCTAAAACTGAAAATTGGGTCACTCGATTACCACTAAGTCCCTTGGTAATTGACCTAACTTGGTTTACACTAAAATCCTTTGGTAACTAACCTAACTCAATTTATGTAGGAATCCCTAAAATTTACTTCTTTAGAACTTATGCTTAGCTGATATTGGAGTCTTCTAAACTTGGTTCCAACCAGAAGTTTTCAATCAGAGTATAACATTGTTGTAACATCAGTGACAATATAGAATTGAATAATTGTTATCAACATGGCCTTGTAAGAGGACTTTGGTCATTCCATTTAGATGGTCATGTAGTTAAAAAATTTACAAACACTATTAAGGTTTCAAATTATTGTTAGGTCAACCTTTGTTAAGAGGATTTCAATAGAAATTGTTTACAATGACTAGAAAGAAAACAATAGGTTTTGATCTATGTGATTACAACTCACTTTGTTGGTTTAGATCTTTGTTCAATCCTTGTGTTGATTGGCTGATAAGTTCTTAACTTTCATCTCTAATATTGATTCACTTGGAGACCCTTCAACCAATTAGTCCACTCTTCTCAATAAAACTTAAGCCTTATGCTTAGATTTACTTATCAACATCAAAATAATCTCTTTAAGATTTCACTATTCACTTCATAATCACACACTCATGCATTTCTAATCAACATTTCTCTATATGTCTCTCTTCACATACAAGCCTTGCACATACACACCACACCATGCTATACCAATTGTTTCTCTTTGTATCTCTTTAACTAAGCAATTTATGCTTTACCTTTTTCTACATCCATCTTAGATCTTGCAGTTTACAATCAGTTTCAACTCAATTCAGTTTATTTGTCCATCTTCTTGATCTTCTTTTAGAAAGTTCTCCAAAATTTATCTATGAGGTTTTCACCTGATCCTTGCCCCGAATTTAATTATCCAACTCATCAATCTTATCTTTGACATGGTTGACATCTCCCAAGAAATAAACTAAGTTGGCTTGATGTTGTGATTTCTTTGAATTCATTCTTAAACTATCACTTGGAAATTGCTAAGTTATGGTACTCAGTCATCGCTGAAATACTTGATCAATTAAATTTTTTGGGCTCAGCATCAATTTTATTTCTTGGTCAATGCTAATGCTTAGATAGAACTATATTTTCTCAACACTAACTATTGAAATTTGATTGAAAAGATCATTGAAAAAGAGATTTTTGAGAATGAGATTGTTGAAGAAAATTATGTGTTTCAATCAGTATATTGTCACTACTGTCAAAACTATTATTTGTGGGTAAGACAATTGCTTATAAGATTCAATTACTATTACTTAGTTTATTGATGAGGAGGATTTGATCAATAAGATGTCACAAAAGCACCTAGAGAAAAGGTTGAGTTATGATCATGAAATAAAGTACAAGGATTAGTTAAGACAGTGATGACATGATGTATTTATGATCTACTTAAGGTTATAAAATGGCTAGCTACACTTAGAAAGTTTAGAAGAATAAGTTAAACAAATTTTATCTACCAAGCTTGACCAAGTATAGGGTAGGTGTCAAGAAAAGTTAGTACAAGTCGAGCAAAAAGTTAGTTGGAGCTGAGTGAAAGAAAAATCTAGTGGATTTCAACCAAGACAATTGATGCTGAGTGAAGTTTACTTGATGTCGAGCACCAGCAAACTTTAGTTGATGCCAAGTGATTTTACAATTGATGTCGAGAAATGTAGTATGTGCTGAGCATTAGAAGGTTGATAATGTTGAGTCATTGCATTATGATAAAGATTGAAGATTCACTTAATCTAGGCTAACAAGTTTATTTTCTTGAAACTTCTAAACTAGGAGGAAGATAATATTGATGAGCTGGTGGCACAAAATTTGATGTAAACCATTTGTAGGTGAATTCAAATGGATTCTATGAGAAGTTTCTAGAAAACACAAGATATGGGGTAGATACATTATATCATATCTAATCCATCCAAAGCCCTAATTTAGACTATGAATAATGAGTAGGAAAATATTCTAATTTCCTATTTATAGGAATGTCTAGTCATGAAGAAAGAGAGGTTGGTGTCACATGCGAGAACCTAAGGAGGAGAAGGAATTAAGGGTTTTGCTTCATAAAGTGACCCAAGAGAAGAGTATGCAATGACATGTTAAGAAAGAAGGCTTAAGGAGATGAATGCTTGAAGGGTGAACAAGCTATCAGAGTTGCAAATTATGAAATCCAAGTAGAATTGAGGCCTAAATAGAGATATGTAATCTACAAGTGAAGTCATAAGTTGTATTAGATCAAAGCTCTACTGTTACTCTCTAACAATTGTATCAGTCTAAGGTAAATTATTTTGAGTAAGATTGATCTAATAGTCATTAGAAAATCCTTTAATAGGGTGGCATTCCAAGTAAATGGCCTAAAGTCCTCTAACAAGGTTCACTTTTAATAGGGTGAATAAAATCCCTTAACCAGGTCACATTTAATAGTGTGTATTGTAACCTTTAACATGGTTGGCCTTTCAAAGGCATTACTTTAGAAGAGTGAAAAAGGAGTAGCATGTTACTAGTGGTTTTTTTCAAATTAGGTTTTCATATAAATCATTGTGTCAAGTGTGTTAATGAATGTGTTGTGTTCCATGCTTTACGCTTTTGTAAATTGATTTGACAGTAACATACAAGTTCTAGTAAATACACAATGGATGTATGAATGGGTATGCATGTTTTATGGGTTTACTGAATTGTGAAAAGTTTTATGTATACATATAGACCTTGGATAACTAATTCACCTCCCTCCCTTTCTTATTTATTCTAAAGTAAATACATCAATTGGTATTAGAGCCACCTACTTAAGAGGACTAGGTTTAAGTTACTAGAAGCACAATGATCAAGATGTCTAAAAGAGAGGTACCCAAGCTCAATAGAGATAACTTTCCTATATGAAAAGTTTGGTGAAGCTACACCTTGGAGGACTTGAAGTTCATGTAAAATCTACCATTATAGTGGAACATGTTGATCCAATTGGACCCCTAACTACTGAAGTTATGAAGAAGAAAAAGGAACAAAATTAGGCAATGTTGGAGATTTCCTCTACCCTAAGCTATGCTGAATTTGATGATATCAAAGACTATGATGCTACAAAGAAAATTTGGGATGCCCTAAACACCATCTATAGAGGAGACAAAAAATTTCAAAGATCCAAATCTAAGAGTCTTAGAGTTAAGTTTGATGATATGAGAATGGAAGAAGGTGAAAATATTTCTCAATATATTTCTAGGATAAAAGATGTTGTTAGTGCAATAAGAGGAGCTAACAGCCATATAGATTATTATACTATGTTAAGTAAAGTCTTGAGAAAATTATTGCTTTTTTATGCTATTAGAGTTTCTACAATCCAAGAATTGAGATGTATTCTAGGAAATAATCTAACTCTTGAAGGTCTAGTAGGTAAACTCACTACTTTTGAGCTATTTGAGTTTGACAATTACAAACTAGAGAGTCTTGAGTCTACTTTAAAAGATAAGTTGTTGTTGAAGGATTCTAATGAGGTGAAGTAGAAGAAGAAGAAGAAAAGAAAGATAAATAATGTATCTAGTGATAGTGATATAAATGAGGAAGATGTTGAAAAATTGGAAGCACTACTGTCAAGAAGATTTGATAGAGGTAGAAGCAAGTTCAAAGGTAGGTTACCCATCATTTGTTTCAATTGCAATAAAGTTGGTCATATTGCTGCAAGATGTATAGAGAAGAAGAACTATAAAGAAGGAAAAAATTATAATAATAGAAGAGAAGATGACAATAGAGATTACAAAGAAAAAGGCAAGAAGTCATGCTACATTGCTAGAGAAGAAAGCAAGGATGATTCTAATGAACATGATGATGAAGTGGTATATGTTGCAATGAAGGACAAATATAATGAAGATGAGAAAAATGCACTTGTGATTTGAGTAAAAAAGAATGATAGATGGATAATTGATAGTGGATGTTCACATCACATGATTGGAGACAAAAGCAAGTTCATTACCTTAACTTGTTATGATGGAAATAGTGTAAGATTTGGTAATGATGCACCATTCTTGATAAAAGGAAAAGGCTCTATCAAACTTATAGACAAGATTTCACGTGACAATACTTACTATGTTGAAGGAATAAATTATAACTTGTTATGTGTGTCACAATTGAATAATCTAGGATGAAAGGTTGAATTTGGAAACAAAACTACCAAGATATATGACACAAATGAGAAATTCATTAGAAAAGGTGATCAAACTATAAGTAATTTATTCTATCTGGATGTAGAGGATGCTACTTATTTTGTTGCAAAATTTGATGATGTATGCCTTTGGCACAAGAGATTATGTCATCTTAATTTTGATAACTTGGTTAGTATCAGTAACATGAAGAAAGTTAGAGGATTTCCTAAGTTGAAGAAACCTAATAATATAGTGTGCAAACAATGTCAACTAGGCAAAATGTCAAAGTCAAGCTTTAAGAGTAAAGCTTAGACCTCTAAAGAAATACTAGAGATTGTTGATACTGACTTATGTCAACCAATTGAAGTGAAAAGATACAGAGGAGATAAGTACATAATGCTATTTGTTGATGATTACTCTAGAATGATGAGAGACACATTTTTAAAATAGAAATCTGATGCTTTTCAAATGTTCAAGTGGTATTTGGCAAGATTTGAGAAAGAGATAGGTAAGAGCCTAAAATGCTTGTGATTAGATAGAGGAGGAGAATTCACTTCAAATGAGCTTGAGATGTTCTATAATGATAGAGGAATCAAAAGACAAACATCTCCACCCAAGACCCCTCTACAAAATGGGATTGCTAAAAGGAGAAATAGGTCAATAATGGATTGTACCAAAACACTTATGATACAAAAGAATGTTGCTCTAAAATACTAGAGATAAGCTATAAGTATTGCTATATATACCTTCAACCATGTGCAAATCAAGGAAGGTACTCATTCAACACCTTTTGAACTATGGTATGGACATTCACCCAATATAAAATACTTTAAGGTATTTGAAAGTAATTGTTATATTCTTAAAGATGTTAGGAATGGAAAGTTTGATGAAAAAAGTGAAGATGGTATATTCCTTGGATACTCCACAAGAAGAAAAGCTTATAAGTGTTTAAATACTAACGCTAATAAAATTGTGGAAAGTGCAAATGTAAATTTTGATGAATTTATAGAAGTACATGTGGTTGAACCTATAGAAGAACTAGAAGAATACAAATCATTTGTATAATTTATGAAGGAATGTCTATTGAATAAGATGTTGCAAATCAAGTTATAAATCAATAACAAGTATCAGTGATTGTCGAGTCACATCTATGAATGTCGAATTGCATTCAGGAACTAAGTTACATTTAGATGTTGAGTTGAAAAATGATGAAGATGCACATTCTAATTCTAAGATTAGTACACATGAAAGAGATGCTAAGATACCTAACAGAGATGTACATAGTGACTCTAAAGCTTAAAGACAAAGTATAAAACCAAGAGTTGAGCCAAGATTGTCTAAATATGTCAAAAGAAATCATCCTACTAATCAAATCATTGGAAACAAAGATGCTAGGCTAATGACAAGAAATAGATTAAGAAGTGAATCATGTTTGTTAAGCATGAAGGAGCCCAAAACATTAAAAGATGCATTAGAAGATGATGACTAGTATAAGGCTATCAAATAAGAGATTCAAAAAATTGAGAAGAACAAAACATGGAGTCTAGTTCCTAGACCAAAAGATAAGAATGTGATTGGTACAAAGTGGGTATTCAAAAGAAAGTTAGATGAGAATGGTGAAGTCGCAAGAAACAAAGCAAGATTAGTTTGCAAGGGATATGCACAAGAAGAAGAAATTGACTATGGAGAGACACTTGCTCCTATTGCAAGAATGGAAGGAGTAAGAACTATACTTTCTTATGCAGCATACAAAAGTTTCAAAGTTTATTAGATGGCTAGTATATTTGCATTTCTGAATGGCATACTAGAAGAGGAAGTCTACATAGAACAACCTATAGGATTTGTTGATGATAATAATAATGACATGGTATGTAGATTGCACAAAGCCTTATATGGATTGAAGCAAGCACCAAGAGCATGGTATGATAGACTTTATACTTGTCTTGTGAAGATTGGATTTGAGAGGACTAATGATAACAACAATCTTAACATAAAGGTGCAAAAAGGAAAAGGTATTTTGCTATTTGAAATATTTTTCGATGATATCATATTTGGAGGAGAAGATACTTTATGTAAGGAATTTGCAAATTAGGTGAAGCAAGAATTTGAAATATCTATGTTTGGAGAAATCAAAATTTTAATGGGATTTTAGGTATATCAAATGAAGTATGGTATACACATCACTCAGTCACAGTATGTCAAAGAGATATCAAAGACATTTGGACTAGAGGATTCCGAATCACTAAGTACACCTATGGTGATAGGACATAAGTTGTCAAAGAATGGTGGTTCATCTGAGGTGAACCAAACATTGTACAAGTCTATGATTGGAAAATTGCAATTTGTAGTACATAGTAGACTTGATATTGCATTATCTATAGCGATAGTTGCAAGATTCTCTGCTAATCCTAGGGAAAATCACTTAATGGCTATGAAGAGGATAATGAGATACTTGAAAGGAACATAAGAGTTTGGTCTATACTACAAGAAGAATGAAAGGTTTGACTTAAGAGCCTACATTGATGTTGATTGGGCTAGAAACATTGATGATAGAAAGAGCACCAATGGAGGACAATTTTTCTTAGGCAAGAGACCAGTTACATGAATAAGCAAGAAATAGAGTTGTACTTCACAATCTACTATTGAAGTAGAACATGTTTTTGTGCTATAAACTACACAAACATTGTATGGATCAAACAACTACTCAAAGGAAAGAAGGAAGAAATCACAAAACTAGTGATACTTTATTGTGATAATAGAAGTGCTATAAATATATCAAAGAATCCAATGATGCACACAAAGACAAAGAAGATTGCAATCAAGTATCATTATGTGAGAGAATTAGTTCAAGACAAAGAGGTAAAGATGGAATATGTTAACCCAAAGGAGAAAATTGTTGATATCTTCACAAAACCATTACCTAAGAGGTAAACTAGGTATGATACCCCTATCAAAGGCTATTTAAGAAACAAAAGGAGTGCCCTACATTAAACAAGCTGATGTTCATATAATACAAATTGATGTAGTGGATCTTACTTTAGGAATTTCCTAAAGTAATCATAGAGTTGAAAATTCAAAATAATCACAAGCAAGGTGACAAAGGGAGAAATTGAAGAAATTGTAAGAGCTTATATCTACATTCTTTAAGATGAAAAGAGGGAGAAAATACATTAAATTGATCATCATCAAAAGATTTTTACTAATCAAGTTCAAGAGATAAGTGGGAGAAAGTCCTAAACTAATCTGCTAATCAAAGATGGAGAAAGGTATCAAGAATTGAGTCAGAAAAAAGAGGGAGACATTAAGTAGAGAGTTGGAAAGATCACATCAAAGGGAGATACTTTACTAATCATTATAGTATGAAAGAAAGAAGGAGAAATCCTAATCTACCTAGCAAGAGGGAGATACAAGAAGGAACTTAGAGGGAGTTTTAAGAAAGAGTTTTGTAGCCTAATTAGAAGATGGAAGTTGTTGATAAAGCAAGGAATACAAGTTCTCTCTTTGGTATTGCCTTACTATTTTAACCTAGTCAAATTGGTTGAACAAGATGTTCATCATTTGATTAACTCGGTTGATTAGTTTGGTTTGCCATCAATACCAAAGAGGGAGATTGTTAAAATCTGATTGAAAAGATCATTGAAAAAGAGATTGTTAAGAAGGAGATTTTTGAAGAAGATTATGTATTTCAATAATTGTTTTGTTACTAATGTCAAACCTACTATTTTATGGTAAGATAATTACTTATAAGATTCAAGTACTATTACTTAGTTGATTTATGAGGAGGATTTGATCAATAAGATGTAATAAAAGCACCTAGAAAAAAGGCTAAGTTATTGTTATGAAATGAAGTACAAGGATCAATTAAGAAAATGATGTCATGATGTATTAATGATCTACTTAAGGTTAAAAAATGGCTAGAAACACTTATAATTTTTAGAAGAATAAGTTAAGAAAAGTTTGTCTAGCAAGCTTCACCGAGTATATAGTAGATGTTGAGCAAAGTTAGTGTAAGCTGAGCAAAAAGTTAGTTGGAGCCGAGTAAAAGAAAAATCTAGTGGATGTCGACTAAGATAATTGATGCTAAGTGAATTTTAGTTGATGTGAAGCACTAATAAAATTTATTTTATCCCAAGTGATTTTGTAGTTGATGCCAAGCAACACAGTATGTGTTGAGCACTAGAAGGTTGACAATGTTGAGCTGCTACATTATGATAAAGGTCAAAAATTTATTGAATATAAACCAATAAGTTTGTTTTCTTAAAACTTGTGAACTAGGAGGAAGATAAGATTGATGAGCTAGTGGCACAAAATTTGATGTTAACTATTTTTTAGGGAAATTCAAATGGATTCTAGGAGAAGTTTCTTTAAAAGAAAAGATATGGGGTAGATACATTGTATCCAACCTAATCTATCCAAAGCCCTAATTTAGATGATGAATAATGAGCATTAAAATATTGTAATTTATTATTTATAGGAATGTTTGGTCATGAAGCCAAAGAGGTTGGTGTCATGTGTGAGAACCTAACGAGGAGAAGGAATTAAGGGTTTTGCTTCATAAAGTGACCCAAGAGAAGAGTCTACAATGGCATGTTAAGCAAGAATGCTTAAGGAGATGAATACTTTAATGACCTTAACATGTTTTCAAAGCTACAAAGTATGAAAGCCAAGAAGAATTGAAGATTGAATAGAGATCTGTAATCTACAAGTGAAGTTGTAAGTTGTATTAGATCAAAGTTCTATTGTTACTCTCTAACAATTCTATTAGTCTAGGGTAAATGCTTTGGAGTAAGGTTGACCTAACATTCATTAGAAAATCCTTTAATAATGTGCCATTCAAGTGAATGGCCTAAAGTCCTCTATCAAGGCTCACTTTTAACAGGGTGATTGAAACACCTTAACTAGGTCACATTTAATAGTGTGTATTGTAACCTTTAATAGGGTTGGCCTTTTACAGGGCATTACTTCAGAGGATTGCAAAAGGAGTAGTATGTTACTAATGGTTTTTCCCAAATTGGGTTTCCACATAAATCATTGTGTCAATTGTGTCGATGAATGTGTTATGTTTCATGCTTTACACTTCTACAAATTAATTTGATAGTAACATACAAGTTTTAGTGAATACACAATGGATGCATGCATGGGTATGAATATTTTATATGTTCACTGAATTGTGAAAAAAATTGTTTATACATCTGGACCTTTGATAAATGATTCAAACTGCCCCCCCAGTTATTGTAAAGTAATTCCAACACTAACTATAGCTTGGTTAACACTAGCATTACTTGACACTAACTATATTTTATACCTCTTCTCAGCTTGGATTAGCTTTCTTTACATAAATAATCACTTTTCCTTATCAAGTTCTATCTAATAAATTATTTGTTGTAACTTTCCTTTTATAACTCAACCTTTCCTTTAGGTGCTATTGTTATTTGAAACTTCACAAATCCTCTTCATCAATCAAATAGATATAACATTTAGATAAGGTAGCAATATATCTTATCAATAGATTTGACATTAATGACAAAACAACAAGTGTTCCAATTGTGAGTTTCCAACAACAACATGATCAATAAAGGGAGGATACTTGTGATGATGGATGATCAGTTGTGACAATCAAAGACTATAAGGAAATGTTTAGAGGATTTACAATTAGTTAAGGAATATGCAAAATATAGAATAGATCACATTGGATATTATGAAATCATTGGAAAACATATAAGGTCATATTGAGAGTGGAAACACATTTTGGCTAGTCCAAGTAGTGGAATATGAATTCAAGATATAAAAGTTGACATAGTGAGATTAACTCATTCAGATATGTGAAGTACGTGAAAAGTTAGAGAAGGGATCTTGAAATTCAAATAAAGGGTACAAATTTAGAGGTAAAATGAATATAAGAAAATATATAGGATATGTAACAAAATGAGATATAAATTATAAAGAGAGAAGGACATAAAATAGTACAATAAGGTGAAGTAGAAAGAAAGGAAATCTACCAAAGAAGAAGATTGATCAAGAAGTGGTGATCAAATAAAATAAGTTCATAGTATAGTAGAATAATATTAAAGAGTGATTTAGATGTCATAGAAAAGGAGTATCATAACCAGATCATAGATTTAGTTTTTTCCTAATAGTCACAATTGGTAAATCCCTAAATGCGTTAGAGTTGTAAATCCCCTAATAGGGTAGTCTCTCAAAAGAGTTATGTAGATCCTTTTACAAGGTAGATCCAAGTATATCTATTTATACTTATACCAAGGTAAAAATTCCTAATAGGGTGAACCCCTATAAAGAGTCATTGTATGCTCCTAATAGGAAAACTCATTTAATGTAGTAGCAAGCTTTGTGGGTATCATCCCTACTATGGTTTTTACCTTCTTAAAGGGTTTTTGCATGACAAAAATGATTTTTTCATGTGTTACATGTGTGTGGTGATTTTATCTTATTAATTTTTATTTTTTGATAATGGTCATATGTTTTATATTTTGGAAGTTAAAAGTAAGTTTTAGAGATCAATGGTTAAATTTTGTAGAGATCTTATTATATTGATAATTTGCCCCAACCCCCTATAAGTACATATAAATCCTAAAATACCCATAAAATTTTAATTTCACTCAAGCTATAAGAGGAAGGTTCTAATAAAAAAAAATCTTGGCAACTTAATAGGTCTAAAATCCACCTTTGACTTTCCAAATAGAAGCCACTCAATAATCATACTCAAACACAATTAATTAGTCTTAATAGTAAAACTAGTATTTAGAGAATTATAGTTCTCTATAATATCTCCAATGTTAATTATTGGTTGGTGATAGTAAAGTTGGCTTCTCTACTTGTGTAGGAATCAACACTATGCTCTAAATGCTTTAAAAACTAGAAGATCTCAACCCCTCCATCCTTGTTGTTGCTCTACAAAAATTGAACTCTATAAATCATTCAAAAAAATAGTAGCTTCTCATTTTCAAGATCTTGTTCGGAATTCTCAACTCACCCTCATCTTGTTGGCCAATTAGAAAAAATAAATTTGGAAATAGAGCATCTTAAATTAGAATCAATCAAATTTAATGAAGGTTTAGCACCTATTTAATGTGAGTTCATCAAAATCCACACCCCCCCCCCCTTCTTTCATTTCTTCTTCACTCTTTATTCCCATCTTCTAGGTGGCATTGGGGTAAAAACCAATAGATTCTATTTAAAGATCCTATTTTCATGGTGATAAGCTTGAGGTAGGATATATTTACCCTAGGTCATTCCTTTCCATCCACATTTTGAGATGGAATCTACTCATAGCACTGAAATATGGTTTCCTAGGAATTTGAGCTTGATTTTTGGGTTTTGAGACCTATTTTGGGGTCCCTAGATTATCCTTTGGGTTTTTGTACTTGACAATCAGGGGTGTATTGCATCCTAGATAAGGCCCTTTTTTGGCCCATTTCTTTGGATCTCATGTCTAGTTAGTTTTGGGGTGAAACATTTTAGGTAGGTTAGCTTACAAGAGTAAGATATTTTTAGTCCTTTGTAAACCCTTCCATTTTCACCATTTCCCATTCATCAAGTTTACAATCCAAGCACTTGTGTCGAAGATCTCAAGAATTTATGTATTCTTCAAGCATTCAAGGCACTCAAGAAATCTCTCCATTGAAGATCAAAAATTCTAGTATTTGATTCATTGAAAGAGTTTATACAAGATCTACCATTTCATTTCCAATATTCAAGATCTCCCTTCATACATTCAAGATCCTATTTTGCATCTTCTACATTCATTATCTCAATATCTACATTTATCTACCTAATAAACTTGCATATATTGTTTGATTTTGGAATTAGATTATTGCTTTCTATTGTGTGTTCACCTTAATTACACATATTTGGTGAACCCAAAAACTATACTTGTTTCTTACATTTTGGAGTTACATTTCTTGGTGTATCTAGATCTACTTTGTATTTATATCTCAATCTATATTATTTTTAGTATAGATTGCACTTTGAAAATACAATTTTTTTTATATGTATTTTATTTTTAGATTTCATTTCATCTCAATGGGGTTGTTATCTTTATTTTCAAGTTTCATTCATGATATTCAAGTGTTCTATTTCATGTATATGATGAAAACTTAGTTTTTTCATGCATTAATTTCCATTCCCCTTCAAAGGGTAATCTATTCAAAGATATTGTTCATCAATTTTTAGTGAATCATGATATTCATACCCTTGATAGTGATAATATTTGTGATAATCCCTTGGATATGAAAATTTATTACTCTCTCCTTTTTGAAACTTCTTTTAGACATGATTGTTCCTCTTCTAATGTGTATTTTCTTCCCTCTTTGGATGATTCTACTATTTGGGATGAACATTTAAACAAGGATATGGATTAATCTCTTTGTAATGAGGCATATTTGGATGATTTCATGGTTATTGATCCTATTGATCAACCTCTTTCTCTAAATTTCATTTTCATTCCTTCTATAGATGAGGCCTTGATGAGGCCTTCTTTTAGTCATGATTGTTCCTCTTCTAATGTATATGTTCTTCCCTCTTTGGATGATTCTACTATTTGGGATGAAACTTTGGACAAGGATATTGATTAATCTCTTCCTCATAAGGAATATTTGGATAATTTCATGGTTATTTCTCCTATTGATTAACATCTTTCTCTAAATATAATTTGAATTCCTTCTATAGATGAGGCCTTGATGAGGTTTTTTTTTCCTCCTAGGAGTTTGTTATCCATAGAAGCCCACACCCTTGAACATGATACTTACTATGATCTTTTCATCATTCCAACCTTAGATCCTAGGGATCCTACTCATATTGACCCTTTAAGTGGCTTCTCCACTCTTCAAGATTGGGAAACCTTATCTTTCACACAAACATACTACATTATTGAATTTGTGCATCAAACACCTTTATTTTATGAGTATATATGTATTTATTGCTTCTCTTTACATTTCCCTCTAATTGCGTCTAAGATCTCTTCTTCTTATATTCTTTTTAAATGCATTTTCTATATTATGTTTCATAAGAGTTATAATGATGAATGGTGTCTTTTTCATGATTACTTTATTTGACACTTCTATATCCATATCATGTTTCTCCTTGGTTTTTAACATTGTTATCCTACTCTTTGGGGGGTCTTTGTTCTACTTTGTGAGTAAGATAATAGTAATTTTCCCTTGTCTCCTCACTCGGGGGACAAGGGCCCTATTTCCTCTTTCTATATCATAGATCCAATATCTCTCTTTTTTTACTTGTTTTCATTTATAGGATGATATATTTTATTTCATTCTTATAGATACTTGAAAGTAACTATCTAGTATAAATTGGAATCACTTAGGGAGGCATAATGCGTCCTTTGTTCTTCAATGCATCCACTATCATTTATGAATTTTTTTTCTTTTAGGGTTTATATTTGACTTTTCTTTCTCTTTTTATTTCCACATTTGGTTATCTCTTTGGTGTTTCTTGCCTGATAAATAAGTAGGAATAACATGGTATCCTTTCATATCTTTATTTAATTTCTCTATAGATTTGTATTTTTTATGGAACATTCTTATCTATGTAATGTGTTTCTTTTTTACATGCATGGTCATGTGCCTTTACCTAGAAAGTGTCTTTTTGGACTTTAGATTTTAATGCATCTCATTTAATGATCATTTATATCTTACTTCATGTGTGATATTATTTTTTAACATCTTGAATTGTTTAGAATTTGTTATCCTATCATATTTCCTTCTTCAACTTCTTTATGGTGTAGTGTTATATTCTTCTTGTTGGATATGGGGTATTTTCATTTTGTGCATGAAAATCATTTTTTACTTATGTACTATCCTTATGTCTTTCAAAACCTTGTTGTATAATCTACAATAGACCTATTTTTCTTGTCTCATGCTTGGGGAAAGAACCTTTGTATATTCTCCTTCTTTTTCTATGGGTCTACTTTCTTTAATCTTATGTGGAACTTGTTTATTGTGTGACATTATTTTTTATTTATGAAGAATTGTGTCTTGAATATGGATTATCTCATTTACAAGAGATTCATGACCTAGGTCATCACCTTTTCTTTATCAAGTAAAACTATGTACATTGTATACACTTTCCCTTGCTTGGAGATTGTATTCCTTAATCCAAGGATTCCTATGTCACCTATATATAGGGGGTTGAATAGATGCATTCTTGTTCATATTTCCCTCTTTCTCTTCTTGGAGATGTTACTTTAATCAAACACTCCTCTTAGGTGGACATATTTTTATTAATATTTCCTCCTTTTAAGGATCATCTTTCCATAAGAAATATATCATTTTTCACAATTGTCTATGTTCTTAGATTGTAAGAGTTATAACTCTTTGCTATGAACATAGTTCACATTATTACTAAAAGCATTTCTTCTTGTCATATAAGTAGGTATCCTCTTTTTGTTCCTTCTCATACCTATTCTATGTAGGCAAGATAAGGAGGGGACATATATACACCCTCCTTGTACATATTTTTTGTTGCATGGGGTAGCAAATATGAATTATGAGAATAACTTAGAGTACTTTAGCACTAGATGCCAAGTATTCTTTATAAATCATTCTTGAATCTATGCATTATTACTTCATCCCTATTTAGAAAATACAAAAACATATGCTAAATCTTGTAGTGGGTAATGCAGAAAAACTTTCTAAATTGCATTCATGGGTAACACATCCAAGTAAATATATGTTAAACCTTATATTTGGTCTACAAAAAACAATTTTCTAAAGTCCCATATATAGGTAACACATTGAATACAACATGCTAAGTCCCATACATGGGCAATGTATCTTTTACATAAGACCATGGCATGGTGATATGATGCATGTTGATCTATGGATGGAACTTTGGTGGGTTGACTAGTGACTTACCACCCCATTAGAATATTTCACTGCCATCTTTTAGAGTAGCTGTCTCAGTGATTCATTGGATGGGTACTCTATCAAGTGAGGTAATCACTCTTGTTTTCCATTAGCTCTCTCTTTCTTTCATGAAAGTATAAATAGATCTTAAAGATATTCTATTAATTGTGTTTCTCTTGCACTTCTTTGTCATCACTTATGCTCTTATCATGGCTTTCCAAATATGATATTAGTGGGTGAGATATTTCTTTAGCTGATGCCTCTCGCATTGGATAATTTGGGATTTTTTTGGTAATAACCCCTTGTTATATCTTTTATTTATTTATTTACACCCTAGTGTATGAATGTGCAGATAGGACCCTTGGTCTTGGGGGCTTTTTCTCTTTGACTAAGTGATATTATATCTCATTGCAATTTGCTTAATTCTTCTTCTCTTCATCTCCTCTCTACTTTATTGCAAGGGTGGGTTGATCCACACTTCCACTAAAGTGGGAGCTAAATGTATAATCTTAAATTGGAAGCACTCAAATTTAATGAAGTTTTAGCACCTATTAAATGGAATTTCATCAATCTCCCCCACTCTTTCATTTCTTCTTCCTTTTTATGTCCCCTCTCCTAGGAGGAATTGGGGTAAAACCTAATAGATCCTCTTTAACAATCCTATTTGTCATGATGATAAGCTCATGGGAGATCTCTTTCTACTAGGTCCTTCCTTTCCATACACATTCTCAATTTGAATCTACTCCTAGCACCAAAATAGGGTTTCCTCATAATCTAAACTTGGTGTCCAAGTTCTGAGACCTATTTTGGGGTCCCCAGACTATTCCTAGGTTTTTGCACCTAACAATCAAGGGTCCATTGTGACCTGGATGCATCAAGGGTACACTACACCCTTGATAGGATAATCAAGAGTAGATTGTTCCCTTGATGAGGCCCTATTTTGGCCCCTTTCTTTGGATCTCATGTCTAGTTAGTTTTGGGGTGAAAACTTCTAGTTAGATTGACTTGTGAGAGTAAAATATTCTAAGCCCTTTATAAAAATTTCCATAGAGTACATTGTTTCCTTGATGAGGCCCTATTTTGGCCCCTTTCTTTAGATCTCATGTCAAGTTATTTTTGGGTTGAAAACTTCTAGGTAGATTGACTTGTGGGAGTAAGATATTCTAATCCCTTTATAAAACTTTCCATTTTCTCCATTTCCCATCCATCAAGTTTATAATCCAAGAACTTGGATCCAATCTCTTAAGAATTCAATGTATTAAAGAAATCTATCTATTGAAGATTAAGGATTCATGCATTTGAGCCATTAAAGGAATTTATACAACATCTATCATTTCATTTCCAACATTCAAGATCTCCCTTCATACATTCAAGATCCCTTGTTGCATCTTCTACATTCATTCTTTCAAGATTTGAATTCATCTACATGCATTTCTATGTCATATTTCAAGCACATTCTTACATGAAAGTTTTGATGTCACTTTGATTTCATTTCTACAGTTTTGTAGTTGAGGCAAAGCTATTACATATATATATATATATATATATATATATATATATATATATATATATATATATATATATATATATATATATATATATATATATATATATATATATATATATATATATATATATATACTTTATTACATTCCAAATTCAAGAGCATATTTCATAGATTTATGTTTCTTTTATGTTAGATCTATTACTACTACTTTATATCATTCTATTTTGATTCAAGGTTAATTCCTAAACTAGGGTTTGACTGAGGCAAGTACACTCCCCTCCCTAAACATCAAAAAAGAAATCCTTTATTTTGTAGGTTTTGGAACTTGGATCAACAAATAGGTTGCAAATTTGGATACCCTTTTAAGATTTCTTCAAAACTATGAACTCAAAATTAGTGTCACACAACTTTCATCAAGGGCACACTACACCCCTAATGCTCTATTTTGACCCTGATTGAGGAGGTTGTCCCTTATTTCTTATCAAATGATTAATGGGTTTTATTTGTAGCACAGTTTTTAGTCTAGATTAGATGAATCAACATGATAAGGTTCATTCATAAAGAAGGCCCCCTTGGGTGAGTTAATCCAAGCTACTAACAATCTATAAAATCAATATAATTTTTTCTCTTTTATTCATAACAAAGAAATTGGTTACATATTGACATTGAAATCAATCTATATTTCTAAAAATATAGGATAGAAGCATCACAATATAGCTATCTCTTTTCTATAGTTTCTAACTCATAAAAAAATAAATTATATTATGTATACACTTAACTTAACTAACTATCTAAATTTTTACTAACCACTCCTTTTTCATTAATTATGGAAGTTATTTTCATTAAGAAGCTCATGATAATTTTACTTATCAAGGAAGCACAAGTTTTTCCTATAAAATATAGAAAACTAAAGTGCCTAGAGATAATTTTTATCAATAAAGACAACATAACTTAGTTACTCAAGTAATCAAGAAGCCTAGTTGGAACTGTGCTTTGGATTTTACTCTTCTCTTTATGATATCCTAAACTAGACTACCAAGGTTTTTGCATACTCACAACGAACATGTTGAATCCACTCCTTCTTCCCTCTTTACTTATTCCTACATAGAGAGGTTAGTAGCACAATATATACAACTCATTTATTTCACATACATTCATTTATTACATGAATCTTAATTAATTATGCATATACCATAGGGATATAATAATTAAATGAATCACTTGCTTGTAGCAACTTATGTCACATTTCATCCATTCAAAATGAGTTTTATACCAAAAATATCAACTAAATTTTAAAACATGACAAAAAAACATATAACAACATGGCCCTAAATATGGCCCATTAGAGTAAGCCATCTCTACATATGAAAAATGCCCATTTCTCTATGTTTTGATATAGGTGGTGTTTGTAATGATTCAAGTCTAGAAAATATAAGATCAGAAAAGTAGTCTACAACTGATTTTGGTCACAAACATTGGAAATAAGATGTTGAAACTACCCTCTTCTTAGAAATAGGATTAAAAATTTGCCTTCTTTTCTCTATATCTTCATCAACAAAAACTACAAGTGATAATTTTTGTTGTTGTTTTTGTGGTTGATACTTTCACATGGTTGTATGTTTAATTTTAGTCTATGTATGTAGAAAGTAAATCATTGCCTCCATTTAATCTTAGTTTCAATTACCAAATTTCTATATTAATGAAGTAATATTGGTACTCATTGAGTTCTTGATCCAATTCAAGCCTAGTGCTTCATCCTCCTTCCTAATATCTAATAAGCAATGAGGTTCACCCCATTGATCATGTTTCTTTAAGGTCAATTTTGTTGAACTTAGTTCATAAACTTTTCACTTTTGATTTGGTGTTTATTTTCATGTATATTCATTGTACTACTTCATTTTTCAGTTTTTTTCGTAAAATTGCATAAATTTGTCTCTCGTTTCATGCATTTATAATCCTAGTCCATTATGAAAAATTCATCTCCATATCTCAAAAGAATAAAAAACAACTAATTCATGTTGTGTGGCCACTTTTTTATGAGCCTATTTAACAATCCTTTTGTATATGTTGTTTCATTTCTTATAGATCCTTTCATTCTTTTCATAAGTTCTTGCATTAGGAAAATATATAAATTACATATAGTTTTAGATATTTTTCCATGTTTTAAATTTGGTCTATTATAATGAATTTTTTTTATAGACTAGTCCCAATTTGATCACCTAAGGGACCTCCTTCTCATGAGTTCCTAAAGAAGAAAAATAATAAAACTTATCTGAACAATCCCCCATTTTATCATGAACCAATATAATTTTATGTTTTTTATTCTTTTGATATGTATCAAAATAAGGTAATTGAATCACATCTTCCTTTTTAGTATTTTTTGGGTTCTAATGTGATATGACAAGACTTAGTTGATCTAAATATAACACTTTTACTATGAGTTATATTTTGCACAACATGGTCCCAATGCTAGTACCCTTTCACACCATGACTATAGCGAATCAATATGCATTTCACATCCTTATTCTCCAACTTTAATTTCCTCTCCTTTAGAACATATTCATATGCCTCACAACCATAAACTCTAATATGTCTCAATGAAGTCTTCTGAAATAACCATTCTTCCATAGGTATTATTGTTGGAAACTACAATTTGGGGAATTTTTATATTTTCATTGATGTCAAAAATAATGGTAAGATAGAGTGTCAAACCTATTGGAGACAAATTTCACTAACATTGTAGAGTGTCATATCATTTGATTGATGAAGAGGATTGAAAAGAAGGGATCATGAGATAACCTAGTGAAAGGTTGAGTTGAGATATTTTAAGTATCGTGAAAATATAATGGGCACTTGATAAGTTATTCCTTGACAAGATAAAAAAATTTCCAATCAATACATGAAATAAAGAAGAAAGTTGCATGAAGTTTATAGTTGAAATAAGTTAAAAGGATAAGCTTGACCAAGTATCAATATTGCACGATCAATGAAGGAGCTTAAGTAGAATCATAGCATAATAGTTCAACCCAAGTGTGATTTAATGTTGAGAAAATGTATGAAGGAGTGTTAGTAGAGACTAAGCCTAATAATAGTTGAGTGAGAAAGTATAGTGTTTGTTGAGCAATGCAATGACAATCAAGATGAAGAACATAGTTCTCATTGACTAGCAACCACAGTTCTCATTGACTAGCAACAAATTTATAGTTTGAGAAAGATTTGAATTTGAGGCTGACATAGTTAGAATTTTGAATTATTCAAAGTGAGTGGAAGATAAGGATTGATGATTTGGCATATTTAATGCATGATGAGAGTTTTTAAAGTGATAAAAGGCAAGGATTTGATCAGAAGTTTCTAGAAGAAGAAGGAGAACCAAAAGATGGAAGAATTTGATGAATCTGACCCAACCCTAAGATCAACAATGATGGTTAAGTAAGAAAAGATAAAAAAATTACCTATTTAAGGAGGCATAAGAGATGTTTTCTAAGGTTGGTTCATTATTGATTGATGATCTTAAGGAGAAGTTGTGAAGAGAAGAACAAAAGAGGTGAAGTATGAAGAGTTTGATGGTGTTGGAAACAAGTCTTCAATTGTATGTTGTCATTGATGTTACAAAAACATTAATATTAACTAAAAAATGTAAATTTTGTAGTATTAACCTTACATATCTCAATATTAACCAAGAAATCAAGTAAAGAATACTTTCCAATTTGGTCAGGCATCAAAGAGTTCATAGTGTCAATGAAGCATTCAATCCTAGTATTGACTAAGTGATAGTAGAATGAATTTGACAATTAACTAATCAATTGAGGCTAGCCATTTGGATGTTTATTAATTATTTGGATGTGTATTTTAGCTAACACTTCCTAGCTTATGATATATAATAAAGGTCAAGTTATGAGGATAAAATGTAAGTTGTAAGATATGAAATAAGATGGATATGTAAGCAAAGGAAAAGGTAGAGCAGGAAAGTGTGAAAGATAAGCTACAAAGAAACATCTAATCAGGAAGGATCCAAACATTAAGCCAAAACTTAGATGGGTATGTAAGAAAAGTAAAAGTAAAAGTTAGAATAGGAAAGTGTGAAATATAATTTAGTAGCCATCGAGCTCTATAGTTGCTACCAAGTTTTCTGGACTGATTCCAAGTAGCCATTGAGCATTCTAATGGCTATTGAATTATAGTGTTTTTCATGTAATTTAGTAGCCACTAACCTCTACAATTTCTACCAAATATTTTGGACTAATTCCAAGTGGCCACCAAGCATTCAAATGGTTACCAAGGGAATTTAGTTAGTGTAAAGTGCAACAATTCAAATTGAGCAGAATCACACAGTGTGAAGTCTAGTAGTTCAACTCAAGCACTTTAGTGGTTACCAAGATTTGCAGTTTCTACCAAGCTAGTAGTTCATGTGATGTGATGCTAATGTTAACTAAGCCATATGAAAAGTTAGTTTTTACCAAGTGATTCAATTTATGTCAAGTTGCATAGTATCTACCGAGTCACTAGTGCAAACCTATTTCAAGACTACTTTGAAGTGATCAATATGGACCAAGCTTCTACTTCTACTGAGTGCATGACAATGCTAAGTAATGACAGTGGGCACTGAGTATCAGAATTTCATCAAGTTAGTCTTCAAAACCTGAGTGTCTTCATATGGGCCAACTTTGTAATATTGGTGTTAATTTGTATGATAGCCAAGTTTGTAATTTTGTAAATTGGATTGGTATATATATGCAATGTATTGTATCATATCCAATGTAGTAGACTAATGATGTAATACAAGTACATGAATGTGAATGTAAGAAGTAGATAAATATTTTGAAGGCCATATTAGCATAACGAGTAGTAGTGACAAATCTATCACAAAAGGTGATCAATGTAATCAAGGAATCTCTATCAACAATCTAGTTGTAAGTTAGAGATCTAGTGTTTCATTCTAATAGGTGAACCAGTCAAAATCCTTTCACAAGGTAGACCTAATAGTCTTTCTAAAATCTCTTAATAGAGTGCATACTTTATTATGTGTTTATAAATCCTTTAACAAGGTGGACCTAGTAGCCCTAATTGCTCTTAAAATGGCAGATCAGTAGAAGTGATCATTGTAAGCCTTAACAAGCCAACTTTATGCTGCAGTATTGAAGTTTTGTGGGTCTCATCCCCACCCTAGTTTTACCTTCTATTTGGAAGGTTTCTAGGTCACCAAATTTTTTTTTTTAAGTGTTATGAATGTTTTATGTTTTTAGTTTCTCATGCATACAATTAGATCAATAAAATGATAATTGGAATATTGCTATAAAGTGCTGAAATTGATAAAGTTTTAGAGGTTACTGATTCACCCCTCCCCTCTTAGTAACTTAGCTTAGTCTTGAATAATTCCAACAATTGGTATTACAACTTTGTGGTTCTCAAGAGAAAGTTTAATAGCTTGAGCAAAGATCAAGGATATGGAGATATTCAGACTTGATAAGGCAATTAACAATGAAAAGTTAGATCTAGAAATGGCATTGCACAACTCAAAAAGACTAAGGAGTAACTTTCCCAATCCCTAAAAAGAGGAAAGAAACTTGAAAATCAAATGAATGACCATCTCTACATTGAAGAAAGAAATTGAAGACTTTTTTCCTTCAAGCAATTCAGATGAAGCAAATGATGCAATCAAAGAACTCCTAGAGAAGAATGGTTTTTTTCAAGAAGAAGTAAGAAATTTGAAAAGAGAACAAGAAATTTAGTCAATGAGGCTATGTGAAATCTTGGAATAGATGAACAAGATAAAAGAAGAAATGGATGGAAGAAACAATGAAATCCAGAACTAATCCCTTCAACATGCAGATCTTATGGACCAAATCTCCAATGCAAATGAGGAAATCATGAGCCAAAGACAGATCAATGAAAGATTAAGAAATGGTCTAGATTTGGAAAGACAAATCAATGAAAGAATAAGAAATGAGTGAGATTTGAAAAGAACCTTTTTAAAAGATTGAAAAATGACCTAAACACCAAAAAGAAAATCAATGAAAGAATGATGAAATCCCAATAGACATGAATCAATTAAGTCAACTGAATGAGTGAAATCTCTATAGACAAAAGTGTAAAGTAGGAATTAGATATAAAGAAGAAGGTGAATCCTTTGAACAAGGTGCTCAAAGGAATCAAATACCTACTTGCAATCATTATGGTAAGTTAGGTCATACATCAAACAAATGTTGGAGTAATGGTAAAGCAAAATTTAATAGAAAATGCTACAATTGCAATCAGCATGGTCAGAAGGCTAAAGAATGCAAAGAGAAAGCAAAATTTGAGGGCAAGTGTCACAAATGCAAGAAACAAGGTCACAAGGTATTAGATTGTAGAAATAAGTCATTCAATCTAGCAGAGAAAATTGTGAAAGCAATATTTAATTGGGACTACAACACTTGGTGTAGATGTCATTATTGTGGAGAATATGGACACATTGGCATGAATTGTGTTAAACATCGCATGAGGAGAAGAGATACCACCTTAAGATGTTTCACTTGTGCCAAACTTGGTCATCTAGCCAAAAATTGTATAAATATAGGTAAAATTGAAGATTAAAAGAAGGAAAAAGAAGATGAGGTAGCAATGGATCCCTAAATCTTCCAAGGATGTCAGTTCAAGTAATGATGGTCATGTCACTCAAGAAGTTGGTGACTCCACCATTTTCAACTAGATTTCCAAAGGAGAACTGGAACTATGTTCTCAAGATCACATTCAAATAGTTCCAATTGAAAGGTGACAAGGATACAAATCAATATTTAAGATACAAAAGGATCACATAGGAACATTAGTATTAGTTATCACTGAGTTACCTTCTCTACCAAGTAAGGTCAGGTCATAGACTCTACAAAGCAAGGTCAAGAGTAACAAGACACACATGGTTACTGAGTCATGAAACCTTCACCAAGTAATCAATAGAATAGTGGATGATAGGCTATCAAGCATGATGTCAAGCATGATGTCAACCTAGCTACCTTTGTATTGAGCATTAATGGCAAAGTTTTAACAAAAGGCAAGAAATTGAATTCATTTTTCACCATGAAATCTATAGTGCTATTGCGAAGAAGCAATTTATAGAGCGATCAAGTGATTTCAAATGAATTTGTAGAAAATTATGAAGGTTTTCATAGTTTATCAAGAAAAATGGCATCAAGTAGTAGCAGAGTAAAGAAAGGGTCTAAGATGTTGCTTCGAGGAGTCAAGTGGAAAGTGCTAGATTTTAAACTTGTGCTTGTGATTGTAGAAACTCTTGACTTAGCTAGAGCTCAATCACAAATTCCTCTAAAGATAATCCTTACTAATGATATTCATACTCATTTCAAGTGTTCTATTCAAGAAATTGGAACCCTAGAAATGGATGATGCCCTAGGTGAATTGTGTGTTAATGGAGTTCTCAAACCTAAGCATAAACATTTGGAAGACAAAGGTTTGACCCACATTCCTTACATGCCCCAAGGTTTTCAAATCAAATGGATTAGATACATTCTAAGCCAGGTGCATAATGGTCAGCTATGGCTTGAACAACCTATTGTGATTACAAAGAAAATGATTTATTGCATCACCAGCCTCTCTATTCTTACCAAAGCTAAAACCACCAAAACCCTAGGTCAGGCTAAGCTAGAAAAGAAAACACTAGCTGAGTGGGATGGCAGAGGCATGAAAACCAGCAGTGTAACTAATGCAGAATTGAATTCAGGATACATGTGATAGCTCACAAGATATATAGTTTGAGCTGTCTCAATAGTGTATCATGTGAAGTTATGGATTTAGCTTACAAAGTTGTGAACAATTTGTCTTATGACTTGCTAGATCTATTATTGAAGCAATTCAACAAGAACATGGAAAGTATTTAGACTTCCAAGAACAACCCCTACAAATTTGGCTCTCTATTGACTTGTTTGTTTTTCTACATTCAAAAATTCTTCCCTTCCAATGGCATGGTAGTATGGAGAAAAGATGTGCCTATACTATATCAGATAGATGAATATATTGCAGAAATGGGAGAAAATTATGTCAGCATTATGGACAACTGCTTCAAATTTTTCAAGAAGAAAATGAATAATAGGTTTAGAATACTTAAGAAGTTAGTTGAAGATTACAAAGATGATATATGCTTTATGGTAGATTGTGATAGAGTCTATATTCAGGTAGTAAAACCTAGATTCATATGGGTAAAACCTCTTCCCTATGAGCTAAACATTGGTGAAACAAAGGACATTATTTAAGGTCTAGGTAATGAACCTGTTGATCTAAAGGAATCATACTTTGGAACATATGATGAGGCAAAGGCAAGGATAAAACTGGAGATAAAGCTCCCACAAGTAGTTAACAAAGGTAAGAGGAGGATAGCAAAACTAAAATCAACCACACTTCTTATGTAAACCGAGGGAAAAGGAGAAGATATAGATGAAGTAGAGGATGAGGATGAGTATGAAGAGGAAGTATAAACTATGGAGAAGAAAGGCAAGGTGATCATCATCAAGCCACCTAAGCCATCTACTGCAATCTTCACAAGGAGATCTAGAAGAAAGGTAGTGATATTGTCCTTAGCAAACCTCCTCTCACCTTCCAAGAAAAGTTGAAACAATGGAAGAAGGTGCAGGTTTAACAAACTTCAAATCCTTGAAGTATGAAACTAGGTCAGAGGCAGAGAAGAAATAGCTTCAAGAACTGGTGTTGACCAAAATGGGAAAATGGAAGTATTCACCAAATTAGATCACCTCTCAAGTCTTTAATGAATTATTAGAGAAAATAAAGCCAAGATGGGGCTTGGTAATGCAAACAAAAAAATATATTTATGCTTAAACCCTAAGGCAATTGCTATCGAGCATGATAGATGTTGAGGTAAAATAGTTTTTTAAGAAAAAATGAAGATAAAATGACTCTTAGACTTAATACATGTTTACTTTTGATCAAGGATAAAGAGCATGTGGTTAAGAACTCCACAAGCATATGGAAGAATGTTTATCATTTGCAAAAACCAAGTGACTTCCCAGTAGATGTTAAAGATAATGATGATGATAGCGATGATGATGAAGAAGAAACTTACACTAAGTCCACACATTTTGACAATGAGGAAGTTGAAGAAGATAAAGAGGAGGAAGCTACCGAGGAAGATAAAGAAGATGATGAGGAGACTGACCCAATGAAGATAGAAGCCGTATTCATTGCCTCACTTCCTTACTGTCCAAGAAAACCAAAAGCTATATCAAGCTTAGGGACACCTTTAGCAAGTTTGATTGTCACAACCACAGACAGTTCAAACATCCAATCACTCTCTACCCCCACATAGCTCAACACATCATTGATAGAAGTGACTACCACTTCATCTACTAAGCTTCAACCTCTCACTTCTTTAGCTATCGAGTCATCAGTCATGAATAAAACATCTTCTATAATTTTGAGTTCTTTAGAAATAAGTACTTTAGTTTTGAATACTACAATTTTTCCTACTTCAGTTTTGGATTCAACAAGCATTCCTATTAGTATAAAGGCATTAAGTACAAGGACAGTTGAACCTAAGGCTCAACCGAGTACAACATTTTTTAGTAGAGGCAAGGAGATAGAAGAGGATATAGACCTAGATGAGGAAATTGAAATTCCCAAATGGGACTTTTATAATCTTACTGTGAATCAAATGCATATAGCTGGTGAACTCCTCCAGAAGAAGGAAAAGCAAAAAAAATTAAGTGAGGAGAGAGACAAGGAATATAGGATTATTAATGATGTTAAAAAAAATTTCTTTGAGGCAATAGGTATTGAGGTAGATTCTTCTCAACCTATTTTTTTGTAATTGGTAGAGGTAGTCCAAAAGTTCAATGAGGACAATAGTGGTCAGGATAAGTTAATTGAGAAATCTAAAAATAAATTTGACAATAAAGTACTTGAGCACATTGCTCAGCAAATTGCTATCCATCAAGTTGAGCTTTCCTAAAATTTCACCAATCTTGAAGCCTCTTGCACTAATGTGACATCACTTTTTGGAAAGTTGTGTGATGTTACTGGTCTCACAAAGGAGCTAAAGAGAAAACCGACCAAGATTGATGAGGATCTATAAGCTAGTGCACAACAATTAAAACTTGACTCTAGTTCAAGCTCTACACATCATATGAAGATTATATTTCTATTAGAAATACATGCAGAGTTGTTGAGAGAAGAAGCAAGGATCTAGTTTACATTGATAGATATTTAGAATATTATCCTTCCTATCATGGATACAATGCAGAAACATATTGTTTACTTAAAAACCTTGATCCATGACAACAACTTCTCTATTGCAGATCACATGATAGAACTCTTTGCAGAAGTACATATTGCTCTACATACATGGAATATTTTGCAAGAAAATTGGGATAAAACTCTGGCACTTATTCTTAAGGTACATTCTAAGTTTCTATCTCATTTTTGTGTCTCCATGTAAATAATTTTTGAATAAATCTTTTGCATTATTGTCAAAAAGGGGGAGAGACTATGTATAGTGAGACACTATGTATGTTTTACAGGGGAGAATCATGCAAAGGGAGAAAATGTATATAACAAAGAAGAATTTTTCAGATATGTTGTATAGTATACTATATATACTTACAAAGATAACTTTTGAAAAATCTCAAAATAGTATACCCTACCAAGCCAGTATCACATGGTGATGTATATAAGATTTAGCTAATAATTTTTTTTGTCACTAATGCCAAAGGGGGAGATTGTTCACATATTAGTCAAGTTTGTAATTAGTGACACACAATTATTCAAATTTTGTATGGTTACCAAGCTCATTGAACAATCTACAGTGTTTGCCATATAATTCAGTAGCCATCAAGGGTCACCAATTATTGTGTTTAAGTCTTATGAATGTTTTATGTTTTTAGTTTCTCATGCATGCAATTAGATCAATAAAATGATAATTGGAATATTTCTATAAAGTTTTGAAATTAATAAAGTTTTAGAGGTTACTGATTCACCTCTCCCCTCTCAATAACCTAGCTTAGTCTTGAATATTTCTATCAATAAGATGGATATGTAAGTGAAGGAAAAGGTAGAGCAAGAAAGTGTGAAAGATAAGCTACAAAGAAACATTTGATCATGAAGGATCTATAGGTCAAGCTAGAACAAAGACCTAAATTTGCAAAGGAAGTTGTTTCATCAATTAGGTAAAAATTGGTTTTTCTTTCTAACCATTGTAGTAGTAAATAAATCTCTTAACAAAGTTGACCTAACAATCATTTTGTAAATCCTCTAACTAGGTGACATTTAGAGATTGAAGTGTTTGAAGACTTCTAACTAGGTGACTCCTAATAGGGTGATCTAAATCCTCTAATAAGGTCATACTTAATAGTATTTTTTGTAACCTTTTATTGGTTGGCTCCGAATAGGGCTCACTTCATAAGAGTGAAAATTATTGTTACTAGTTGCAAGTTGGTTGTTCCCAAATTAGGTTTCCACATTAAATCTTGGTGTTATCTATGTTCATGTTAATTTTCTTATGTTTGTACAACTAGGTTACTTAAGGTTATAATAGATTAATAAATCTTAATATTGCTTTGTTACCTAAGCATTAGTAATATTCGAGTGTTAACTGAGCTATTTAGTATCACATGAAGTGTGAAAGTTTGTATTGACATCTAAGGGAGAAGGATTTGTTTGTTTGGTAACTAATTCACTCCCCCCCCTCTCAATTACACTCTTACATTTCCAACAATTGGTATAAGAGCATTTGGTGCTTGCAAGAAAAGGTTTTAAGGACCTAGGTCAAAGATCAAGATGTCTTACAAAAATAAGATCCCTAAGCTTAATAGAGAAAGCTTTTTAGCATGGCAGGAGTTGATGAAGCTACATATATCAATCATTAGTGATGTTGGTGTGTTCTACTTGGAGAAGAAATTTGTGCCACCCAAACCTATGACTATGGAGCAAATAAAAGAGGCAAAGGATCATAATAGTATTATGATTGATATTGCATCCTCTTTGAGCTATTCTAAATTTGATGAAGTCAAAGATTGTCCTACTACATTTTATATATGGGAAAATTTGAAGAAAGCCTTTGGAGGTGACAAAAATGTGTAAAGAGCCAAGGCATAAATTTTAAGAGTTAGGTTTGATCAATTGAAAATGAAATAAGGTGAGAACATTACCCAATATAGTGAGAGGATCAAAGAAAGTGTAAGTACAATCAAAGTTGTAGGAGATAAAATTGATGATGAAATAGTAATCAACATGATACTAAGATCTCTTCCTATTTATGCAATTAGAGTTTCATCTATTCAATAGATGAGATGCAATCCAAAAAATGATTTAACCCTAGATACTATTGTGGAAAGATTAACTACTTTTGAGTTGGATAACTTTGATAATTATGCCCCTACTTCTAGTGAAGAATAAGATGAATCAGATGAAGTTCTTAAAGTCATTGAAGTTCTTCTAGGAAAAAGAGAAACAAAAGGGAAAGGAAAATTCAAATGCAAAAAATTAATTAATTTGTTTCTCATGTGAAGAAGTTGATCATATTGTTGCTAGATGTCCAAAAAAGGAAGATAAATATGACAAAAGGTTCAACATGTTCATGTTGGAAATATAAGAGGAGTAACTGAGAGGGGAGGGGTGAATCAATTACCAATAAAATAATTCAACAAATTCCTTAGATGTCAATAAAAACTTCGTTTTAACTCACATCTCAGTTAGAACTAGATATTCATTGTAACTTGATTAACAAATAAATCTTAAGATAATAATATGTATTAACCTTTAGTAACTTGATTGTAGAAAGATAAAGCAATAAGAAAATAACATGAACACATGAGGCACCAATATTTAATGTGGAAACCTAATTTAGAAAAACCATCAATGCAACTAGTTACAACTTTTCACTCTTCTGAAGTGAGCCCTATTAGGAGCCAACCCTATTAAAGGTTACAAAACACATTGTTAGGTGTGACCCTATTAAAGGATTTAAATCACCCTATTAGGAGTGGCCTTGTTAGAGTTCTTAAGATAGTTCAATCTAGAAATGTCACTCAGTTAGAGGATTTACAAAATGACTGTTAAGTTAACCCTATTAAGAGATTTATTCACTACTACAATTGTTAGAGAGTAACAATGATTTAACTAATTATTGAAGCAATGGATTTGTATATTAAGATCACTATTCTAGCTCATCCTCTAGATCCTTCTTAATCATACTATTCTTTGCAACTCCTTGGATGCTCTACTCTAAATCAAGTATCTTTCTTTATTTGCATCTTATCTTCTTCCACTTTCTCATATGTCAATCCACATCTTGACCCTTCATATATATGAAATCAAATGTCAAGTAGGCTTGAATACCCTTTCAAATAAAAAAATAACATCCTCTAATTCATCTTGCATAAACCAACTAATAGATAAAACTAATCTACTAAAGGTCAGCTAAAAATAGGTCATTTGGTTACCACTGAGCTCCTTGGTAACCAACCTAACTCAGTTTACACTTAACTCCTTTAGTAAATGACTTGACTTGGATTACATAGGAATTATTGAACTTTCTTGAAAGATACTAGAGTCTTCTAAACTCAATTCACAGTTCTCAGTTAGAGTATAACATTTGTGTAACATTAATGAAAATATATAATTGAATAATTATTATCAACAATCTCCCTCTTTGGTATTATAGGCAACACAACATGTCACTAAGAAAAGATAACTTAGAGAAATCAAATGATTTATAAGATTTTATAATATCCTTAGTTTCAATCAAATTCTTCATCCATCCATGAGAACTCCCTTTGAGATTCTTCATCTACCATTTTATATTTAGATTCCACCAAATCAAGTTCTCCCTCTTGCAGATTATTGCCTCTGAGTCTTCTCTATTTACACCATTGTCTCCCTCAATTAATATATGACATGGTTCTCTCCCTCTTTGACACCAAATACCAAAGACTTGACATGGTGATTTCAAATGTACCCAATGTACTAACTCATATCAAATGAGCTCTAACTTCATTGCATCAACTTGATAAATCTTGAATATAGTTTGGTTTATGCATCACTAATCTATAGTTTAGTGAGCATTAGATAGGGGAATGACCCCTATCTTACCTCTTAGACAAAAAAAAATGCATCCTTAAGTAATGGTTTGGTAAATATGTTAGCAACATGCTCCTTTGTTTAACATATTCTAATATGACCTCTTTATCTTAAACTAATTCTCTCAAAAGATGATACTTGATTGCAATGTGTTTTGTCTTGGTGTGCATCACTCAATTTTTAGATATATTGATTTCACTTTTTCTATCATAATAGACAACTAGTGGATCCTTATTTCTTCCTTCATTCCTAATAATAGATTTTTGAACCACATTATGTTGGAGCAATTAACTACGGTAGCAACATATTCTACCTCTGTTGTAGACTGAGATACATAATTATTCTTCTTATTTGTCTATGATACTAGCCTCTTTCAAAGAAATAATGCTCCTCCACTGGTGCTCTTCCTATCATTAGTGCTTCCAGCCCAATTAGCATCATTAAAGGATTTAAACTTGAAGTTCTCTCCTTTCTTGTACCATAGGCCATAGTCTTGAGTACCTTTTAGATATCTCATAATTCTTTTGATTTCCATCATATGATTTTCTCTAGGATTTGCAGAGAATATTGCAACTATACAGATTGCTAATGCAATAACAAGTATTTTATGAACAACATACTAAAGTTTCCCAATCATAGACCTATAGGTAGTCTGATTTACCTCTTTCAAATCATCATTCTTGGATAAATGTCCAGTAGACATAGGTGTTCCAACTAGTTTGCAATCTTCCATTCCAAAGGTCTTCAATATCTTCTTGACAAATTTTGATTGAGTAATGTAAATACCATTGTTCATGTGATGAACTTGTAAACCAATAAATAATTTTATTCTCCAAGCATTGACATTTCAAACTCATTCCTCATTTCTTCAGAGAATAACTTTCATAAGTCATTATGACCTATAAATAGGATATCATCCAAAAATATTTTTGCTAACAAAATCTTGTTTTGTGCTCCCTCTTTAATAGATAGACTAATGTTATCATTGATTCTTTGAAAACCAATCTTTTCTAGATATCCATGAAGTCTCTTATACCATGCTCTAGGAGCTTGCTTTAGACAATATAAAGGTTTGTGTAACTTATACACCATGTTTCTTTTATTTAGATCAATAAAACCTTTAGGTTGATCAATGTAGCCTTCTTCTATAATTCCATTCAAGAAAGCTGATTTTACATCCATTTGATACACTTTGAATCCTATAAATGTAGCATAAGCAAGTAGTTCTCTGACTCCTTCAAGTCTAGCACTAGGAGAAAATGTTTCTCCATAGTCTGTGCCTTCTTCTTAAGCATATCCTTTGTACACTAGCCTTTCCTTATTCCTTTATACATCACCATTTTAATTCAATTTTTTTCTAAATACCCTCTTTTTACTTATTATATGTTTTTTCCTTGGGTCTAGGAACAAGATTCGAAGGATTGTTACTTTCAATTTTCTCAATCTCTTTATTCATTGCCTCTTTCCAACTTTAAATATTTAATGCATTTTTAATAGATCTAGGTTAAAATATAGTAGGAAAACATGTACCTTTTACTTTTTTCCTTGTCATTGTGCCTCCTGTCTAATCTCCAATTATTTTCTTAGGTCCATGACACTTTTTGACATATCTAGCAAGTACATGTATCTTACTTCTAGATTCTAAATTGGATTCACTTGGTTCACAATGCTCAAAGGTTCTATGAATTTTGAAATTATTCTTTATTTTGTTGTTTGAGATTTAGTTCCCATAAACTATGACTCGAAGTCCTCTATTTGAGACTCAGTTTGAACTATCTCTAATTCAGGTTGCACTAGCTACAACTCAATTTACACTAGATGTAACTTGGATAAAGAAGGATTTGAGCAATACAAATACATAGAGCCTGAAGAATACCTGCATGTAAAAAACTATCATAGAGAAGAAAAATACAAGGGGAGGCAAGGGTTTTGCTATGAAAATATGAAAATTATATTCATAGAAATGAAAAAGATATAAGATAATTACAAATGATCTATCCTTATAAGAGGAGACCAAAATTTGAAAAGGGTAACCCAAAAGGTAAAAGTTATTTAATAATTACAAATTAATAATTAAATGAGAATGAAAAGGGTGCATAAGGAGAAATCTAAAGAATGGAGTAAAATGCATTTAAAAAACTAAAATAAATTAATTCTTTACTCTAACACCCCCCTTAAGATGAGCAACAATGTAGCTACAAACAACATAGAAAGAGCAAGGAAACTACAATATAATGTTCAAAGCAAACTTGGGTCCAAACAATAAGGACTGATGAGGTACCCAATCATATCCAAATCTCTATGAAATGGAGAAATAGATAAAACCCAATGGGAAAAACTCTACCCCAAAAAGAGATAGCATGAAAAATAAGGAAGGACTCATCATTGGGACCCCCAAGGACAACTTCCTTCACCGCAAGCATAGGCTAGTTCCTTTTGTAGTATTTCCATGTGAGGGGTCAGGGAGGCTTGAATCTGGACTAGTTTGGCTCTAGTATTAGCCTCTTCTATTGTTAATATGACTAGTTCCTTTTGTGTGTGAAGCGTGGAATGAAAGTGCTTCTCACTTTGAGCTAGGTATTGTGGTAACTGAATACCAAATATTTTTAGGTTTCTTTCTAGACTCAAAATCCTTTGGCTCATTTCTTGTGTGAAGAGTGTGAGGTCACACAATTTTGTGTACAATGAGCATATATTCCCAAGTACCTTCTTCACATTTTCTATCTTTGTAGCTAGTTCCACATGTGATAGTGCTATTCCACTGGATATCTTCTCATTTACCTTTCCTTGAAATGTTTTTTCAGACCATTCCATGAGTTTTGCATTAGTTTCCTAGTCTTCATTTGTTACCTATTCAACAATTTCTAACAATTATTCCAATACAAGCTTGGTTTCATCAGGTGTTTGCAAGCTAAATGCATCTAAAAAGATGTCTTTTACCTCATGTAATGCTTTCTTTTACCTATACTCCTTTCTGAGCATTTTTTGGTTCTTCTTCTTTTCTAATGCCTCCTACATGATATTGATATGTTCTAGGTTCATGGTTGAATAGTCATATTTTGTTATAATAATTTACTCATCTAGTGTTGGGTCTCCATAATGAAGTACCCTTGCAACCTTTTTTGAGCATGAGGTTGGTGCAAAAATTTGAAGTGGCATTGCTTTAGTGCTTTTAGCTTCTAAAGGACTTTGGTAGGAGTGAGAGTTGTTGGTAAATTGACCAATGTCTAAATGGCTTCTTGCTCCTTTTTCTTTTGGAATTTCCTTGTCTTCTTTTGATCTTTCTTGATCAATTAAATTTTTTTTTGATGCACCTTGTGTTTGTACAATAGGTACAAACACCTTTGTCTATCCTACTTGTTCCTTTTTGGGCTCCTCTATAGTCTTAGTCTATTTTTCAATCATAACAACTTTGACTATGGTATCGACATTTTTTGATGTATCTACTAATTTTTTCTCTTGAGGTTGACCACTAGTAGCTATAGGGATGGTAGAAGGTGGTTCTTGTGTATTCACCTTATCCCTAGTTATGTCAGCTGCTACTTTCTATAACTCATCAATACTAACCAACACTGGATTATCACATAATTTAGCCCATAATATGGATTGATCAAGGATCTTCCTTACATCCTCTTCAGTTAGTGGATTGATGTTTTGAGATGAGCTATCAGGAACATCTTTTACTTAACTGTGACTACAAATGTGTTTGTGTCATGTGGAGGGCTTAATGGTGGCAGTTGTGTGTCTTTCACACCTTGTTTTATGTGTTGCTCCTTAGCTATTGCCATTTCATCTCCCTTTTGTTGTGTCTCCTCCATTGTTATCATCTTCATCTTCTCCATTATTTCTTCCCTCAAAGGGATCTTCCTCTCCTTCCTTGATAGTAGTCAAGCCATATATCAACTTCCACATTTGAGTGGACTTCTTTACAACATCTACAATTTTTTTTTGTAAGTATGTTGAATGCTTTATACTTGGGTGCAAATTTTCTACCATGTTTCTTGTTTGCTTTTGTTATTTTCCCTTTTGACAATTCTGGCATCACTTGTGCCAATGTAGATTCTCTTATTTCCTTTTCCATATTTAGGAAATAATGCCATTTATTCTCAACAATTGAATATAAATATTTAAGCATTGTATTATCAAATTCAAGTGGGGTATTCTTGAATTTTACCATCATGGCATACACTGATTCTTCAACCTTATTTTGGTCTTCTCTACTTAATTTATTGAAATCAATATTTTTCAAACCAGTTAAGTCTACATTATCCCTAGCATTATAAAAAATGTTTTCAATATCAGATTTGGGAGCATGACTTACCACTCTGAACTAGCTTGTCTCTTCTGACTCAGTCCTTTCATCATCAAATTCTAGTTGTGCAACATATTTTCTCCTTAATTTCTTCTGCACTAAACCTTGTTGTCTAGTAGCCTTATTCTTCTCTTTTATTTTCTCCTTAGAATTTTAAGTGGTGGCCCTTGTGGTTACTCTTGTGGCTAGAGTAGCAGGCTTTGTAGGACTTGGTTTTGCAAGTTTCTTATCCTTTGGTTAAGCTATAGCTTGTGTCTTAACCTTTCTCTTATTTGGTTCTTATTTTGCTAGTGCTTCCTTAGCTTGTTCCTCCTTAGCACCTTCTTCTTCTTCTTCATCTTCACCCATACATTGGGTTAGGGCAAGAGGTTCTTGGCCTTGCTATTGTTCTTCCTCTTCTTCTTCTTCATCATTGCCCTCAGCTCCTTCTCCAAACTTGGATTTAAGCTTCTTTACTATTTTATCCTTCTTCTTTAGAGTTGAGGAAGTGTTTAACTCAATTTCAACTTTGGATTTGAAAACATCATAATTACCAAAGATTTTTGTTGACTTGTCAACTTCTTCTACAAGTAATGTAGTGATGGTAGCTTATGCTTCATCTATGTTGATTTCATAACCCAAAGGCCTTAGCCATCTCACTCTAGGTACTGGCACCTAGATAAAGGTGTAATCAATGTCTACCAAGAAACATATGTCATTGTAGTACTTCTCCACTAGAAAAACTAGAGTTCTCAACCTCTATTTTAAGGATTGCTTGAAATACTCAAAGTAACTAGTCATCACTAACTCAAAATTATCTCCCATTTGTTCAATGTACTCATTTATTTGCACAGTTACAAACCTATTGGTCTTCCATACTACCTTACCAAAAGAGGGAAACTCATTTTGAACATAAAAGAATATGCATATCAATATGAAACCAAACTTACATTGAGCATTTTTAGATCTCCTTATTGCTCCTAAGTTCTCCATTATTTGCTGCAATTGTAACTCTACTAGATCATAAGTATGATCTTTCTTCACAATCTTATAGCCTACATCTACTGCTATACATGGAACACTATTTAGTTAGCCTGACTAACAAAATTTGTGAGATATGACACTCACTGCAAATTCAAGAAGCAGATCCTTGATAGTGTTTATTGTCATTCCTCTCTTGTTCCACTTTGCCCATGTATTTTTCTTAATTGCTTCTTTTGAGTCACTCCTTAGGGTCTTGGGCTGATCTAGGGTTGGATATTATGTAACTCTACACAAAATCCCTTTTAATAATTTGATAAGTCCTCCTTCTAGCCTTAGGCATCCATCATGGATTTTTCTCAAGACAATTCTTATCCATTCTATTTTGAAGACAGTGGGGAAATCTAGGGTATGGGTTGGTCCCTTTCTTTCTACGATTTGGAGTTATTCTTTTAATACTCTATTTTCACATAATTTATCACATGCCTGATGAATTTCCATGTCTCCAATTCCTCCAACTGTGCAATTATAACACTTATTTACATCCTAAACCATTACAACCTTGACCTTGCAATTATAACACTTCCTTACATCCTAAACCATTATGACCTTGGGTGGAATGACTGATAATGCACCTATTGTGTCATTTTTGTTTACAACTTCTAGAATAGCCCTAAATTTTGGTTGTTTTACCTCATTATTGACTAGCTAAAGTTCAAATGGTTCCTTATCCTTAGGATTCTTAGAACTAGAGGCCATTTTACAAACTAGGGTTTCAACAATTATAAAACTATGTAGTTGTGTAACTTGTCATGCGAAGAATATTTTTAGATCAATGGAATGATGCTTGAACTTTGATAAAATTCATGCAAAGACATCAATCTCTACTCATAAATTTCTTCTTCACTCTACTCACTCTTTCTCTATGTTCATAATGACAAAATTTGAGCAAAAGTCTACCTTATACCCTTTCAAAATATAATATTTAATGCATGGTGCTTATAAAACTATGAACTCAGCTTGTATGCAATTTCCATTTCACTTGGCATCCATTGGTTTTTCCATCACTCATTGGCTATTAGAATTACCCTTACTCGACACCAATAGGAATTTCCTTCACTTAGTAGCTACTACTGAATCAGCTTCAACTTACTGTTGTGACAAAAGTTTGCACCCTTGTCCAAAGTTTTTACATAAGGACAACCTTGTGAAACATGGAAACAACCTCCAAGCTATGGGACTTGAATTGTGAGGTTGAGTCTTTAGAGAAGGCCATCTTCCTTTACTATTAGGGTGCACCTAACTACTCTTGGAGAGGAAAAGGGAGAAGGTATGTGTAGAAGCAAATCTACCTATTCTAATCTAAGGGGGGTGATGCACCAAAAATAGAGTGTTCAAACCAATCTCTACCCATACATGCACTATTGAACCATCATGACACCAAAAGATATACACATCTAGACTTGCTTTAATCTAAGAATCACATGCAGATCAGAAAACCCAAATGAATGACACAAGGAAAGAGAGGATTCACTTATATACCATTCATAGGCCAAAAGAGATACAGTCATGCAAGATTGCAAATATCTACAATACACCAATGAGAGGCAAAGAGTTATTGCACTTCACATCAATGGCTAAAGGAGATAAGAATGTCATATAGTTCAAAAACAAAGGGGATTTATAGTGAAATTACAGAGCAATATCAGAGAAAATAGAGAAGAGTCGACCTCAACAAAATCTACAAAATTTTCCTTTATAGCTTAGGCATAACTAAGATGTTCTCTAACTAAAGTTACTCCATAATCACTGCCATTAAGTCTCTTTAGAGATCTAGAGAAAATTTGATATTTTGTTGAAATAGGGCCCTAATAGAAATGATGCCATTAAACCATTCTAACCAAGTAGATGGATAAACTGGGGTGGTAGAGTGTTCTCCTACTATTTACTAGGTTCATCATTCATTCAAGAGTAGTTGGAATTGATCATGAGGATCAAATCACGCAAGAAAACTCAATTTCCTTCATTTTTGGCTCATCAGTCAGCAGAGTCAATAGGTCAACTGAATCTTACAACCAAGATGGGCCACATGGGCCAATAGTCTCATTTAATTTTTCCACCCATCAAGGCCTTCTTGAGTTTGACCACCAAACCAACTAACCGCACCACCTCCTCAAAACCTTAGGTGATCACATAACTACCAACCTTAACTGTGCTACATTTCTATTAATTTCCTTAGCCGAGCCCACTGGGAAAAGCATCAATCGTTGATCTCTGTAAGATCAACAATCATGAAAGATCCTCATTACTCTATGTCTACCCTTAATACTTCTGGGCCCACAAACCATTTAGCATACACTTCAGCATGACCTAACACCACCTTGGCATCACCCTACAGCTTCATAATAACTTGACCCCACAAGGACACATGGCAACAAGGCACTTGCCCACATTCTTTAATCTCCTTGCATATTCATAATGCAAGGAAGCACCAACTCTCGATCTCATTGCATCAAATGGTGTACATAACCCATACCCTTTGAAGCTATGTGAATATCCTCCATGATGTCATTAGGACATGTGTCACCAAGGCACTTTCCTGCATTGTCAGGAAGTTTGACAAAAGATAGAATGTGGGAAAGTGAGTGCCAATCAAAATGCTTGTTGGACTGACATTTCTTCCTTTTTGCGGCCCATAAAAGAACATTTCCCTCACTTGCCACATGTTACAAAGGGGCTTCCCCACATTATGTAAAGGCAGTACATTTTGAGAATGTGAGAAAGAACCCACCATAGATCACAAAAGATCTAACAGTGCGAAAATTTGTGGGCCAATGAAAACAAATTAGGAAATAAAAGAAATACCATAAAGTTTTAATCATTTTATTTTTTGTATTTCCAAGGCATTTAAATAATATTAAAGATGGGAAGTAGCGACTGGGTGGGCTCAAGTGTTTGAATTTGAAATTTTTGGTGGGAGGCAAATATGGTTAACACTTACTTTTGTTGACAACTCAGCACATACTGGAATTTACTTGGCAATTGAAGAGAACTTTTCACACTCTATGGTAAGATGAAAACTTAAAGATTTGACCTTGGCTTTTCCTTGTTGATTTGTATCCTTATTCATGCTAGCACTAACTTATCTTGGAACTAATGTATGATGAGGCATTTAAATATTAATCCCACATACCTCCTTTTTTATTAGTTTGATGAGATGTGATCACTTAACCTTTTGGGTGAAGTGATCTCTTCATTTGATTTGTTGCATCCATCTTTCTTCTTCCATGTTTTGTTCATCTCTCTTCTGATGTGCTCAACATCTACCTTACCTTTTCCTTTGTTGAATTTTGATTTAGGTGTCTTTGTCCTTGTTGGGAAGTGCTTATTGATATGACCAATCTTCAAACAACTAAAACATGTAGTTTGACTCAACCACCTGTTGTAGCTACAATTGAAGTGTGTTCTTATTCAATTCTCAAGGATGTGTCCATACTCTTGACAATAATGATAGCTATGTCTTGTATTATAATCACAATTATAGGAATTTTCATAGCTTCTTCCCTTTGTTGACTTGTTTGATGACCATGTGGTCTTTGATCTACATTCAAAGGCTTTATGTCCGAACTTCTAAAATTTGTAGTAGTGTCCTTCAAATTATGGTGCATGCATGGTTCTAGTTCTACATTCATGTGCCTGATGACCTTTCTTGTTGCACTTGTGACAATGAGTCAAGTTATTTGGCTTGGCATTATGACTAGCATTCTTGCTCCTTCAAACATTAGCTATGTGTCCTTTCTTTCCACAATGTTGACAAGTAGGTTTAGAGTTCTTACCTTTATTATTTCTTTCCTCAGTAGCTTTGGATGATTCTCCTTCTTTAGTGCTTGTGTAGCCCAATCCTAATGTGTCTTTGCTAGATATAGGGGATTTTAGTAGTTGTTCAATGTACTTGATAGCTTCATTTGGCTTGTTGAAGCTTTCAAAAAACTCCTTCTCTCTTTTTAGGTCATTCTACAATTGCTCATTCTACAACTTCAATGTAGTTATCTCAGTGTCCTTGACATTCAAATCATGATGGGCATTCATCATTTGGCTTAGCGTGTCCAATTGCATGTTTAAGATCCTAGATAGTTCTGTTGATTTTTCTTCCAATCTGTTTGACAAAATTCTTTTGTCTTCTTCAATCATGGTCTTTGTCTTCTATAGCTTTCTTCTTTTGTTTAGTCACCTTACATAGCACTATTTCTTGTGATTCTTGCTCCAACTTGAGATTTCTGATCTTCTTGGCTTGTGCTCTATTCTTGTCCATGAGATCTACAACTGCTACATCAAATTCATAGGAGTTACCTTCTACAAATAACTTTGTGGTATCAATCTCTTTGTATTGAGTGTTATTTTTTGCCATAACAATCTCTTTCCTTCTCTTTAGTGAACTTCTCAAGGTGTCTCTAGCTTCATTTAGTTGTTGTGGCAAGAGATGTATCTCAATCTCTTAATTTTCAATGGGCTTTCCCAACTTATAAATGTCCATCTCTTGATCTCATCTCCAAGCTATAATGCTTCTCCTGATGAGAACTTAGCTTGGATACTAATTTTTGGAAATATAAATGGGAAATGTATACTTCTGAGAGGGGGGTGAATCAAAAGTACTAATCTCTAACCAATAAAAATTTGAACTTTAAAATAGTGCATGCATAAACATATTGAAATAACATGTAAAGTAAATACATCCACATGAACACTTGACACTAGATATGATTACCCATAAACCCTCCAATGAGAAGGTAAAACTGGGGTGGGGATGACACCCACAATTCTTCACTACTACAACAATAAAGTTCAGTTGTTAAGGTTACTTAATTTGACCATTCTTATGATTTTCCCTGTGAAAGGTCTACACTATTAAAGGCTTACAAAGGATTTTAACAAACTATTAAAAGAGTGCTTGACTAAAGAACTTTAGAAAACTCACTTGGAATGTCACCTTGTTAAAGGATTTCACACTAATTGTTAAGTCAACCTTAATACAAAGTATTTCATCTTGCTGATATAGTTGTTAGAAAGTATAGTAGAATGTTTGATCTAATACACTGACAATCTGGTATTGATGATTTCATATCTCAATTTAGTCCATCTTGATCCTTTCTAATATAATATGAAATTGTTGTATCCATGATCCTATGTTCTACAAATTGATTCTGCAATTTTGTCCTTCTTCTAAGTCATCTTGAATGTATACTGATCAATTCACCCCTTTTCACTTTCTTCAAATCTTTGCTAGTATCACCTCCTTGCATGTATTCTCTAATGCTCTCACTTACACACTAAATTATGGGGCTTCATCTCCCTTTCAAAGACTTTGGTGGCTTAGGTTTAGATATGAATCTACAATTGAGATTCATTCATTTTTCCCACTCAATTCCTTCCATTTTTTGATTGGTTGCATGTTGATCACATAGGGAATCCAAATAGATTCAATCTTATCTTTAAAGCTTCAAGATCTATCCATATGTCATTCAAAAATGGTTTACGTATTTTTTTGTGCCATCACAAACAACTAGGTCAATTCGATGTTACTCAACACTTGTTAATACTGATGCTCAACACATACCATAATTTGTCTGGCTTGACACTTAAATTGCTCAGCACATGAGTGACTTGGCACTCATTGCAACTCGACATCTATACATATTATACTCAGCATATGTTACTAGCTCAGCATGAACTTAGTAAAATGCTTAAGTGTGTTGACACTCAATTGTCAAAACCAATCTGAGATCAACAAAAAGAGCCAAAGTAGAAAGCTTGAGAGGCCAGTTTGATCAAATGAAGATGATAGGTGGATGAAAACATTGCAAAATATGTTGAGTGAATTAAAGCAAGTGTAAGTGCAATCAAAGCATCTGGAGGAGACATTGATGAAAAAATAATTGTAAGAAAGGTACTCATAACCCTTATTCCTATCTATGCAATTATAGTGTAACATATTCAAGAGATGAGATGTGATCCAAATAATAAGATAAATCTAGATGCTCTAGTGGGAAGATTGATAGCATTTGAAATAGATAACTATGATAATTATACTCCTAGCTCTAGCAATCTTGAGTCTACATTTGAAACCAAGGTATCACTCAAGAAGAAAGCTAAAGACCTAAAAATAAACAATCTAAAAGTGAAGAAGAAGAAAATTCTGAGAGTGATCTTGAAGACATTGAAGCATTCATTTCAAGGAGGTCTCCCAAAGTCAAAGGAAAATATAAAGGTAAAATCCCTTTAATCTATTTCTCTTGTGAAGAATTTGTACACATTGATGCAAGTTGCCCAAACAGAGATGAAAGAGATGAAAAGAAGCACAAGTACAAAGACAAGAAGGATTTCAAGAATTTAAAGGACTACAATGACAAGGGTAAGAAATACTATTTTATGTCTAAAGATTCAAATAGTAGTAAAGATAATTAAATGGTATGTATTGTTGTAAAAGATTAATCTAATGATGAAGGAGATAAAATGGAAATTATCTCTCATGTTAGCAAGAACAATACATGCATTATTGATATTGGCTTCTCACATCATATGACTAGTGATAAAACAATGTTTGAACACATGGAACATTATGATGGTGGTAATGTGATATTTAGAAACAATGAACCTTGTTGCATAAAAGAAAAAGATTATATCTCACTAACCAATGAACTTAGATGTGATAATGCTTATTGGGTTGAAGGAATAAAGCATAATTTATTGAGTGTGGCACATTTGAATCAAATTGGATTCAAGGTAAAATTCATGAATGGGAAGACCAAACTATTGGATGGAAAAGGAAATCTGGTTGGGTCTAGCAAACAAACAAAAGATAACCTATTCTACCTAGATCTCAGTGAAAGTTAATATTTTAATACTCAAGTAGAAGAAAGTTGGTTATGGTATAAAATTTTATGTCATCAAATTTGATAATCTAATCAAGATAAGCAAGAAGAAAAGAGTAAGAGTGTTCCTATTTTGAGGAAACTTGATATGGGACTATGCATAAATTGTCAAATTGGAAAGATGGGAAAGACTAGTTTGAAAAGCAAGAACTATCACTCAGAAGAAGTATTTGGGTTGGTTCATACAGACCTTTGTGGACCTATGGAATAGAGAGTGTTAGAATATATAGTCCACTAGTATAACTAAGAGAGGGGGGGTTGAATTAGTTATCCAACTATCATCATAAACATTAACCTTAAAGAAACTTAACCATGTGAGTAATATAAATTGAAACCAAAACAAGATACTGATACACAATTAACACCAGATATGTTAACTAGATCAGAGGGAAAACCCCAATGGGGATGGTACCACAAGATGATGTACTAATATAAATATTCCTTGTTAGAGGGTAGACCTTGTTAGGAGTCTATTACAACATTCAATACATGTGAGTCCTTGTTAGGATTTGTGCCAACCTTATTAAGAGTTGTAGAATATAGCTGGACCCACTACCCAAACAACTTCAAGGTTAAGATCAAAGAACCCACTGTCAAAATGATCTTTTTATTATTCCTTACAAAATAATGGAACTAAAATATAGTTCTTCCTCTATATTTTTCCTATCAATTGGACTTTTATGCCTTTAGATCTTGTAACCAAATCACATACTGTGCATCCAATGATCCCTTGGATCTCTTACATGCATTCAGTAAGCATTATGCTACTTCATGCTCTACGTACTAATCCTTCACATTCCACTTGGTCCTCTTCTCTAGGATTTCATAAAAAACAAGGGAACAAACTTTCCTTCATATCTTATCTTCATAATAATTCCTTGACTTAGCCTTGAGGCTTTCCGAATTAATTAAAATAAGATAATTAATTAATTCACAATAACAATAACATTGTCAGCTCATAGTTAATAAAAAATTTCATACATGGGAAACCACATCTTATGCACATGCTAGCAACATTATACAACTGTTCTCTATCACTATGTGACTATGCATCTCTTCATTACATCTCAAATGAAAGATAGTGATAGATCATCAGAACTTTGTTTCCCACTGCTTTGTTTCTGCACTACTTTTAGTAAATTGAGTGTAACTTTTATACTCCATCGAATCAAATTTAATCCTTTTAACCTCATTAGTAGGAAAACTTTAGGAACATGGCCTCCACTACACATCATTTGAAATATCCTCAACTTTTGTCCATATTAAGATTACTAACTACTATTCTTCTAGTCATAACAGAATTACTACTATGTTGACATCAATGACAAATACAGTCATGAATGCAACATATCAGTAATCTCCAATGCTTAGGATACTCCCCCAATGTAGTATTACTAGGATTCATGCTAGCAATCTCCCCCTTTTTAATTGATGGAAATATAGATGAAAAATATCTAAGTTCCAAGAATACCAAACAGTACTCTATTGATCTTGCTACATATCTTCTTAAATCCTCTTCATTAATCAAATCTGAAATCCTTTAGAACACTGTACTATTTTTCTTCTTCTATAGGATCAACAACCATTATTCATAGTAAATAACTTACAATACTTTTTGGTTACATCTGTGCACTTACACATTCTTTTGCACATTTACATATTGTTTTGTGCACTTACATGAATCTTTTTAAATCCCCTTAAAGAGATAACTCTCCCCCATTGACATCTCAATACGTTCTTCTCTTCCCTTTTCTTATGTACATTCTCTCAATATATTTTTCATGCACATTCTCTCCCCCATTGAAATTAATGTTAAAGGTGTCAACCATAACTAGCAATTTTTACGTACCAATTACTAATCAGCTTCTCAAACTATCAAGTAGCTCGAGTGTCAAAAGACACTATTCAATACCAATTACCAAGAGTCTTTCATGACTCAGTACATACTAGATACTCCTCCATTTAGGAAGCATCAAAATTAATTCCAATCTGACCATAGTCCTTTGTTCTGTTAGATTATGGTAACTGATCAGGAAAGTACTGTACATACTTCATAAAATGAATAAAATACTTGTAACCCTAAAATGAATAAGACATGGTAGGCAACATATTATGGCTGACATATGGCCGACATGTTGTAACCCTAAAATAAATAAAATACATGTATAAAAGGGTTTAGGGTTAGGTATTTTCATTATGTTATGATGCGAAATTGGTTCTTGCGGCAGTATTGAGCTGTAAGGGATTACAGATTGTAATCAAGTTGTAATCACTGGATTGTAATAAGATTGTACTTTTTATTTGGTGGACGTAGCCCAGGGATTGGGTGAACCATGTTAAATCTTGGTGCCTTGTGTTCATTTCTATGTGATCTATTATTTTTTTTGTTATTGGTTATATTTGCATGTAGTTTTATTTATGTCTGTAGTTTATCCTAACAAGTGGTATCAGAGCGAGGTTGTCTTTCAATTATCCTCTGTAGGAAAGTCTCACAGTTGAGTGGGAGCGATGGCAGATGAGGCTAAGCTGAGGGTTGATAGGTTTAATGGGTAGAACTTCCAGTTATGGAAGATGCAAGTGGAAGACTATCTATATTAGAAGGATTTATGGAAGCCGTTGGGAGGGAAAGCCAAGAATCAGGGAACTATGTTAGAGGCTGAATGGGATCTTTTGGATAGAAAGGCACTCGGAAGCATTCAGTTATGCTTGGCACCATTGGTGGCATTTAATATTACAAAAGCAAAGACGACAAAAGATTTGATGAAAACTCTAGTGACACTATATGAAAAGCCCTCCACTTCAAAAAAGGTATTTCTCATGAAGCATTTATTTAATATGAAAATGGCAGAAGGTGGATCTGTTGTAGATCATTTAAAAGAGTTTAATACTATTACTAGTTAGTTATCTTCTGTGGATATCAATTTTGATGAAGAAATTAGGGCTCTCTTGATTTTGTGTTCTTTGCCTAAATGCTAGAATGGCTTGGTAATGGCGGTGAGTAATTCTGTTCCTAGATCTAGTACCCTAAAATATGATGATGTGATCGGTGTTGTTTTGAGTGAGGAAACTTGTAGGAAATCCTCAAGTGGATCTACATCAGGAAGTTCTTTGAATGCACAAAGCAGGGGCAGAATGACTGAAACAGGAAGTAACTCTAGAAATCATGGGAAATCAAGAGGAAAGTCAAAGGGGAGGAGGTCTCAATCGAGAGGACCAAATGATTGTTGGTACTGTGGGAAACCAGGGCACAAAAAGAAAGATTGTTGGAATATAAGAAAAATGAAGGAGATAAATTAGATGGAGACAAGGAGGCAAATGTGGTAAGTAACAAATCTGAAGAGGATGCTTTGCTTCTGTCTTTAGAGAGTGTTGATGATTCATGGGTTTTAGATTCTAGTGCTTCATTTCATGCTACAACTCATAGAGGTTATTTCATTGATTATGTCCAAGGGGATTTTGGACTTGTTTATTTGGGGGATAATGAACCCTGTTAGATTTTTGGAAAGGGAAAAATTAAGATTAAGTTGCAGAATGGGAATCATTGGCTACTACATGAGGTAAGACATGTTCCAAGGCTAAGTAGAAATTTAATTTCAGTCGGGCAACTCGGCGATGAGGGTTGTGTAGTTACTTTTAATGATAAAAATTGGAAGGTTTCAAAAGGTTCCCTTATAGTAGCAAAAGGTGTGAAAGTAGGAACCTTATATATTTGTACAAGTCATATTGTTCCTTCTACTTTAATTGTTTCAAAGAAAAATGAATGTTCAAGAACAATTGTTGTAGTTGAGCAGGGAGAACAAATAGTTGCTGTAGATTCTAATACAACGTTGTGGCACAATAGACTTGGGCACATGAGTGAGAAAGGTATGAAAGTACTTCATTCAAAGAAAGTTTTACTAGGTCTAAAATGTGTGAATATGGATTTTTGTGAAAGTTGTGTGTATGGAAAACAAAAGAGAGTGAGTTTTGTAAAGACAGGGAAGGAAAACAAAAAGGAGAAATTAGAGCTTGTGCATATAGATGTATGGGGACCAGCTCGGGTATCTTCCCTTGGTGGCTCTCATTATTATTTTACATTTATTAATGATGCAACGAGAAAAGTATGGGTGTATTTCCTTAGACAGAAATCTGATGTATTTCAAACTTTTAAGAAATGGAAATGCTTGGTTGAAAATGAGACTGGTAAGAAATTAAAATGTCTCAGGTCTAATAATGGTGGTGAGTATTGCAGTCATGAATTTGAAGATTATTGCTCCACTAATGGTATTCATAGATAGAAAACTATTCCAAGGACTCCACAGGAAAATGGAGTGGCTAAATGCATGAACAAGAGTATAATGCAGCATGCAAGGACCATGAGGTTGCATGCTGGGTTGCCCTTACACATGTGGGCAGAGGCTATCAATATTGTAGTATATTTGATTAATAGAGGTCCCTCTACTCCTTTGGGCTATGGTATTCTAGAGGAAGCATGGACTGGTAAGAAGGTTAGTTATTCTTTTCTCAAGACCTTCGGTTGTGAAGCTTTTGTTCATATAGACTCTGAAAATAGAGTCAAGATAGAAGCTAAATCAAAGAAATGTGTCTTTTTTGGATATGGCATTAATGAATTTGGTTATAGGCTTTGGGATTTTGAAAATCTTAAAATTGTTAGAAGTCAGGATGTCATATTCAATGAGAAAGTGTTGTACAAAGATTTGTTGTAGCAACATGAGAAGAAAGAAGATGATTATGTAGTGCTGGATGATACTCCAAAAGCTAATGTTCCAGCCATTCCTCATGATGTGCAACAACTGCAACAACAAATATCACACACACCAATAAATATTAGATGGTCAACGAGGCAAATTAGACCTCCACAAAGGTTTTCTACCTCTTTGTATTCTATTTTACTTACTAATGCTGGTGAACCTAAAAGTTATGATGAAGCTATGGAGGTGGATACTAAGATTCAGTGGGAGTCTGCAATGAAAGATGAAATGGACTCTTTGCTGAAAAATAAGACATGGGATTTGTGTAAGTTGCCTGCAGGTAAAAAGGCTTTACAAAATAAGTGGGTTTACAAGTTGAAAGAAGAGGAAGGAGGTAAGAAAAGATTTAAGGCTAGGTTAGTTGTAAAAGGATTTTCACAGAAAAAGGGAATCGATTTTGATAAGATATTTTCTCATGTTGTTAAAATGACTTCTATCCGTATTGTTTTAAGTCTTGTGGCTACTAAAGATTTGCATTTAGAGCAAGTGGATCTTAAAATAGCCTTTCTTCATGGTGATTTGGATGAAGAAATATATATGGCCCAGCCACGGGGATTTGAGGTCAAAGGTAAGGAGAACTTAGTGTGCAAATTGAAGAAAAGTTTATATGGCTTGAAGCAAGCACCTCGACAATGGTATCTGAAATTTGATAGGTTTATGCATGAGCATGGCTATAATAGGTGTCATTCATATTATTTCATTTATTTTAAGAGGTTGATTGATGATAGCTACATTATTTTATGTCTATATGTTGATGATATGCTTGTAGCTGGGTCTAACATGGATCATATTAAGGGGCTGAAATGCCAGTTAGCACATGCATTTGCTATGAAGGATTTGGGGGCAGCAAAACAAATCCTTGGTATGAAGATTTGTAGAGATAGGAATAATAAAACCTTGATTCTATCTTAGGTTGATTATGTTGAGAAGGTGTTGCAACATTTCTCTATGGAGAATGCTAAAGCTGTCGGCACACCTTTACCTGGTCATTTGAAATTGACTAAGGAGATGTGTCCCAAGACACAAGAAGAGGAGGATAAGATGTCCAAGGTACCCTATGCTTCAGCTGTAGGAAGCTTGATGTATGCTATGGTATGCACTAGGCCAGATATTGCACATGCAGTGGGAGTCATTAGCAGGTATATGAGTCATCCAGGATTTGAGCATTGGAATGCTGTCAAGTGGATTCTTCAATATTTGAGAGGAACATCCAATAAGTGTTTACACTTTTGGGGCTCTACTAATGATTTACAAGGCTATGTTGACTCAGATTTAGCAGGGGATATTGATACCAGGTGGAGTACTACAGGTTATGTCTTTACTATTGGTGGGGTAGTTGTGAGCTGGGTTTCTAGGTTACAAAAGATTAATGCTCTATCCACTATAGAGGCAAAGTAGGTTGCTGCTAAAGAGGCAGCCAAGGAGATGATATGACTTCAATTCTTCTTGGAAGAATTGGGACATCCTTAGAAGGATAATTATTTGTTCACAGATAGTCAGAGTGCCATTCATCTTGCTAAGAATTTAGCTCTGCATTCTAAGACCAAACACATATAGTTGTGGTACCATTTCATTCAGTCAATTTTAGAGGATGGATAGTTAAAGCTAGAGAAGATACATACCAATGACAATCTAGAAAATATTTTGACAAAGGTTGTAACAAGGAAGAAGCTGAACTCCTCTTCAACTTCGATTGGTCTTTTAGGTTGAACATGAATAAAAGAATAGCAGAGTCCAGGGTGGTTTGATCCAGTGGGAGCCCCATGTGGTAGTGGTATTGGTACAGGATCAGTCTCCAAGTGGGATATTTTTGTTTAGTGTGGAGCCTAATCAGTCCCCAAGTGGGAGATTGTTAGATTATGGTGACTAATCAGGAAAGTACTGTACATACTTCATAAAATGAATAAAATAATTGTAACCCTAAAATGAATAAGACATGGTAGCCGACATATTATGGCCAACATATGGCTGACATATTGTAACCCTGAAATGAATAAAATACTTGTATAAAAGGGTTTAGGGTTAGGTATTTTCATTATGTTAGGATGCAAAATTGGTTCTTGCGGTGGTATTGAGCTATAAGGGATTACGGATTGTAATCAAGTTGTAATCACTGGATTGTAATAAGATTGGACTTGTTGTTTGGTGGATGTAGCCCAGGGATTGGGTAAACCATGTTAAATCTTGGTGCCTTGTGTTCATTTCTGTGTGATCTATTATTTTTTCTATTATTGGTTATATTTGCATGTAGTTTTTATTTTTGTTTGTAGTTTATCCTAACATGTACCACTAGACTAATGCTGTAAGTACATCATCTACTATAAAGTACGAAAGGATATAACCCTTAGCATACCTCTTAGATATTCAAAATTATCTTTAGGAAAAGGTTTCATAAGGATATCCAAAATTTTATCTTTAGAGCTTACATACTCCAACCTTATTTCCTTTTTAGTTACCTTGTCTCTCAAAACATGATACTTAATAGATATGTGTTAAGTCTTAGAATGCAATACTAGATTCTTAGACATACTTACTATACTTGTGTTATCAAAGTAAATGATAATAGGCTATATGAACTCAATCCCAATATCTTTCATCATTTTTTTCATCCACATGACTTGATTACAGTTATTTGTTGCTACAACATACTCTACCTTAGTTGTACTTTGAGAAATATAGTTTTTTTTTCTTTCTCAAACAAGAAACCAATCTTCCTCCAAGAAAGAATGCTCCAAAATTGGTACTCTTTATGTCATCCATATTGCCTGCCCAATTTGCATTAGTATATGTGCACAAGGGAAAATCACTTGATCTGTCATACCAAATTCCATAATCAGATGTACCCTTCAAAATCTGAATATCTTCTTTACTACTGCATAATGATACTATTTAGGATCAGCTTGAAATCTTTCTACAATCCTAGCTACATTTTTTATATCTATTCTGGAGTGAGTTAGATATTGCAATCCTCCAATCATAGATCTATACCTTTTCTTCTCGACTGTAAGTGTCTCATCTTTACTGGATAACTTGTGACCTATTATCCTAGGTGTACCAATAGGCTTGCAACTTTCTAAACCAAATCTTTTCAACAAGTCTTTCTAAATCTTGGTTTGTAAGATAAATAGCTCATCTTTGTTTTATACAATCTACAATCCTAGGAAAAACTTCATTTCTCCTATCATGCTCATTTCAAATTCATTTTCCATCTCTTCAGAAAACTTATCACTTTCACTATCATTTCCTCCAAATATTATGCCATCCACAAATATTACAATTATAAATAAACCATCATCATTTTTTCTCAAAAATAAATTACCATCTGTTGTACCTTTGATAAATCCAGGCTTAGACAAATACCTATCCAATCTTGCATACCAAGTTCTAGGTGCTTGCTTTAGACCATATGGTGCTTTGTTTAGTCTGCCTACAAAATCTTTATCTTCTATCAGAGGGAATCCATCAGGTTGCTCAATGTAAACTTCTTCTTTAAGTTCTCCATTTAGAAAAGGTGACTTTACATCTATTTGATAACCTTTAAATTCTTGCTTGCTGCATAAGCCAAGAACATCCTTACTACTTCTATTCTTTCCATAAGTGCATATGTTTCTTCATAATCTATGCCTTTTTGTTGTGAGCAACCTTTGCAAAAAAGTCTAGCCTTGTTTCTTACAACTTATCCTTGTGCATTCATCTTATTTTTGAATACCCATTTGGTTCCTATCACATTCTTGTCTTTAGGTCCAGGAACTAATTCCCATGTCTCATTCTTCACAATATGATCAAGTTCTTCTTTTAGAGCTTGCATCTAGTGATCAACCTTACATGCCTCGTCTATGCTCTTATGTTCCACTTGAGAAATTAGATAGAATTCCTCATCCACTCTATTCCTTATCATCACACCTTTATCCTTGCTCCCAATTATCTGCTCTACTAGGTGATTCTTTGTCATGTTTTTGCTAGAAGTAGGAATTGACATCTCAATTCTTATCTCTTCTCTAGGTTCATATCTATTTTCTTCTCTATGCTCAATAGATAAATCATTCTACAAATCATTGTTAATCTCAAAAAGAACTTCAACATTCTATCTAATAATTCTATAATTATCGTCTTCTTCATCATAACTATAATCTATCATCTTCTCTTTAGTACCAAACTTGTTATGAATCATTACTTTTGTGCACTCAACTATTGTCTTAGTTCTATAGTTGAAACATATGTATGCTTTACTTTTCAATGAGTAACAAAAAACATACCTTCATTGCTTCTAGGATTAAACTTACCAATATCATCATCTCTCTTTATGAAACACTTACTTCCAAATATTCTAAACTACTTGACAAATGTTGAATGACCAAACCATAACTCATAGGGTGTCTTTCTCATACCTTTTGTCATCTATACTCTATTCAGAGTATATATTGTAGTGTTCATTGTTTCTCTCCAAAATGTCTTTGAGACATCATTCTCAAATAACATCTCCCTTTTTGCTTCTACTATTGATTTGTTCCTTCTTTTAGCAATCCCATTTTGTTCAAGTGTTCTTGATGAAGATAATTGTCTTTTAATTCCATTCTCTTCACAAAACATGTGGAATTCTCTAGAGGTAAACTCTCCTCCTCTATCAGATCTTAAACTTTTAATCTTGACACCAAATTCATTTTCTACTCTATTCTTGAATATCTTAAACTTCTCAAAAACTTCTCAAAAGCTTCAAACTTCTTTTTAAGAAATGTTACCCACATTATTGTAGTGAAATCATCAACAAAAATCATAAAGTACCTTTCACCATAGAATTCTTTGGTTCTTTCACAACCACTCACATCTGTGTGAACATTCTCCAATTTCTCTATTGTAGAGAATTTTTTGCTAAGAAAAGTAACTTTCCTCTACTTAGCCAAAATACATTCCTTGGAGATAATATTGGTAGGCTTAATAATCTTAGGCATATCTCTTACTACAAATGTACTGCTAACTTTTACAATATTATCAAAGTTTATATTACAAAACCTTATATGCCATAACCAACTATTATCAACCTTTGCAACCAAACATGTTATTTCAATAGGATTTAACTGAAATACATTACCTCTAGATCTATTTCCAGTATCAATCAGCTTACCATCTTTGTCTTTGATAATGCAAGTCTTTTCTATGAACTAAAATAAATATCCCTTGTCTACCAACTATCCAACACGTAGAAAATTATGTTTCAAACCATCAACAAAGTAAAAATCATCAGTGTTAGTTTTATAATCAAAATTAATAGATCTAATCCCTATAATATGATAGGTTGCATTGTTACCAACTCTAACAATACCTCCATCATGATTTCTGAATTTAACAATTTTGTTCATATCACTAGTCATGTGATGTGAACATGCACTATCAATTGTTCAATCTAATTTCTTCTCAATGTGTGTAACTAGAGCTTTTTATTCTCTTATTTCCCTATCAAGATCATCTTCCTTGATAGCCACGAATCCTAATTCATCATCACTTTCACTTTGATCTCTTTCATCAAATTCTTCATCTTCATTAGCATATAAATAATTTCTATTTTTATCTCTTTTAGGCCTAAATTTTCCTCTAAACTTTTTTTATCTTTTAGGATATTTAGATGCATAATGACCACATTCATCACAAGTCCAACACTTTAAGATTTTCTTACCATATTTCTCTCTTCTTACTAGAAGGGTTGTTCCTTTTTCAATCTTCTTCAAATCTACTACTATTGGCAAAGTCTCCTCTTGTGCTTGCACTTCTTGATAGATTAGGTCAAATGTTCATAGCACTAAAAGTTGTCTCAACTCTAGCTAATTCTCCAAACTATCTCATTTCTGGTTCTATAGATTCTAATCTTCCAATAAATTCTTCTCTTATGAAATCTTTGGTGCAAAACATAACTAGCTGAATAATCTGAGTTGTTTGCTTAAATGGTGGTGTTAACCTTTTCAAGATTTTCCATATAACCTCATCACCTTCTTTAGTTCCACCAAGAGACCAAATTCCTACAAAAATTTCTAATATTCTTCCTACATAACTTCTTATAGATTCATCTTCCATCATCTTAGCATCTTGAAATGCACAAATCTAATTTTGCACAATCTCATTCCTTTTGCATGAGTATCACCTTCAAAAGTAACTTCTAATGCATTCCAAATTTCATGAGAAGTTTGAAATGCCCTTACTTCATTATATTCATTTTCTAGAAGAGTTGATAGTAGGGCTTCTCTAGCTCTCACGTTACACATGAATATATCTTTTTCTCCCTCATTGCATTCCTCTAACTTTGATTCTTCAACAATTACATTTTCATCTTTTGTCAAAAGCCAATATCTTGGACCCATGTATAGTAGATGAGTCTTCATCCTTTCCTTCCAATTATCATATTTGGCTCCATAGAATCTTGGACTATCCTTATTGATCATATTTTCCATTGATTTCTCAAAGGTTTTAAGCCTTATCTTCAAGAACCTAATGCTCTTTTACAAATTTAAAATATATAGTCCAATAATATAACTAAGAGGGGAGGGTGAATCATTCATCCAACTATCATCATAAAAATTTACCTTAAACAAACTTAATCACATGAGTACTATAAACTAAAATCACAACAACATACTCATACACAATTAACACCAAATATGTTAACTAGGGAAATCCTTGATCAAAGGGAAAATCTTGGTGGGGATGGTACCCACAAGATGATGTACTAATATAAATATTCATTGTTAGAGGATAGACCCTATTAGGATTTTGTTACAACATTCAATACATGTGAGTCTTTATTAGGAGACTTTGAATCCATGTTAGGAGATTCCAACCCTATTAGGAGTTGTAGAAGATAGCAAGACCCATTGCCCAAATAGCTTCAAGGTTAAGATCAAAGAACCTAGTGTCCAAATGACCTCTATATTATTCCTTGCAGAATAATAGGACTAAAATGTACTTCTTCCTCTATCTCTATCCTATCAACAGGACTTTTACTCCTTTAGATCTTGTAACAAGTTCTCATACTATGCATCCAATGATCCCTTGGATCACTAACATGCATTCAATAAACATTTTGCTCCTTCATTCTCTGCATATTAATCCTTTGCATTCCACTTGGTCTTCTTCTCCAAGATTTCATAAAAAAAATGGAAAATAACTTTACTTTATACCTTATCTTCATAATAATTCCTTCAGTCGGCCTTGAGGCTCCCAATTAATTAAAATAAGATAATTAATTAATTCATAATTACAACAACACTATCAGCTCATCGTCAATAGAAAACTTTATACATGTAAAACCATGTCTTGCACACATGCTAGTGACATCATACCACTATTCCCTATCATGGCATGACTGCGCATCTCTTCATTACACCTCAGATGAAAGATATTGATATATCATCAAAAGTTTGTTTCCTAATGCTATATTTTTGCACTACTTCCAGTAAATCGGGTGTAACTTTTGTACACCATCGAAGTAGAATTAATCCTTTTAACCACATAATCAAGAAAATTTTAAGAACATGGCCTCCACTATGCATTATCTAAAACATCCTCAACTTCTACACATAGTAAGAGTATTGACTACTATTCTTCTAGTCATAAAAAAATTACTAATATGTTGATATCAATGACAAATATAGTCATGAATACAACATATCAATACTCTAAAATGCTTAGGATACTCCCCCAATGTAGTATCATTAGCATTCATGCTAATAGAGAGCTATAGGAGAGACAAATTTTTTATTTTATTTGTTGATGACTATTCTAAAATGATGACTATAATGTATCTAAAAGAAAAATCTAAAGCTTTTTAAAAACTTAAATAGTATCTAGCAAGAGTAAAGAAAGAGAATGGAAATAATTTGAAGTGTTTGAGATTAGAAAGAGGTGGTGAACTCATTTTAAATGAATTTTGCATTGAAAGAGGAATTAAGAGACAAGTATCAACCCCTGGTACACCATAGCAGAATGGTATATCTAAAAGAAGGAATAGATCCATCATGGATTATGCCATAACCTTGATGATAGAAAAAAAATGTTACAATCAAATACTACAGTGCATACCTTGAATAGAGTAATGTAGAAGAAAGACTCATTTTAAACTTCTTATGAACTATGGTATGGCTACAAACCTAATGTAAGTTACTTGAAAGTATTTGGTTGCAAATGTTATATATTGAAGGAATCTAGGAAAGGTAAATTTGATGTCAAAGGTGATGAAAGAATATTCCTAGGATACTCCTATAGAATTAAAGCATTTAAATGTTTGAATTTATCCACTCATAAGATCATAGAAAGTGCACATTTGAGAATTGATGAGTTTGCAGAAAAGAATAAAGAGGAAAGCATCAATGAACTTGAGGATTATAGAGGGTTTGTTTACTATGAATCTAATACATTGCCAAATCTATTTGGAAGTCAGGAGGCTTCACCTCTTGACTCCCCAAAATCTATAAAAGCTATCCAATTGCAACCAGTGCAACTCATTCACAATTTGAAGGACCCAAGTCACAATCAAAATCTACCAAGCTATTACCAGAGCAAATCAAGTCTAATGGACCTGAGTTACAAATAGTGGAACCCAAGCTTGATATAGAAGATCATGAAGAGGTTAGTAGAACATGTTCTAAATCTGAAGTACCTATGTTAGAAACATATGTTAGAAAGCACCATACACCTAATCAGATCATTGCAGACAAGTTAGATGGAACAATGACAAGAAGAAAATTGAAAGGTACATGTTTTCTTGCTGAATTTGAACTTAGAAATGTTAAAGATGCTTTGGATAATGAAAGTTAGATTGAAGCTATGAATGAAGAAATAGAAAACATAAAGAGGAATAAGACTTGTACCATTTTTCTTAGACCTAAGGATAAAAATGGAATTGGCACAAAATGGGTTTTTAGAAATAAGCTGAATGAAGATGGAAAAGTTTCAAGAAATAAAGGAAGGTTAGTTTGTAAAGGTTATTATCAAGAAGAAGGTATTGATTATGGTGAAAAAAATTTCTCCTATTACAAGATTAGAAGGTGTTAGAACTTTACTCACATCTGCAGCACATAGAGGATTTAAAGTTTATCAAATGGATGTAAAATTTGTATTCTTGAAGGAAATTCTTGAAGAAGAATTTTATATAGAGAAACCAAAAGTTTTTGTGGATCCTTACAAAAATGATATGGTTTGTAAATTACACAAAGCATTGCATGGTCTCAAGAAAGATCCTAGAGCTTGGTATGAAAGACTTCATAACTACTTGATAAGGATTGGTTTTCAAAGAACAAATGATAATAGCAGCCTGTATAGTAAAGTAGGACTAGACAAGAAGATTGTATTGGTAGAAATCTTTGTGGGTGACATAGTGTTTATAGGAAATGATGACTTGTGTAAATAATTTTCAAAAGAGGTGAGTAAAGAATTTTAGATGTCCATGTTTTGAGAGATAAAACTCTATTTTGGACTGTAGATCCAATAGAAGAAAGATGGTATCTATATTACTCCATCCAAATATATCAAGAAGATACTAAAGAAGTTTGGAATGGAAGATTCAAGACCAATTGGAACACCTATGTTTACTGGACATAAGCTTTCCAAAAATTATGATTCCAAAGAGGTAGATCAAACCACATATAGACCAATGATTAAAAAATCACAATATGTAATGGACACAAGGACCTGATATTGCATTAGCTGTTAGAATGGAGGCAAGATTCTCAACAAATCTCAAAGAAAATCACATGATGGAAATCAAGAGAATCATGAAGTATCTAAAGAGTACTAAAAACTATGAATTATGGTACAAAAAAGGAGCCAATTTGGATTTGAAAGCATTTATAGACGTTGATTGGGTAGGAAGTGTTCATGATAGAAAGAGCACCAATGGTGGAGCATTCTTTCTTGGTAAAAGACTAGTGTCTTGGATGAGCAAGAAGAAAATTTGTATTTCTCATTTCACATTAGAGGCAAAATATATGGCAGTAGCAGTAAATTGTTCCAATGTTGTTTAGTTTAAACAACTATTGGTAGGTATGATGGTATAAATCAAGAATCCAGTAGTTATCTTATGTGATAACACTAGTGCAATTAATATATCAAAGAATCCTATGATGCATACCAAAACCAAGCACATTGCTATAAAATATCATTTTTTGAGAGAATTGGTACAAGATAAAGAGGTAAGATTGGAATATGTGTATTCTAAAGAATGAATGGATGACATATTCACTAAGCCATTACCTAAGAATGCATTTTCTTATCTTAGAGGTAAGTTAGGGGTCATTTCCTTATCTAAAGCTAACTAAATGTAGTTTAGTGATGCATCAACTAGAGCATGTTTAAGATTAGTCAGTTGATGCAGTATTGACAATGGCACATTACAAATGAATCAATACTTGGGGTATAGTGATATTCACTAAATATTGTATTTGGCATGAGATGTCAAAGAGGGAGAGTTTTGTTGTCATATCTCATAGAAATTTTCTAAAGATAGAGAGTATATATTTCATAGAAATTTTATTACTTGTAGAGATATCAAAGAGGGAGAACTTGGTCTGATATCAAAGAAGGAAAGTTTGCTATTAGAAGAAGATGTTGATGACAGAGGGAGAAACTGAAGGCAAAGGGAGTTCACATTGATAGGAGTTTACATGGATGAGAATTAGAATCAAACTAAGGATATGTTCCTAACTTTATTCTTGCTTTAAAAAAATTATTGTATTATAACATGTTGTGTTGCAATCAATGCCAAAGAGGGAGATTGTTGAAACTAATTAGTTAATTGTGTATTGTCTTGGATGTTATACAAAATGTCATATCATTTCAAGTCATTGTATATCAAGCTCACTTAGGTGATGAAGATAGTAGAAGATAATGTGTACTGAGTTCACTCAATTGTCAAAGGGAAGTTCATAGAAGTTGAGTGTTAATCGAGCTCACTCAGTTAATGATGGAAATGATGGATGGAACCAGTGTTAACTGAGATCACTCAGTTACCAAAGGAACTCTATAAATATGCAATGTTAACTGAGGTCACTTGGTTACCAAAGGAACTCTGTAAATATGTAGTGTTTATCAAGTTCACTTGGTTAACATAGGAAAATCATTTTTGAGTTAGTATCTACTAAGAAGGGTTGGCTAATGAAGGATTTTCTTATTTTTGCATATTGAGTTCATTTGATTTGTTTGTTGGTTCTAGCTAATTGTGGAGATGAATATTAAATATTCTAAGTTGTATTCAAGCTAGCTTGACAATGTGTAAGATATAAATATAAGGTCAAGTTGAGAATTGAATTTGTGGAACATAATCAAAGATTTGAAGATGCTTAGAGGAACAAAATTAGAAGGATAAGAAGAATATCCTTGTTGAGCTACAAAGATGCATTCAATTAGAAAGGATCAAGTATACAAACTAGAATTGAGATCTATGATCAGTAATTTAGTTGCATCAGAAATTAGGTCATTTTATTGTTACTCTCTAACCATTGTAGTAGTGATATAAATCTCTTAACAAAGTTGGCTTAATAGCTATTTGTAAATACTTTAACAAGGTGGTATTTCTATTTGAAGTGTCATAAAGACCTCTAATAAGGCCACTCCTAATAGGGTGATCAAATCCTCTAATAGGATCACACCAACAATGTGTTTTATAGCATTTAATAGGGTTAGGTCCTAATAGGGCTCACTTTAGAAGAGTGAAAATTAGTAACTAGTTGCAATTGGTGGTGTTTTCCAAATTGGGTTTCCATGTTAAATCATTTTATCACTTGTGTTCATGCTATTTATTTTATGTGTATGCAACTAAGTTAAATTTATGATGCAAGAGCATATTGGGTGTAAGAGAAATCTTGCATCACCCAAAAATATTTTTATTTCAATCTTTTCTATTTTAATAAGGACTATTAGACAGGGTGGTTACTATTTATGGGAAATTGCTATTTTTAGTAAGTTTGTCATAAAACCTTAAAATGTTCTCATTTTTTACATGAAGGTTCATTTTAGAGTTGTAAGCCTACCACAAAAATTTAATTCCTTTAGCTTAAGTATTAGAGAGGTTATTGCAGGTTTTCAGTGGAAAAACTTGTAAAAAAATCTTCAAGCTCACCATTGGAAGCCTTAGAGTTCCTCGATGAAGTCTGAAAACTTGATGAAAAGGAACTTGTGCAATTCCAAGCTTTTAGATTAGGAGCTGGCATTTCCAAAAAGTGGTAATCATAGCCAATCAAAGCAATGGTTTGAGAGTTATGGCCTTTCAAAGTTGGGCTACTTGAAATATTTAAAATAATTGTGAAAGATGTATTTGGCCAACTCTATATTTATTGTTAGGGTCTTTCAGCCCTAGATATTAAGTTTCATTGTATAGAACCTTCCCAGGTAGCATAAAATTATCTATTTAAGAAAGGCCTAAACATTGTTTAGGACAACTCTCGGTGATAGTTCACAGCTAGTCTTGCAAATTATTGTAATGAAGGTGCACATGTGGGTTAGCATTTTGTACTTGTGAATTTTGTAATTCAACATTTACAGTACAAATAAAAAGTCCATATTTTGTTCTCATATTTGTTGTTGTTTCTTTAGTGCCTAGTTCTTGAGTGTGTTGATAGATCACCGACTATGAGGCAATTCACACTAGGACCATGGTTTGGGTTGAGCATGTAGATAGATTGTTGATTGTGAGGCAATTTGCACTAGGGTTTCAGCAAAAGCACAAAAAATGCCTCCACAAAGAGAGTGTGGTGGAAGAGTTGTAAGTGTTACACTTGAGGGTTTTTGATCCCTCCAAAGAAAAATCCAAGCATTGGAAGAACAAATGTGTAGAGAAATAAATCTTCCTATAAGGGATGAAAGTGAGGATGAGGCTGAAGTAGAAGAAAATGGGCCATCTTCAATATTGGAAAAAGACTTAAGTTTGAGGTTCCCACATTTTTGGGAAATATTAAAAAAAATGAGCTAATTGATTGGATCAATGAATTGGAGGAGTACTTTGAGTATGAAGATTTTGATAATCTTGATAGGGTCAAGTTTGTGAAGGTGAAACTGAAAGGGCATGCAAAGATCTGGTGGTAGGAGGTTCTATTGGAGCATAATAGAAAGAGAAGGGACAAAATCACTAGATGGGAGCAGATGATAGCTAAATTGAATCAAAAATTCATTCTTGTGGATTATGAACTTGATCTATTGAAGAAGATTCAAGGGTTGAAGCAAGCAGAAAAATTTGTTCAGGAGTATACAAAAGAGTTCTACTAGGTTCTCATTAGTACCAGCCATGCAAAAGTTGATAAGGAGAAAGTGGCCTATTATCTTAATGGGTTAAGGCCAAGTATTCAAGACAAGATGAGTTTGGTTTCAATGAATAGTATTGAGGAGGCTTATGAGTTTGCCCTAAGAGTTGGGGAAAAACTAAGCAAGAAGTTTGACAAAAGGAATAGCAAAAGAGTTCATTGTGGAAGATCTAGAAAATGATCTTATCGTGGCTATAATGATGATTAGAAGAACAAGGATGAGGCTAGGAGTACTAGTCAAAACTAGAGGGGAAACAATTCTAATCATTTCCATGATGATAACAATAGAGATCAAAGAGGAAGAGGTAGAGGACAAGGATCCAAAAGAGGAGGTTTCAGGCAGAAATCTTTTCTCTATGGCAAAGAAGGGCATAGAGCATTTGAATGTACCTAGTGCCAAGGAAGAATAGATCAAAGAATAGAAGTTCAAGCCAGAGTTGCACATATCAATGAAGGTGCCAAATCCTCACATTCAAAAGATGCTAAAAGAGGAGAAGTCCTAGTTAATAGAAGAGTCCTGCTAAGTGGTGAGAATGAACCTAATCAAAGATGGAGCTTATTTCACACAAGGTGCATATGTGAAGATAAGTGTCGTGATATGATCATTGATGGTAGAAGTATTGACAATTTAGTGTCAAAAATGATGGTCTCCAAATTGAAGCTAAAGAGACAGAAACACCTATTTCTATACAGTATTTCTTAGATGCAAGTGAAATTCAAGATTGCAAGCTACAAGGATGAGGAATGTGATATCATACCTATGGACATATATCATATGTTGTTAGGTAGGCCATGGTAGTTTGACAAGCATCTTGTACATGATGAGCAAGCAAATACGTACACTCTGACTAAGGATGGAGTGAAACATAAGTTAAAGCCATTGAAGGAGAAAGAAGAAAAAGTATGTAGTGCTGCCAGAATATGTTTTGTTGATGGAAAATAACTTCTCAAAGTTATGAAGTGTGAGCATATGTGTTTTTCTATATTTCTTAAACATAGTAAAGAAGAAGTAGAGGAGGTACCTATAGAAGTTGCAGATATGTTGGGAGAGTTTTCTAATATTGTATCAGACAATGTACCTATTGCCCCCAATGAAAAAGATCAGTTGAAGATGGATTTGGTTCTAGGAGCCTATTTGTCAATCAAGGTAGTGCACAGAATGACACTAGTAGAAAGTGAACAGTTGAATAGATAAGTTGATGGGTTGTTGCAGAAAGGGTTGATTCAAGAGATTCTAAGTCCATATTTTGTACTAGTAGTATTAGCACCAAAGAAGAATGGAGAATGGAGTATGTGCACAGATCCTCATACTATCAACAAGATCACAATCAAGTAATAATTTCCATTGCTAAGGAAGGATGTGTTATAGAATTTTTGAGTGGAGCTGAGTATTTCACAAAGATAGATCTTAAGAGTGGGTACCATTAGATTCATATCAGAGAAGGTGATGAGTAGAAGACTACTTTCAAGACAAAAGGACTATATGCATGGTTAGTCATGCCTTTTGGGCTAACCAATGCACCAAGCACTTTCATGAGGCTCACGAATGAGGTACTGAAAGAGTTTCTAGGTAAGTTTTACATTGCTAACCTAGATGATATTTTGATCTTTAGTAAGACATTGGAGGAGCACTTGATCCATATTCACAAGGTGTTTGATAAGTTGAGGGAAGAAAAGTTGTTGATAAACCTAAAGAAGTGCAGTTTTGTAAAGAAGGAATTGGTGTACCTAGGATTTTTAGTCTTATTAGAAGGTCTAAAAATGGACCTAGAGAAAGTGAAGGCTATCCTTGAATGGCCTACTCCAAGGAATGTGATAGAGGTAAGATCTTTTCATGGATTGGCTAGTTTTTACATAAAGTTCATAAGAGGTTTTAGTAGTATTTGTGGACCCTTGACTGAAACAATGAGAGGGGATAGGAAAGAATTTAAATTGACTATTGGATAAGATAAGAGTTTTAATCTATTGAAATGGAAAGTTACTAAGAATCCTATTTAAGCACTTCCTGATTTTAACAAAGTGTTTCAAGTAAATTGTGATGCTAGTGGTACTACAATAGGATCAAAAAGAAAATGTTTTGTTTATGATTAGGAATTTTATGCTATAGTTCAAGCATTGAAGAATTGGAGACACTATCTTCTTCTAAAGAGTTTGTTTTGTATACTGATAATCAATCTTTGCAATATTTCAATAGCAAGGAAAATTGAACCAAAGGCATTTGAAGTGCATTGAGTTTTTGCAAAGTTATATATTTGTTTTGAAATACAAGAGTGGGAAGTCTAATAGAGATGCAGATGCTCTTAGTAGAAGCCAACTTTCATTGATAGAAATATTTAGATAGAGGTGGTTGGGTTTTAAGGAAATTAGTACTTTGTATCTAGATGATCCTAATTTTTGTGAATCATGGAAGGCTCGTACAAAACCTGTTACACTTGATAGAACAAATTGGTTGGATTTCATGATCAAGGATAATATGTTGTTTAAAGGAAGCCAGTTGTGCATTCCAAGAAGTTCAGTGAGAGAGAATCTCATCAAGGAGAAGCATAGTGGAGAATTGGGTAGCCATTTTGGTAGAGATAAAACCATAGCTTTGGTTACTAAGAATTATTATTGGCCACAATTGCAACAAGATGTGAAGAAGTTTGTACAAAGTTGTAGGGTATGTCAAATGGAAAAAGGAGTGAAGCAGAATAAAAAGTTGTATAAGCCATTACCCATACCAGAAAAGCCATGGGACAATGTCAACATGGATTTTTTTCTTGGATTACTAAGGACTTGATGTGGGCATGATTCTATTTTTGTGGTGGTTGACAGGTTTTCAAAGATGACACATTTTATTCCTTGCAAGAAGACTAGTGATGTTGTTCATGTAGTAGAATTTTTTTTCAAAGATGTGGTGAGACTACATGGTCTACCAAAGAGTATAGTTTCAAATCGAGATACCAAATTTTTTGGGTATTTTTGACATACATCATGGAAGAAGTTGAAGACTAATTTGAAGTTTAGTTTATCACATCATCCATAGATTGATGGATAGATAGAAGTTATGAATCAGAGTTTTGAAAACTTGCTGAGATGTTTGGTTGGAGATAAACCAAAAGGATGGGATGTGATTTTACCATAGGCAAAATTTACATATAATATTTTTTTTGACAAGAGTACTGGTAAATCACCATTCTAGATTGTATATCAGAGTAGTCCCAGAAATGCTTTTGAATTATGACAATTGGATAAAGGAGAGATAAGTAGTGCTAGAGCAAAAGAATTTGTTGAACATTTCAAGAATATCCATGAGGAGGTGAGGAAGCACATCATAAAGATGAATACATAGTATAAGGCTAAGGTAGATTTGAAAAGGAGGTATAAGGAATTTCAGATTGGAGATAAAATCATGGTTCATTTGAGAAAGGAGCATTTGGAAATGGGTACATATAATAAGCTAAAGATGATGAAGTTTTGACCACGCAAGATAGTGAAAAGGCATGATTCTGGAAATTCCTAGTAAGTGGTGTAGCCTAGTGAATTGAATATTTCACCAGTATCTAACATTTTAGATTTGATAGAGTATTATGAAGGAAGCACAGAAATGAAGTTGCAGAAGTGTAGTGGAGTATTCTAGTAGCTATTTTGACTACAAAGGAGACTGATAAGATACTAGATAGTCATGTTGGGATAAGTACTAGGAACAGAACTTGTGAGGAATATCTAGTCAAATGGAAAGGGAGACCAATAGAGGATTCATCATGGCTAGCAAAGGAGGAGGTCAACCATCTTGGTTTTCCTCTGAACACATGAGATGTGATGGGTTACTTCTCAAATTACCTTGGGTGTTTGATGCAAGGGCATTCTGGGTGTAAGACCAATTTTGCATCACCCAAAAATATTATCATTTTAGTCTTTTCTATTTTAATAAGGAATATTAGATAGGTGGTTACTATTTATGGGAACTTGCTATTTTTTTAGTAAGTTTTTCATACAAGCTTAGAATGTTCTCATTTTCTAAATGAAGGTTCATTTTAGTGTTGTAAGCATACCATAAAAATCTCATTGCTTCAGCTTAAGTATCAAAGAAGTTAGTACAATTTTTGGTGGGAATATTTGCAAAAAATCTTCAAACTCATGTTGGAGGCTTTAGAGTGCCCAGATGAGGTCCAAAAACTTGAAAGAAGGTTGCTTGCATCATTCTCAACCTATAGATCATGAGTTGGCATTTCCAAAAAGTGGTTATAATAGCCAATCAAAGTAACAGTTCGAGAGTTATGGCCTTTTGAAAGTTGGGCTACCCAAAATATATAAATTAATAGTCAAGATGTATTTGGCTAACTCTATATGTATTCTTAGGGTCTTTCAGCCCTAGGTATTAAGTTTCATTGTTTAGAACCTTCTCGGGCAGCATAAGTTGCCTATTTAAGAAAGGCTCAAACATTGTCTAGGACAACTCTAGGTGATAGTTCATAGCCAGTCTTGTAAATTATTGTAATGAAGATGCCCATATACATTAGCATATTGTACTTGAGAATTTTGTAATTCTACATTTGCGGCACAAATAAGAAGTCCATATTTTGTTCTTGTATTTGTTGTTGTTTCTTTATTTTTATTATGTTTTATAGTATTAAGGGGAGCACCCTTCATCAATTTAAGGTTAATCACATCAAGATTAGTATATTCAGTTATTGCCAAGTTATAGTTTATTCTTAATGCTTACCAAGTTACAATATTTGCTAGTGTTAACTAAGTACCTATGTGTTTTCTGAGTAATAGTAGAATATAGTTTAATTAGAGTTTATGTTTTGATTTGTATTGACATCTAATGGATCTAGATTTTTAATGTGTTAACTAATTCACCCCTCCCCTCTTAGTTACTTCTATTATATTTCCAACACAAACAACCTATACACATCCACATCTTCACAGTAGCCAAAAAAATGAGTGGTTAGCTCTTCTTCTCCAAAGCTTTCCACTAAACATCTAGAATAAATGACCAAGCCTCACTACCAAAAATGTAGAAAGTAGAAACATTGGGCTTGACATGAGTCCTAGCCTCCTCAAGAGCCATATGTCACAATACCTTGTGAGGCATCTAATTTTGAATATACTTGGCACAATTTAAAACTTCATCCCAAAATGAAGAAGTCATAGGTCTAGACTAAATCATACAATTGGTCATCTCCTATATGTCTTTTTCTTTCTCTTTGCAACCTCATTCTGCTGATGTGTATAGGGAATATAGAGTTGATGTTGTAACCATGCTCAATGTAAAAATATCTAAAAGAATGATTCACATATTCCCCCCCATTTTCAGTGCATATATTCCTGATAGAAAGACCAAACTACTTCTCCAAAAATATCTTAAAGACTCAAAAGGAATCAAAGACATTGGACTTATACTTCAAAAAGTACACTCATGTGCATCTAGAGAAGTCATCTATGAAGGTGAGCACATATCAAGCACCTAAAAAGATGGAGTGGGAAATGACATAAGTTCACTGTGTATCAACTCCAATGGTGCCTTAGCATGTGTGGATCTACCTGTTAGAAAAGGATCTCTGTGATATTTTCCAAGTGCACAAACCTTGACAGACATTGTCAGTACAAGAGATCTAAGGCAACCCAATCACTAGCTCTTGTATACTCATCTACTATAGATATCTATAATTGACATGGACAAAATGCTCTTGTCAAAGCTTTCTCACTATTTTTTCATGTCCAATGAGAGAAACACCTAGAGAATCAAAGCTCTTAAAGCCATCAAATTGATATAAGTGAGACTGAAGATCAACAATCCCTATAGCAAGAACCAAATTATGATCATGGAGGTCTTAAATAATAACATCATGTGGTGAGAACTCAACTATCTTTCTAGAGCCTAAATGATAAATTTGAAAGATCGATAAGAGATTTGTAGAAATGGTTGGAACCAAGAGAACATCTTGTAATGAACCACCTTCTAAAGAGATAGTTCCTAAACCTATGACTCAAAGCTGAGGAGAATCACCAACCATAATCTATGTAGTAACACTCTAAGCAAGTAAGATAACCAAATCAAGTGATTGTGTCATACGAATGGAAGCTCTAGAATCAAGAATGCAAGAAGTTGTAGAAGACAATGCTTGTGCAAAAAGAGCATTTCCTTTCCTTGTAGAAGGAGGTGGGGGCTTTGGAGAAGCAATACTAGAATGTTGTATGGCCTCCTCTAATGCCTCAAGACATTTCCAGCACCTAGAAAATAGATGTCCTTCCTTGCCACAAAAATTGCAAGGTTCACCTGTGTACTTCTTAGTCTTCGAGGAAGACTCACTAGACTTAGAAGAATTACCCTTATGAGAGGATTTCTGAGCATCTGATTTGGGAGTGGGCTTGGAGGAACTCTCACTTCCTATTGAATTTGACTTATGCTTTGGTTTCTTCTCCAACTTTCTTGTAGATTTCTGAGCTACCAATGCCTTCATCTTAGAACTAGTTATAGTATCCAACTATGTAAGCTTTGACTACTCTCTAGTCAAGAAATCACAAAAGACCTCATAAGAAGGTACAGAAAATCTATTCCCCAAAGAAACTTTGGTGGAATAGAAAGTGGAAGAAAAAAATCTAAAAAATTCCCTTAAAGCTTGGAGAGAATTAAATATATGCACATAGCATCAGTCTTCGTCTTTCCACAAACATGCAACATAGATCTCTATTGATTAAACTTCATCAAGAAGTCATCAATAGTCAAAAAGAGATCTAATACAAGAGAGGTAAGTATTGCCTCCATCTGAAGTGCCCTAAACTCATTCATAGTACCAAAGAAACTATGAAGCTTGGTCCACATAGCTAAAGGAGTATTGTACCTATCCAAATAAAACTATAGACTATCAAATACCTATAATGCAATCAATCTAATTGCCTCATCCAACTTATTTTAGTGCTACATGATCTTGTAAGGCCTCTAAAAAATAGGTTGCATAGCATCTAAATATGAACACAACCATTTTGGGAAGAGAAGTCAAGCCATCAAGGAATTCCAAGTGTGGTAGTTATGAGGGATCAGAATTTCTAGATAAGAAGAGGTCTCAACCATTATTTAAGAAGGGGGTTTTGATATTTTCTGATAGGTTGATATAATAATAGAAAGTAATATAAAAACACCCCCCACAATGCAAATAACTGATCCCCAACTTATAGAAAGAAGTTTTAAATGACTGAAGAGAAAGAAAGCTTCATAAATGAATCACAAACACTTGGTACAAAATACTAGTGAAATGACATAGAATCTAGAAAGTACTCGAGAAGAGCTTTCTGATGCTTTTTTCAAAATGGAAAATGCACCTATAATGAAGAAGTTATGTCCTCCAAAAGATAGAATTCATCAACAAACTTCAAGAACAATAACAAGTACCAAACTAGAAATAAATCCCAAAAATACCTAATCCATCATCTTTATCTTGGAACCATCTTTCTGCCACCTTTTTTAGATCAAAAAAAGACCTCCTTATGCTCAAGATATCACAAGAAAACTAACAAGGCCCCCATATGAGCATAAAAAAAATTAATTTGAAAATAAATAAATAAATAAAAATCACCACCCCCTAAGTGGAGTAGCAATAGTAGCCCGGTGGATGGAGGGTGGTGGTGGTTGTATCAATGGGAGTAGGAGCGAAGTGGTTGATGCAATAGCTACTAGTAGTAGTAGGAGATAGGTTTCTAGTGAGAGTGGCTAGAGTGAAAGCACTTTCTCTAGGAAAGCTTTGTTAGAGCTAGATAAGTTTAAATGGTGTCAAAAAAATTAAATGAAACCCGGAGTGGTGCCGTAAAATGGCAGCAGTGTTGTAAAACATTTTTGGTGATTGAAAAATAATAGTGGTGCTGAAAAATGGCACTATGGGTAGTTTTTGGATTTTAAAAAAAAATTGAAAAAACCACATCATAATGCATGTAGAAGGTCATACAACCCTGCTGGGCAAAAATAATTGCCTCCTAGATCAACTTTGTCCAAAATGAATGAACTTTATATGAAAATAGGGGTCTTGACACCTTCTAAATCAAAACCATGAGGTCTATTCTACCTCAGAGTGCTCTAAAAATTGGAGAACCTCTATTTTTCAAAAGAAATACTCAAAAAAACTTCAAATCTATTTTTTCAAACCCTCATTATCTTTTTTCTCCAAATACCGAACAAGCTATAGTAGATTTAGCTCTAATACCATGAAGGAATTGAGCAATACAAGTCCACAAAGCTTGAAGAATACCTACATGTAAAAACTTGTTACAGAGAAGAAAAAGACAAGAGGAGGCGAGGGTTTTTCTCTAAAAATATGCAAATTGTATTCTTAGAAATGAAAAAGATATAAGATAATTACAAATGATATATCCTTATAGAAGGAGATCGAAATGCAAAAAGGGTAACCTAAAAGGTAAAAGTTATTTAATAATTACTAATTAGTTATTAAATGAGAGTGAAAAAAGTGCATTAAAAGAAATCTTATGAAGGTAGTAAAGTGCATTTTATATTTGAAATTAAACTAATGCTTTACTCTAATAGTTAACACTCCCAACTTGGGTGACTTGAGTAGGGTAATCTAGTGAATGTTAGGTAGAGTATTAGGTTCAAAATAAACAAATTTTCTATATCTTTAGGTTATTTTCTTCTTTATTCTTCATTATTTTTTACAAACTCATCAATTTTTACATGTACACTTTCTATAACGTTGTGAGTAGCAAGATTCAAATATTTATATTCTTTTCTCTCATTGGTGTATCCTAGGAAAATGTCTTCATCACTTTTCACATCAAACTTTCCTTTCCTTAACTATTTCAAGATATAACATTTGCTTCCAAATACTTTTAAATAATAGACATTAGGTTTATAGCCATACCATAATTCATAAGGCGTTTGATATGTACCTTTCTTTAGTTGAACTCTTTTCAAGGTATGAGCTATTGTGGTGATTTTTTCCTTCTAGTATTTGGCTGCAATATTTTTCTCTATCTTCAGTGTTCTTGCATAATCTTTGATGAATCTATTTCTTCTTTCTTCTATTCCATTCTATTGAGGTGTACCACATGCCAATATATGGCTTTTGATTCTTCTTTCATGTAGAATTCATTGAATTCAATAGAGATGAATTCTCCTCCTCTATCTGATCTTAAGCATTTTAACTTATTACTTGTTTCTTTTTGAACTCTAACTAGATACCACTTGAATTTTTGAAAAGCTTTAGATTTATCCTTCAAGTACATTCTTGTCATCATCTCAGAATAATCATCAACAAATAAAATGAAAAATGTGCCTCTATTGTAGCTCTCTGTACCTATTGGTCCATAAAGATATGTATGGACTAGTTCTAGGACTTCTTCAAAATTAATTTTTTTACTTTTGAAGCTAGTTTTACCCATCTTTCCAATCTGACATTGTTTACATATGGCCATTTTAGGTTTCTTTAGATTTGGAATACCTCTTACTCTTTTTCTCTTTCTTATAGTAACTAGGTTATAAAAGTTTACATGAAATGTCCTTTTATGTCATAGCCAACTTTCCTCTACTTGTTCCAAGAAGCATCAACTATTAGTTAGATATAAATAGAATATATTACCTTTTGTTTGATTTCTAGTTCCAACTAGGTTTCCTTTACCATCCAAAAGCTTGGCCTTCTCATTCATGGATTCTACCTTGAATCCAATGTTGTTTATCTAGAACACACTTAGAATATTATGTCTTAGTCCTTCAACCTAGTAGGCATTATCACATATGATTCCATTAGTTAGTGCAATGCAACCTTTTCCCTTCACATAACATGATTCATTGTTTCCAAATTTAACACTTCCACCATCATAGTGCTCCAAGTGTTTAAACTTAGTTTTATCACTAGTCATGTGATGAAAACAACCACTATCTCTTATCCATGTGTCATTCTTGATAACATGAGAAATAAGTGTCATCTATCAACTATCCTCATCATCTAACTCATCTTTATTAGCAATATATACCATTTCCTCTTCATCATCACTCTCAAAATATTTAGCAATATAACAAGATTTATTACCTTTGTCTTTGTAGTCTTTCTAGTCTTTGTAGCTCTTGAAATATTTCTTTCCTTTGAACATGTTGGATTTTCTATCATCTTTACTTTTCTTGTTTGGACACTTTGTAGCAATGTGACCAAATTCTTCACAAGAAAAAAAAATTAATGGAATTTTTTCTTTATATTTACTTTTTGCATTGGTAACTTTCTTTCAAGTAGGGCTTCAATGGCTTTGTAATGCCCCACCTAGAGATCCTTGTAAACAAGGATGAAATAAAAGCAAGATAATTTATTTATTTTACAAGTGTAAGTGCACATGACAACAACATACATAGATTAGAAAGATCGTAACAAAAGACTAACAATCATCCAAACACCAACAGATCTCCAAATGCCACTACTAACCAAAACACAACAAGAAAACAAAAGAGATCACCCAAGCTAAAAGACAAAAGCTAACTCTTGAAAGTTCATTAAGTTTGAAATCTTGAAGCCCTAAAATTTGGCCAAGTCAAAAATTTTGAAGCCCTAAAATTTCCTAGAATCTCTATCTGAGCTCGTAGAGGTCTAGAACCTATCTCAAAAGACTTGTCACATATATTAAAATATATCCCAAGTAATATATGTCAACTGATACTCAAATGATATATTTTAAACCCCATAGGAAATTTATTTTGAACTAGGAAGGTGTAAAACCTAAAAGGGTATCCAAAACCAACTTCTAAACTTTTCTCTGACAAGCCTAGATAGCCCTAGTTTTTTTCATGAAGCCAACAAAGTGCTAGATTCTCGTGCAAAGATGCGCCACATGCCATGAAAAGAAGTTCATTTTTGCATGAGGAAGTGTTTGGTCATACATCCAAGAGACCCCAAAACTGGTGTAGGGTTTCATGCAAGAAAGTATTAAGCCATGCAAAGAAACCCAACACATCATGTGAAGACCTATAGTCTCACATGAGAAAGTGCAATTCTATGTGAGGTCTCAAGTTAGCATGCTAGAAAATGAAAACAAAAAATAGAGAAGGAAGTTAAGTAAACTAAGTAACAAAGTTCCTCCACACCAGGGAGTATCAGATCCACATTTTGAGGCAAAAACACTCAAACCATATCTAAAAGATGGAAAGCTAGAAATAACATCTAACCATCTAATCATATAGTGAAGGAAAAGAATAGAAGGAACATCATAGTGCACTGAAACAAACATCGTAGTAAATGGAAATGACATCGCAATGAGAAATACAAATAAACTAAGTATGTAGTTCCTCCTAAACATCAATGGCATCATAAGACCATCATGGGTGCTATCCATCCCTTGTGTGTAACATCCCAAGTCACCAATTAGATCATCATTACTATTGTAATAGAGAAATCACTAATAAACATGCTACATCATAAGCATAAGAAAATATAACATGCTATAAATAAGCACAAGATACTCCTACAAGTAGATAACATCACCTATCGCATGCTTATTATCATAATAAGGAAATGAATTAGTAACTAACATCATCAAAACATGATAAACAAGCATCTAAATGAAAGCATACTCCAGAACACAAAGTACCAAGTGAAAACATCTAGAAATGGTAATGCTAGAATAATAGACTCTCTCTATACACTAGTCCCTAGTAGTGGTATAGGTAGCTACACCTCCCAACCACATAGCACCCATAGGTCCACACCCACCATGTTGATGGAGATAATGATCCAACCACAAACACACATAAAGCAAAAATCCATGGCTAACACACACACTAGGCAATATGATCACAAAATCCAAGCATAGAGAATGCATAAACTAAAAAGTCTTGGTCAAACAACTAGATAGGCTACTAAGTAGGGGTTGACATCATGGAGAGTCACTTGGTATCGACAAGCCCAAGCTAGTATTGGCAGCTACTCTTCCCAATGGAAGGTGCATAGTCCAATTTTAATTATCTAAAGTTTATTACCACCTAGTATTTTCATTTAGTTATCACTTAATTAGAACTTCCTTCGTCAACCCTCTAGGTACAATGATCACTAGGATACAAGATAGAAGGCCCCTCCTTATGCTACCCTACCCTAACCATGCTCATCTAATGATGAGTGCCCCTAGGCATGCAAATTCCCAACCCAACCCAAATGATATAGCTTTTAGAAGTACCGCAGAAGATCAAGCCTTGAAAGTCACCCAACAAATGTACACATACATACTCGTGTGTGGCGCACTACCATCATGAAGATCATAAGGACTGGATGAGAACACAAAGTAAAGAGTAACTCAACTAAAAATAGACTCAGGAGGATGGATGCAACATGCATCCCAATGCATAATAAAATTACACTAAAGGTCTCACTGATATCCAAATAGATAATCCAAGTCCACAACCCAACTCATGCAAAGAAAACTTCAGAAAACTAGGTGGCACTCAAAACAAGGTAAAAACCCTAGAACTACAAAATTTTGAAATTAAAAGCCATTTGAACTTTGGGTACAAAATCCCCCAAAAATCCAATAATAAATGAGGTTATACATCATATGAAAAAATGGCCAGCATAACAACTCAAAATCCCAAACCCCTATCCCAAAAATAGGGAAAACATTTGTATCTGACCAACCAGGCAGAACTAGCAAATAGAAACAGAGGGGAACACTAGTGCTCAGCCTCCTTAAATACTGCTACAAGAAATAGAAGCTGAAATTTAAAAAAAAAACAAAAAGGGAAGGCCTTACCTAATAGCAAAAGGGTCAAAAATTGAAACCCACAGAATAAAATAAATATCATACCAAAACTACTAAAAGTGACAGAAAAGCAAGAACTCATTGAGCCAAATCCAACGAGACTAACCTTGCCAAAAACCCACACTCACAACTCCTAGAATTAACAAAATTTGAATTCTTCAGAAGAGGATTCTCAAAAAGCTCTCAAATTTTGTATTTCAAAAAGTGAGAAGTGAATAATAAAATCACTTTTTCAGTACTTATTCACTTTTCAAGTGAATAGTTGATTAGGGAAAATAGCCAACGAGAGTAGCTAGACTCTAAATTGACCCAAACAAAAATAGTTTATTCTCCATAATGGGAATTCACCTAAGGAAAAGTTGCTAGAAATTAAATCAAAAAAGATTTAAAATCCCAAAACCCAAAATCACAAAAAATCACTTAATAGTTTCGTGACAATGTGAACCTCTAAATGCACAGACATGCTCACTGGTCTAATCACATAATGTAGATGAGTTTGGATTTACTAATCACCAAAAGGTTTTAATTTAAACAATTAAAATAAGGATATGAAAACCATACAAGGATGACATTGGTAAAATATGAATAGCTAAACATTAACTCCATGTGCCACTACCAAGGATATAAATCATGTACACTAAAATACACAATCAAGTGAAATTTCATATAATATAATAGTTGAAGAAATTAACTCATTAAATAACTAATTAATCCATTTACACCACTCACATTCACATAAATCTTAAAGAACAAGAATGAAGTAAATAACCATAGCATAGAATCCATCTCATAGCTTAATCAACAAATATGCCTAATAAACCATATAACCAGATATCATCATAGATCTATTCTCATCTCAAAATAGCATCAAGTTGCAAATATGATAAACTGAATAGCATTGCAATATAGCATCTATGGTACTGAATCAAAGTATAACATTCGACCCTGAAGTCATCTCAAGTTACAAATAACAATAAGAGTAACAAGTATCTCTCAAATCAAAATGGACAAGGTACAGACTAAAAACATGAGAGGCACTATAGGCTTCAAGGTCATCATTAGATTCTTGTTCTTCTTCACTATCAAACTATTTTCATTTGAGTTTCCTTCCTTTCTACTAAGGGTTAGTTTTTCTTTGAATATTGATTATATGTTGTAAGATCAAGGAAGATAGTTATCAAAGTTATCCAACTCAAAAGTTGTTAACCTTCCCACTAGTGCATCTAAAGTTATATCACTTTTGGAATCACATCGCATCTCTTAGAGAGCTAAAACTCTAATTACATAAATACGAAGAAGATTTCTTAATACCTTGTTGACTACTATTTCATCTTCTACTTTTCCTCTCGAAGCTCTAATTGCACTCATGCTTGCTTTGATTCTCTCATTGTATATTGTAATGTTTTCATCTTCTCTAATCCTCATATGCTCAAACTAGCCTCTTCAACTTTTTTCTTTTGCTATCCTTATATTACCATCTCCTCCATACATCTTTTACAACTTGTTCCACATTTCATGAGCAGTAGGAAAATATTTGACTTCATAAAATTCAGCATAATTGAGAGTAGAAGAAATGCCAATCATCATTGTATTGTGATTCTTTTTATCTATTATGTGATCCACTCTCAAAGGATCAAAAGATGACACATATTGGTTCTCTAGGAATTTTAGGAAAGTGTTTCCAATGGTACCCAAATGTTACCTCATGAATTCCTACATGCTTTGAAGTTTTCTTTCTTTAGCTTAGAAATCTCTCTTTTGTAAGACATCTTGATCTTTATCTGAGGTCCTTAAAACCTTTCCTACAAGCACCAACAACTATGATACCAATTGTTAGAAATATAAGAGGAGTAATTGAGAGGGGAGGGGTGAATCAATTACCATTGAAATAATACAACAATCCCTTAGATGTCAGTACAAACTTCCTTTTAACTCATAGCTTGGTTAGAACTAGATATTCACTTTAACTTGGGTAACAAAGAAATCTTAAGATAATGATGTGTATTAACCTTTAGTAACTTAGTTGCAAAAAGATAAAGTAGTAAGTAAATAAAATGAACACATGAGACACCAAGATTTAATGTGGATACCCAATTTGGGAAAATCACCAATGCAACTAGTTACAACTTTTCACTCTTCTAAAGTAAGTCTTGTTAGGAACCAACCCTATTAAAGGTTACAAAACACACTGTTAGGTGTGACCCTATTAAAGAATTTAAATCACCCTATTAGGAGGGGCCTTGTTAGAGGTCTTAAGACACTTCAATCTATAAATGCCACCTAGTTAGAGGATTAAAAAATGATTATTTAGTCAAGTCTATTAATAGATTTCTTTAGAGCTACAATTGTTAGAGAGTAACAATGATTGACTTAATAATTGAAGCAACTAATTTTCATATTCATATCACTATTTTGGATTATCCTTTGGATCCTTCTTAATTAGAATATTCTTTGTAGCTCCTTTCATGTTCTGCTCTAAATTAGATATCCTTCTTTATTTGCATCTTATCTTATTCCACTTTCTCATATTTCAATTCACATCTTGGCCTTTCATTTATATGAAATTCAATGTCAATTAATCTTTAATACCCTTTCAAATAAACAAATAACATCCACTAAGTCAACTTGCATGAACCAATTAATAGATAAAACTAATTTGTTCAGGGTCAGCTCAAACTAGGTCACTCAATTACCACTAAGTTCCTTGGTAACCAACTTGACTCAGTTTACATTGAATTCCTTTGGTAACTAACCTGGCTCATTTTATAAAGGAATTCCTAAACTTGCTTGGAAGATACTTGAGTCTTCTAAACTCAATTCCAACTAGCAGTGATGCAGGAGCATCCAAAGGTATAAGGGCAATCATGTGTCACCCAAAAAAATATACCTAGACTTAGCTTTTGTTTCATGTGTTTTCATTTCTGGATACCCATTTGGGTCAAATAAAGGTTCCAACTCTCACAGTTCCACTATTAGTGTTTTGGGTTAGAGTTTTTAAGCACCTTGGGATATGTGTAAATGCCAAAAAAATAAGACCATGTAATTGAGCCATAATTATGGTGAGTTAGAAGGTGTAAATTGGAGGGATGATTAAAATTTTAATTTAGAACTTTCAAAAAAAAAATGAGGTCAAAAGGCTACATGGTTTGAAATTTATCACAGTTTTTTGATTTCTAGAGACCTCCTAAGAATGCTTCAAAGTTAGGTTTGAGGCACTAAATGACCTCGTATAGGCCTAAAAATGGGGGATGATCAAAGCTCCTCCATAGGGCTATCGAGCACTTTGAGAGCTTTCAAAAAATGTAAATGGTTCATCAATCGGAGCTACGGTTCAAAAGTTATGCCTCCCGAAAGTTTGGCTACCGTTTCTGGATTCTTCTAATTTTTCACTAACTTCTAAAGCAACTTTTGGAGCCTTCCATTTTGGTGGTGGATTCCAACTATCACTTTCTAGAATGTATTCCTAATCCTTAACCCTTTAGGGTCTATTTAAGAACATTTCTAGCATTTTAAAAGGCAGTTCAGAGTGGAGTTTGAGAGAAGGTACTAGGAGAAGAAATTATCTCTAGATTTATACTAGTGTAAGCCCATAGGGCATGTTTTGGAGTTTTTTTACTTTACACTAAGTGTATTAGCATATTTTCATAGTTAATAAAGTTTCCCTTTCCTGTTGTGTCCATTTTGTACTTGGGTTGTGTCTCCATCAAGCAGTACTTGGTTAGAGTATAACATTTGTGTAACATCAATGACAATATAGAATTGAATTATCATTATCAATAGTTCAAAGGAAAGAAATACTTCAAAAGCTACAAGGAATACAAAGGCAATGTAAGAAATCATGTTACATTGTAAAAGATTCTGATAGTGATAATAATGAAGATGAAGTATTTTTTATTGTTGTTAAAGATGAATCTGATAATAGGGAAAATGAAAAGATGACACTTATCTCTCATGTTAGCCAAAATGATATGTGGATCATAGATAGTGGTTGTTCACATCACACGACTAGCGATAAAACTAAATTTGAACGTTTGGAACACTATGATGGTGGAAATGTTAGATTAGGAAATAATAAATCATGTTATGTAAAAGGAAAAGGAATCATAGCATTAATTGATGGAGTCAAATATGAGAATGTATTTTGGGTTGAAGGATTAAGACATAATCCACTTAATGTAGCATAGTTGAACAATATAGGATACAAAGTTGAAATAATGAATGACAAAGCTAAATTATTGGATGGAAAAGGAAAACTAGTTGAAACCCACCGTTGGAAAAAAGGAAATTTGTTTTACCTAGATCTCACTGAAAGTTCATTCTTACTAGTTTAGATAGAAAAAAGTTAGCTATGGCATAAAAGAATATGTCATGTTAACTTTGATGACTTAATCACCATAAGCAAGAACAAAAGAGTAGGAGGCATACCTTATATGAAAAAACCTGAGATGTGCATGTGCAAACAATGTCAGATTGGTAAAATGAGTAAAAGAAGTTTCAAAAGTAAGTCCTACAATATAGAATAATTATTGGAACTAGTTCACACAGATCTTTGTGGGAAAATAGGTGTGGAAAGATATTGTGGAGATATTTATTTGATTTTATTTGTTGATGATTATTCTAGGATGATGATTTTAATGTGTTTAAAAGACAAGTCTAATGCTTTTCAAAAGTTCAAATTTTATTTGGCTGGAGTTGAGAAAGAAATAGGAAAGAATCTAAAATGCCTAAGATCAAATAGAGGAGGATTATTCATCTCAAATCAATTCAATAAGTTTTGCAATGAAAGAGGAATCAAAAGATAGGTATCATCACCTAGAACTCTAGAAAAAAATAGAATAACAGAAAGAATAAATAGATCCATCATGGAATGTACAAGAACACTAATGATAAAGAGGAATGTTGCACCAAAATACTAGAGAGAAGTAATCAACACAATAGTTCATACACTGAACTGAGTTCAATTGAAGAAACATACAAACAAAATACCTTATGAATTATGGTATGGCTATAAACCCAATGTTTTTTATCCTAGAGTATTTGGAAACAAAATATTATATCTTAAAAGATGAAATGAAAGGAAATATTGATGCAAAAAGTGATGAAGGGATATTTGTAGGGTACTCCAATAAAAGCAAGGCATACAAATGTTTAAATCTTACCACTCACAAAGTCATAGAAAGTGCCCATGTGAAAATTGATGCGTTTATAGAAAGAAGTGAAGAACAAAGAAGAAAAGAGCATAAAGATTACTAAAAGTTTTTCTATTATAAAGAGGAACCTAAAAAATTACCTCAGAAGTTTGAAGCCAATCAACAATAAAGTGTACCTAAAAACTCACTGGTAATTCATCCTGAGTCACAAACAAAGTCACTCAAGTCATAGATTGTTCAACCCAAATTGTAGTTGTTGGCTCCTAATTTAAAAAGATTTCAACTACTAGGTATCCAAGACATTACTACATCTAAGGGAAGATATCTCCTATGATGGACACAATTTTTCAAGAACCTAGACCAACTATAAGGTTAAACTCCTTCTTCTACTTCAAGCTCAACAAAGCCTAGGTGCGTAGACCTTTAGATTCATTCTCATGGTACCAGTTCAAAGCATACATCTGAATCTATAAAAAGAAGATTAAACCCTTATTTATCCTATACTTATTCAATAACAAGGTATGCAATAGAAAGTTACAAAACCTATTAAATCCACAAGATGAGTGAGGGTATCCTTTTAGCTCCTAAACAGAAAGGAAAAATGGGTGATTGATATTTGATTTTGAATCAGCATAACCCACATATACAAAAAACTAAATTGATCATGTCACTGATCAATGACCTATCCATTTGGTAATCCACAAATCATAAAACAAATATAAGATAAGAATGATCTATCTCATACACCAAGATATTAGATCCATCCTATCACTTTTTGAATCAAACATCAATGTTCAACTCATACTCGTCAAAATCCTTTTATAAAATCTCCAAACTTATAAAAATATCTCATGCATTTACTTGATTATTTGAACCAAAATAAAAACACATCAAAATATATAGCTTAAAATGAGATGCAATTGGATCTGTGTTCTGTGTCCAAAGATCACAAAAGATTGCAAATAATAGAGACATGAGACAAGAATCATAATAAAACTAGGTAATTTGTTGTTCTTTGTATTCATTCCTTTGAAACAAGTACATTCAAGATTCATGAAAGACTCATAAAAAATCAAATAGATGAGAACTATACTTTATACTTCATTAATTGTTGTCCATACAAGAGCAAAATGTTGAAAGAATGGTGGAAATCCAGTTGAGAACTTGCTCAAAACATTGGGAACCAACCCTGTACAATGAAAGAAGAAAGAAAGATATAGATGGGGAAGGAATCCCAAATCTCATTTGGAATCAACACTTGACTCCTTGAATCTCCCTCCAATGTTTTTGTAAATCCTTTCCCTTCTCTCTAGAACTGAAAATCAGCTTAAATCTCATTATTGTGCTCAAGAAATTCTGAAAATATCTCCATGAATGATGAGAAAAGCTCCTTCCTGATAAAATATATGATATATTGAAAAAAATTCCAAAACCCCTACCAAACTGATTTGGAGGAAAAATAATAAAGCTAAAATGAATCTCTCCAAGTTTGGTGTATACCCATCTAACCGTTTAGCCACAAACTGAATCTAAACTACTCATATCAAAATGTATTTAAAATTTGAGTACCTTAGTCAAAACCCATTATAATTTTTACATACTGATACCTATGTAGAAAAAAATGGAAAATCTAGAAAGTAAATGTTGAGAGCTTTTTGACAATATATGAGAGTCCTATATTGGCCTCAAGAAAATGCCTAGGGAATCTGAATGAACTTGCGAGTTGAAAATAGATTTATAGGCCTTGAATTTGTAAAAAAATCCTTTTAAGCTAAATTTTGAAATATATGATAAAAAAATAGTTTCATTTAAAATTTATACATGGTCAAAATGAAGGAATGAATAAAAAGTCATTTTTTGCAACTTTGCATTTTTTCCTTCATATTCACTTTGGGGCAAACTTGGTTGACCAACCTTGTTACATGGTACTCCCAAATTGGTTGATCTCTACTCAGTCATCCTACTTCTTTAGTGAACTAGGCACCTCTATCCACCCTAGCACCATGTGTTACTATCTCATTTTCCCATGAATCTAACACCTCGTCTACTCATAGGACCCTCAGTGCCACATGTCATCATTTCACAACTTCGCAACTCCTAACACTAACTATCGAATCTAAAAGTATTAGTCTCTAACTGCACCACTAATAGATGATCACACAAAACTTCTAACTTAAATCACTATGCACCTTTGGAATTTTAAACTAATAACTATCATTTTAACCGCTGACTATGTCAAATTGCTAACTCAAACCACTTCACACACTCAAAATTGTCAACTACTAATCACCACTTTAATCACTAATTGTGCAACTACTGGGCCCACCTTGAGATGTGTTTCATGTTTCATGCTCTCATTTGTCTAGCTACCTCAAACTATGTGCCACATGTCATACTTTGATTCAACCTCAGACTGTCATGTCACTACTAAGGTCATCTCCATGACACTTTCATCTTAGTTCAAAATTCCTCATCATACACTAAGCTAGCTGAGACCCACACACGTACATGGTTTTCCTCAAAAGGCTTGTGTCTTTAAGACACTAGGATGTGTGTTCTCATATAAAAATCACTAAAAAGTTCTCAGTCCCATCAATGTGGGACTAAATTCTAAACACAACCTCCACCTATGATGGACATATCAAGCCCTCTATTTCACTTTACCTTACACAGACTTAGACATGTTTAATGTATCTGTACACTATATTTTGTGTAACACTCTAAACCCTTCTATCCAAGGTATTCCATAAAATTGGAATGCTTAAATGCCAGCTTAGAGCTCCCTATCCATGGAGTGCAAGAAGTTAATTACAATTTTGAATATGCAAGCTCTCGGTCGAGTCTTAGAAATGTGCTTCTTGCTAGTAAACCATGCAATGGGAGGTTCTTTTAGAGATGAGATGCAAGAATGGAAATGTCCACCAAATATGCCTCAATGATACAATGTAAGATGAAAACTAAGCTAAGATGAGAATTCAAAGTGAAACTACTCTAAGCATGGATGAGAGTATTACAAACCAACTATAAAGCTATGTGAGATAGAATTATTGCAAATTGCTAACTAGACTAGCATGCAAAATATGAATCTAAGCTAAAATGCTATGGTATGAAGGAATGAAAACAAGAAAATGAAGTTCTCCACAAAGCTCCAAGAAACCTATTAGAAAACTTGCAGCATAACAATATTAAAGAGTGTGTCCTCATATGAGAAGAGAGCCCTCTTTTTAAAGAAAATTGGATGGTTGAGACCAAAAGACAAGAAATGGTTAATTAAGGGTGGAGAATAATCCTTGCCTAATTTTTGACATAAAATTTCCTTAGTCAAAATAAAAGGCTCCACTCATAGAAAATTATGCATTTTTGTAGAAAATGATTTTATTTTGTCAAAATGGGAGGCTCTTAACACATGGAAAATTATGCCTTCATGTGTAGACAAAAATATTGTCAAAATAGGAGGCTCTACACATGGAAAATTGCACCTTCATGTGTAGACAAAATGATTTAGTCAAAATAGAAGGCTCATTTGTAGACAAAAATGCATTTCTTTTATTTATAAAATAAGAAATGCGTGTATGGATTTTTGATAATTATATTTGAATTAAAAGAGAGAAAATTCTTTTAATCAAATATGTGTTTAAAATATAATGGTCAAACTATAGGTTAAAATCAAATAAATTGATTTTACCTTATTTTTGAAAGTTTGTGATCAAACACTTGGTAACATTAGCAATAAATGCTAGAAGGGGGTTTATGGTCTAGGTAACCATTTTTAGGTGATTACATTTGCCCCTCTTGGACTAATGTGTGATTGATGTGGGAACACATGTGATCAAAGAATAGAAAAAGCTTATAATTATTCATCTAATATTTGATCGATATGGGAACACATCAAATAAAGAAGCCATGGTAGCAAATAGATAGATAGCTCTAACTTCAAAGAATGAAACCATTCTCTAACTAATGTGTGATCGATATGGGAACACGTGCAGTCAAAGAATAAAGAGACTATAATAGCAATGGATGTAGCAATAATTGAGTGATCAAACTGATAGCGATAGTCTAGAATTCTAGTACATAGATCAAGAGAAAATGGAGATGGTCAAGTGTATGCCCCTGCAAGAGAAAATGTTGTCAAGCATAGCAATGATAGATAATGTCTACCCCCTCAGGATAGAAATGGAAATGATAGAGAGGAAGTGCAGAAACTAGCCAGATATGAGTAGATCAACATATATCAAAGTCCATAATGATAGATAGGTGATTAGAATGAAAGGTTGACCATAAAGAACTGATGGAATGCCCCAAGGTGATAAGAAGTGACCATGATTGATAAAATATGAAAATTAGGTCAAATCAATCAAAAAGAATAATGTAGAGGGGAAAGTGATGAATTAGAAGTAGACATGAAGCATGGTAATGGTGAAGACATGGAGGAATGGAGATGCCCTAGTAGAGATTCAAAGACAAGACCTCCAAAAGTTAGCTAACTACGAAGAAGAAGGTAGAATGTGAAAATGTGATTTTGACCCAAAAGACAAACTCAAATTTCAATTTCGATCCTAACAATGTATCTACGATGTCCAAATTAGCTAGGGTCAGAAATAATAAGGGATACAAAAGGGTAGATAGATGTGATGATAGGGTTAACCCTTTTGATGATAGAATATCCAAGAGGCAAAGTGAAAGATCAAGAGGGTGAAAAGACATGATCAAGAAGAAAGAAAAAGATGAGATGAAAGAAATTAGTTGAGATAAAAAGATAAAGAGGGAGCTCTCCCCATATGTAGGAATGCAAGACTATGTAGACTAATATGTAAATTGGTTTACTAGCAAGGAATACAAAACATTTAGACTCTAATTTCATCATCAGGCTTTTATAAGATCATACAATCATCACTAGCATGAGCTATGAAGATATGAATATGACCTTATCCAAATGTTGAAATGAGGTGTAAGCATTAACGCATAAGAAGCCGGAATGACAAGAACACCTATCCCTTTTAATTTAGCAAGGGAACATAAGCATAAAAGCTAGGATGACTAGAATGTTTCTTGCAGACAAGCACACCAAAAACGTGAGAGATCCTTCTCATGTTAAGTAATCAGGAAGTTTTTCTATCGGCAACGACCCTTGTGTTCATAACCTGAGATAAAAGTTTGTGAAGGATACTCGCAATGACCCATACATTCACTAAGAGGATGAGTATCAATATATACAATAGCACAAAGAATTCACTCAAATAGACAAGGAGAAGAACCAACCTCACTAAAGAATCCATATAAAATGAGTTGAGGTATACATGGCCATTCAACACGAGAGAGAGGATCTTATAGTAGACACCCCTTTTATATGGATTTGTCAGATCATTGGAACTAAACCATCAAGAAAGAAAAAAGATCATGTCCCATAGTTCTTCCTCCTCTAGGTTTGAACATCATCAAGTAGCAAGAGACATGGGACTAAAGAAAAGAAAACATCACATAGCCTTTGTTTATTGCATAATAATGTGTGATATTTTTTAACAACGAGCAGTTTGTTCTTATCATATTGAATAAAGAAAAACTGGGAGGTGGTTTGTACTAGTAAAGGATATTGGAAATCTAAAAAATAATGTCGTATCATGAAAGGTTAGGTATCCAATGAACAAATCGAGCGAAAAGTGTAATAACAAAGGATGTGTGAGACACCTGTCCATAACTACCCAAGTTAATATTAACAAATCAAAGGACAACTTTGCCTACTTCTATTATTACTTTGATGTGTTGCAATGATAGGACGAATGAAATGACATGTAGAGATAACAATGTATGTTGAAGTTTTTCTATAAATAAGTAACTATATTGATTGAACCAATTCACAAGTTTGCAAGATTATTAGTAGTTGTGAGAAATTGGAGTGAAGTAAAAGAAGCTTGTGAATTATTATAGTCATGGTGAGTGCGCAAGATAAAGTGCAACAAGAACTAGAGATGGTAGATATAGGAAAGGGGGGATGGATTGATGAGGGACGTCATAGCTTGGTGGATGGGATGGGATGAAGGGGACAAAAAAGAGAAAAATGCAAGTGGTCAAAAGTAAGAGGAGCATCGTCACATCAAAGGGTTCATAGATCCAACCTAGAAGTGGTTGGAGCAAGCCAAGTGTAGCTACTAGTCCAAGGTCCAATGGAGGACAACATAGAGGACCCTACCTTGCTTCAATTGTTAGCGAAGAGTGCAACACAACTCATGGAGCAAGAGAAACCAGCAGAGGAAACAAGATCACCAAGCCTGGAGAGACTTAGTGATACTGCAAAGGTGCATATTAGTTTCACAGATAGCCAAGTAGAGGAACAAATGCCAATGGAGGAGCCTTCCCAAGATATGGAGCAAGGACCAGTGCTAAAGCCCATTGCATCACCATGGAGGTGAGAAAAAAGCATCCTAGGGGATATAATCAACATCCCTGAGGAGAACACAAGTGGTGTTCTCAGGTCTTCATTTCATCCATTTAGAGAAGTGCAACCTAGCATGGGTTTGCCACCAGTTCATGATGCAGCCAAGGTGATGGAAGTGGAGCTAAAGAAAGCATTGGCAACAAAGATGAAGCAAGATGATAATGTAGAGAAAGATGTTGAGTTCTTTCAAGGTTTTATTGAAAGAGCTCAAGAAGATGAAGCATGAGAGGAAGCAAAGCTAGTGGAAGTAGCAATATCAGTAGAATGAGCGCGAGCAGAAACTGCAAAGACATCTCTAGCAGCAGAGCGGGTGGCGGTGGAACAAATTTGCAATGAGATGGTGTCGTTACAAGCTCAGGTGGAAGCATTTAGAGAAACAATGACAAAGACTAATGCCATAGCATATCGATCACAAGATCAATTACATGCTACTAATGCAAGGATCACCCACTTCATGAACTAGATGAATGAAGTAAAGCATGAGATGGAGTCATGGAAGATGATGGAGAATACATATAAGACAGAACAAGACATTGCTCAACAAGTGACGACAATACCTGGGGCAGAAAAATTGCAAGCAAATATGAATGAAGTAAGGGAGAAGTCAGAGAAGCTAGCATGAGAGGTAGCATATTACATGGGATTGTACCATCAGGCTATCCCTCCAGAACACAGGAGAGGAATATCCTTCTCAAATAGGATGTTTATTACTCAGATGAATACTTTGTTGAGATGTGGCCATATCCAATTTCGATGGATTCAATCTGGGAAGGTGCAAGACTGACACCAGGAGCTTCATCATCTAGGACTGCAAAAACAAGAATACCACCAACTAGAAACCTAAATGCCCCACCTCCACAAGGAGGACATTGAAGAGCATTGTACTGATGTTGTGACTTTGTGTATCATGTGGTGGGAAGTATTTGTTCAAGTGGATTGTGGTGATCTCATGCCATAGGTGGATGTTCTTGTGATTTTATTGGAAAATGTTTTAAATTTTTTGTAAGCTTTTTTATGAATATATGGATGTTTTTGGAATTTTTGAAAAATATGTGAATTTTTTTGGAATTTTTGAAGAATATGTGAATGTTTTTGGAATTTTTGAAAATATGTGAATGTTTTTGGAATTTTTGAAGAATATGTGAATTTTTTGGAATTTTTGAAGACTATTGTAAAGGTAATTTCCGTAGAAGTGTGAATAATACAATCTGTGGAGTAGGGAAAACCTTTACTTGTATGCAGGGAACTGAATTTCTATAGATTTGTATAACATTTGAAGAGTTGTAGTGTGTAAAGTGTAATTCTGTGTGTACTAATAGCCCTTACAGATGATTACAAGGCCAACATTGGGATGTTTCTCTAAGTGTGCATCGAGACGAACATTCTCAAGGTCTATAAAAAGGTATTTTTGGGGCCCAAAAGGACACCTGGGCGTTGAGAAAGACAAAATAGGCCCTTGAAAAGGTATTTTTACCCAAAAAAGATGTTTTGGGGGCCTAAAAGGGATGCCTTGGGCCTTGAAAAAGGCAAAATAAGGTCTTGAAAAAGATGCTTTGATCCAAAAGGGATGCCTAGGGCCTTGAAAAAGGAAAAATAAGGTCTTGACAAAGGCACTTTGGGCCTAAAAAGGCACTAGAGGGGCCTAAAAAGGTGCTTTGGGCCTAAAAAGGAGCTAAAGGGGTCCAAAAAGGACACTTGGGCCTTGAAAAAGGTGCTAGAGGGGACTAAAAAGGCACTTTGGGCCTAAAAAGGCACTAAAGGGGTCCAAAAAGGACACTTAGGCCTTGAAAAAGGTGCTAAAAGGGGAGCCAAGCTCTTATGCTTACGCCTACTTATTCTGTGCCCTCAGTTGTATGAGGATGAAAGAATCCGATGGATATCAGGGCTTTCAAGATAACATTGATATATTTGTTGAAGGTGGTTAGACTAATTGTGGCTATTGCAACTTAAATAAGGCTAAAAATCCTTCTTGATTCACATTAATAATGGTTGCATGGAAGGAAGGCGACGGTCGGCTTTGCAGCATCTCTTCCACTATCTGAGTTGTGTTAGATTTTTCTAAGCTTGGAATTATGTTTTAGGACATTACCGTGCTTCTTCTTAATATCAATTTCTTAATATCATAAATTGAGAGGAATCTTGGGGTGGTGTTAAATGTTTCAAGCTTTTACAGTGATGTTTGGTAATTTTGACCCCCTTTTGAATGTATTGGGCTTTTTGTGGAATTTTTTGATATTTTTAGATAATTTTTTATTTTATTTTATTTTTTATTTTTTTGACAATTTTTAAATTTTTTTGATAGTTTTAAGCTATTTTTGAATTTTTTTTGGATAGTTTTAAGCTATTTTTTATTTTATTTTTTATAGTTTTAAGCTATTTTTGGTAAATTTTGAATTTTTTTGATAGTTTTAAGCTATTTTTAAATTTTTTTGATATTTTTTTGGGTGTATGGGGGTGAAACGAACGATGTGAGTGAGATTTGGTGGAATACGAGGTAACTAGGACCATGTGAGGTACCTAGAGGTAATGAAGGGAGTTTATAATGCCAAGTGGGTTGACTAAGGGATAAATTTAACATTGGAGATTATTGGCCAAAGTGGATAGTGCAGATGTGCATGGATTTTCCTATAATTCATATCTATGGTATCTCAATACATAATTAGACTCCATCTTTCCTTTGAGCCACAAACTTTATTCTCTCCAACTACCCCTACTTCCATCCATTTCTAGTGTTGAGCAACCACTGATTGGCTGAGTAGAACTTAAAACCCAAAGTGTTTGTCAATTGGGTATTTGTGAAATTAATTCTAGATCGAATACTATCCTGATAGACTACTCTAGTCTAGGCTATAAACTTCTTAGCCCCAAATAAACAAATACTTTTGCACCAAATACATCCAAATAATTCAACTATAAATGCTACCCCTTTCTCTTATTCCTATCTTCTATTAATTGCAATGGAAAGCCACAAAGAACCAAAATTTGTCTCAGAGATGGAAAATCAACCATTCAACTATAGCCCTTTTTAGTATTCAAGGCCTTGTGTTGTTTGGGGAAGTCCAAAAGTGTTATATCTTGCCCCTTTTTAAATTAGAGGTGGCATTCTTACTTCTTTTGTACCATTTTTTGTTTATTTTTTGTTTTGTCCTTTTGCAATTTTTAGGATTTTTTTAGGATCATAGATATGTACAAGATAGTTAAGTAGTAAGCCTTTAACAATAGAACTTCTTTAAGTGTAGAAAATTGATAGGTTTTTCTAGTTCTTCACCTTTGGGAGTAGACAACTAATAAGCCCAGACCCAAATGCTGCTATGATAATGTATGGGCCTAACCAATTAGGTTCAAACATTCCTCTCTACTCACTATGCTGTTGATTTTTTGGATTTTCTCTAAGCATGAGGTCACCAAATTGAAACTCACGCAGATGAACCTTCTTGTTATACTGAGTAGACATGTGCTTCTGATAAGCTCTCATGTGATCAAAAGCTACCTTACGATGCTCATCAAGAGTCTCTAATTCATGTATCTGCATAGCTCTACGGTCTTCATCAGTTATAAACCCATGTAAAGAGACTCGCAAGGAGGGGATCTCTACTTCTAATGCGAGAACAGCCTCAGATCCATAGACTAAAGAAAACGGCATGGCCTCTATAGGAGTACAGATGGTAGTTCTATAGGCCCAAAGTGTTGGATTTATCTGTAGATGCCAATCTCTCCCAAACTTATGAACTGTACAATGCAAGATTTTCAGAAATGTTTTATTGGAGGCCTTAGCTTGACCATTCACTTGGGGATAGTAAATAGAGGACCAGTGTTGTTTGATTCAAAACTTTTTGCACAACTGCCTTAGGTCCTTATTCTTGATCTTCCCTCCATTGTCTGTAACAATAGAGGATGGGATACCATATTAGCAAATGATGTGATTTAGTATAAATAGTGAAATGTGTTTTCTTGTAGTAGCAGATAATGGTATAGCTTCAACCCATTTAGTGACATACTCTGTCACTGTGATGATGAATTTATGACCGCTAGATGAGCTTGGATGAATCTTTCCTACCAAGTCAAAGGCCCATTGCTGAAATGGCCAATATATCACATAAAGGATTAATTCTCACCCAGGAGCATGTATCAAGTTTCCATGGAGCTAACATTTTTGATAGGACTTCACATAGTGAACAACATCAGCTTGCATGGTGGGCCAGTAATAACCTGGCCTAAGTAGTTTTTAGGCAAGTGCAAGGCCATTAGAATGTGCCCCACAAATGCCTCCGTGGACTTTGGCAAGCACCTTTTTAGACTCTTCTAGCTCTAAACACATAAGCAATGTTCTGTCTAGACCCTTTTTATACAAGTCACCAAAGACCAAAGTGTAATGTGAAGCATTTTTTAGGAGTTGGCATTTTTGGTTGCTTGTGAGGGTTTCAGGGATAACCTAATCACACAAGTAGGAGAAGATAGCCATGTAGCAAGAGGAATCATGACCTACGATAGTGTAGATCACCTGGGTATCCAAGGAATCATAGGTAGGATGACATAGTTCTTCCACCAGGAACTCAAATCGTGATTCATGCTCTTGTAGTTGGAGGATAGATGCTAAGGTGGCCATAGCATCGGTAGCCTTGTTTTCTGCTCTAGGAATCTATTGGAATGTTACAAAGGTAAAATAATTCCTTAGAGCATCTATCAATTTTTTATAAGGGATCAACTTGTCATCTTTTGTCTGATATTCATTATTCACTTGGTTCACAACAAGTTGAGAATCGCCATAGATGTGTAGTTGAGTTATCCGCCATTCAAGAGCCATTTTGATTCCATTTTTTAAAGCTTTATATTCTGCCATGTTCTTTGTATAGGGGAACAAGAGTTTGTAAGATTTTGGAATCGTATATCCATGAGGGGAAACAAACAAGATACCTACTCCAGCTCCATTTTGAGTATGAGACCCATCAAAAAACATTTTTCATGTTCTCTTAGTGATGTACATGATTGAGGCATCTAAAAACTCAATTTGCATAGGTGTTGTATCTTCAAGTGGAAAGTCAACCAACTGCTCAGCTATGGCCTACCCTTTGATTGGCTTACGTTCGATATACTGAATGTCAAATTCAGAAAGAATCATCATCCATTTAGCAAGATGACTAGTGAGTGCAACTTTACTTAATAGATATTTCAAAGGATCTATCTTAGCAATCAAGTGAATTTTATGTGCCAACATATAATGTCAGAGTTTTTGGGAAGTAAATACTACAACAAGGCATGCCTTTTTTATACTTGTATAGTTTATTTCATAAGCCACCAAAGTTTGACTGATATAGTATATGGCTCTTTATTTACCCATCTCATCAATTTGGGCTAGAAGTGCTCCTAGAGAAGAATTCATAGCTGAAATATACAAAATCAAAGGTTTTCCTGAGATGGGTGGCATCAAAACTGGAGGTTTTGCCAAGTAGCCTTTGAGTTGATCTAAACTCTATTGACATTCAATGTTCCAAATATGGGTAGATCCTTTATGCAGATTTTTATTGAAAGCTTGATCCTTATCAGCCAATTGAGAGATAAATTTTCTTATGGATTGTAAATGTCCTTGTAGACTTCTAAGCTGACTGATATTCTTTGGGGGAGGCATATCCATGATAGCTTGGACCTTTTTAGGATCAACCTCAATGCCTTTTTCTGAAATGATATAACCTTGCAATTTCCCAGAAGTAACACCAAATGCACATTTTTTTGGATTTAGCCTAAGTTGAAATTGTTCCATAAGGTCCAATATCAGACTAAGGTCTCCAAGATGTGTGTCTCATTTTTTAGATTTAGCCAGTGTGTCATCAACATAATCTTCCATGTTTTTATGCATCATATCATGGAAGATGGTTGTCATTGCTCTTTGATATGTAGCACCAACATTTTTAAGCCCAAAAGGCATGAAATTCCAATAAAAGGTACCCCATGTGCATGTAAAGGTTGTCTACTCTTGGTTTGCTAGAGCTATCTTGATTTGGTTATACCCAGAAAATCCATCCATGAGAGAGTACATCTCATAACCTATAGTCATGTCCACTATCATATTGATATTTGGTAGTGGAAAGTCATTCTTGGGACATGCTTGATTGAGGTCTCTAAAATTAGTACAAACTCAGATGGATTTGTCATGCTTAGAGACAAGTACAATGTTGGAAATCCATTCTGCATAATCAATGGCTCTGATAAAGTTTGCACTTAATAGTTTTTCCAATTCCACCTTGACCAGTAGGTCCACATGTGGATGCATTTTTCTCAACTTTTGTTTAATAGGCTTCACATCCGGGGAGATTTATAAGTGATGCATAATGAGATCCGTATGAAGCCCTAGCATATCAGAGTATGTCCATGTGAATTTGATCTTCTTGTCTTGGAAAAATTGAGCAAACTGTGTCTTTTCCTCATCTGACAAGGATTGAGCTACATGAATAATCTTAGGACATTCTTATGTACCCAAGTTGATAGGTTGTGTAGGTTCAATGAGAATTGAAGATCTTTCTTGGAAATAGCTTGGTAGGCTACCAAGTACCTCATCTTCAGGTGCCTCAAGGAGGTTTTCACCATTAGATATGTCTTTGTTTTTACTTTTTTGGGGATCAAACACTGCCACGATGTGGTTTTTTCCATCTGATCGCTTTTTTTTTATTTTAATTTTTTGACTGAGGTACTTGATATCTAATTCTGTCATGTTAACCATGGGTTCACTAGTGGAAGAAGTGACGGGTTTAATGGCATTTAGGTAACAAGTGATCTCATTATCATTTTGGAAAGACCATATTTAAGGTCTTTGATTTTGGAGAGACCAATCTATGAGATATAGGTGAATTAGTGAGAGTGAGGCGAAAGTTTTGATGTGATTGATATGGAAGGAGTCATCTCTGGTGACTTGTGAAATTGAGCCTATAGATAAATGTTGCAAAGGAGTCCAGCTCAAGAATAGACCTAGAGGGACTAGCATGACCCATTGAGACATGTTGTGAGTCAAACTCATCCAACCCTATACTAGACCATTCAACTACACTTGGTTGGGTTGCATAGGCATGAATTACATCCGCCCCTAGCTCACAAGATGCATACAATAGACTTTCCCATTCATATTCATGAGAATCTATACTCTAATCCCTAGCTATGAGAAGAGCAATATTTTGTCTAATTCATCCTCTGTTCATGTCCTTAGTAGTAGATTTTTCTAGTTCTTGTTGTTGGGAAGTGGAAGCTTCCTCATCACTATTAGTGGTCAATATTTCTTCTCCCCAAAGGAGGGAAGTGAGAGGGACAAAGTCTTCATCTCATGAAGTAGTAGCAATCATGGAAGGGTCATCATCCTCTGATTCACTAGATATGGGTAGTCTTTGACCAGATGTTGGCATGTCATTTTCTAGCCCAAAGCCTAAACCAGTAGTGTCTCAAGTATCATGACCTTGAGTGTGACTTAAAGGTTCAACTAGAGCATTCTTATGACCAATTAAGGACCCATGGCCTTGATAGCCCTTTTTTTTCAAAACTTTATAGCCTTTGCCATATCTTTTAGGAGAAATAGGAGTAGTCACGGTAACTTCTTCATCTTCCTCTCCTCTGTAGATCCAGTCTTTAATGGCTTATTTTTCCTTTTCTACCTCTAGAGGTACTAATGACTACACAAACATGCCAAAAAGTGTCATAGCAGAAGCCGAAGGCTTCTTTGTGATAGTTGGTTTCCAATAAGATCGAGGAGAAATTAGAAGAGCAACAATAGAGTCTGAGTGTACTCACCCATACCAAGGCTCATCATTTTCAATTTTCATTCACACTCTATAAAGGATAGTGCTAGTTCATGTGAAGAGCGATTGTGTGGAACCAGCATTTCAGCAGCAGACAATGTGTTGATGGACATCGAGTTGTCACCAAGAAAAACTATCTCGATACCATTGAATGGGAACTTGATACACTAATAGTAAGTAGAGGGCACCGCTTGCATGTTGTGAATCCATGGTTGCCACAACAAGAAGTTATATACAAGAGGTATATCTAGGACTTGGAAGACAACATCTTTTTACACCGGACCAACTCAGATTGGTAGCACAATTAAACCCTCAGAAGGTCATTCAACCTCATCATAGGCTTTTATGGTGATTTTGTGTCTAGGATCAATGGCAAATTTTGACATGCACAATTGTTGTATGACATTGAATGAGATAATATTTAATCCTGCACCATTGTCTATCAGGACTTGACGGATGCGAGTATGGAAGATTTGAACTTTGACATGGAGAGTAAGGTTATGGGGATGACTAAGAGCTTGATCATCTTCTTTAGAAAAGGGAAGATAGTGAAGTGAGGAGATGTGGTTCACGATAGCTTGGAATCATTCTGCATCAATGCTATGGGAACATTGGCAAAGCATAAAGCTTTCTCAAGGATATCCTTGTAGAGAGGTGACAACTCTAACAACTCAAAAATGGAAATTTGTGTGGGGGTTTTTTGTAGTTGATTGACAAGGTCATACGTCAAGGAAAAGGTAGTTGATGAACTAGTTATCTTAGCACTTGGTTGCTTAGAAATATTGGCTCCTCTAAGGACAACTTTTGGATGGCTTCTAGTAACAGCATTCAATTTATCACCATGAGATGAAGGAGTAGCCCCTCTAAATATGATCAAGGGTTCATATTTAGTAGAATCTTGTGTTTTAACAGAACCAAAACCTCTTAAGATAAGTTTTCGTCTTTCATCATTAGTACCATAGTCATCATATCTAGGCCTCATCATATTGACATTCTAACAAATAGGTTCAAGTGTAGCAATGAGATTGTCAGTATGAGCATATGTATAGTTTATTTTAGCATCATGATTCTTTTTTCCCACATTCATGTTGGTATTTGAACTTTCTCCTTGATTATATTTAGGTAAAGGTTCCTTGAAAGCCTTATGGTCTGAGTTTTTAATGAGCCCATCCACACCAATCTCCCCATCCTTGATGAGATCTTGAATAATGTCTTTTATTTTAAAACAATTATTGGTTGTATGGCCTTTGTTTCTATGATAGTTGCAATAATCGTCATCTCTCCACCAAGGAGGTTTAGCAGCGGGATCGAATGCTGTAGAGTTATTAGGTAATGTGATGATCCCATGTGCAAGTAGGGTTTTGAGGATAATCTCATATGAATCTCTGAGAGGAGTCAAGACATTCTTGGATTTTTTTACAAGCTTGACCTTGTTAGAATTTTTTTTGTAGATACCCCTTGTTCCTTTGTTGTAAGTAGAGTGCTAGCCAAGTTGGAAATGGGTTCTTTAGTCTACGAAATGTCCACAACACCATCATTTACTAAATACTTGTTCTTATTCCAAGATTTATTCTTATCTTTCCAATTACCATTAGATTTATCCTTGCTAATATTAATCTCACCCTTCTTAATGGCAAAATCTTCTATACAAAAAGCACTTTCAACCATATCATTAAAAGTGAGGTAGATTTATTTTCTCAAGTCATAATGCAATTCTGGAATGAGACTAGACACAAAGATATCAATCTTCTCGTGTTTAGGTAGTTGTCGTGGGTAATTTGAATATATCTTTCTCCACCTTTGTAAATAAGTAACAAAGGATTCTCTCACTTTTTGTTTCATGTTGCACAAGTCTAGCATGGTGATAAGATGTGAGATGTTATAGGAATAATGTTGAATAAATCATTTCACTAGCTCATCAAAATATTTAAGAGGAGGTGTAATCTTGGTGAACCACTCCATGGCCTAACCATTTAAGCTTCTTAGAAATAATCGCATGAGGTATGTATCATCAGTTATAAAGTCCATACTAAGTGCATAGAATTGTCTTATATGGTCATGAGGGTCTCCATTACCATCATACTTATCATACTTCAGGATGTCAACATCTCTTGGGAATGGTATCATGTATAAATTCTTATCAAATGGCAATGCATATATCGACTCTATAGTTAAAGAGGTCTTAGGTTTCCCCTATTCTTTCTTTAATTTGGACATCTGTATTTCCAAGTCTTGTATTCTTTGCATAGCCACTTCAAGGGGAGTGGGCTCCCTCTTTTGAACTAGATTTTTTACATCAAAATTAGGTGGTAGCTTGACCCCTTTGGAAGCAAGATGCATGAATTATTGATCACCATTTTGTTCCAGTGACTTGAGCATCAATTTTTGAAGGAAATCATCTTGTTGAAACTTTATGAGATATTCATTGGTTATCTCCATGTCTATATCACTCTCATGGTGGGACTTATGGGATTCATGCCCATATTGAGATGATTTAGGAGGTGATACAAAACCACCATGTCATGACTATGGAGTTATAGGGGGAGAATTACCCCCATCATCCCCATGATTATCGAAAGGATTTATATTGTCATTATTTTGAGGCTCAATAGTACTCGGCCCTCCAAAAATGTTGGCATTAAATTGCATGGAAAAGAGGGAAGCTTGTTCATCCATATAAGCCTTTTTCTCTCTCTCTCTCTTGTCATTGTAACCTTTCATTGTTTGCAAAAAAATCTTTGAGTTGTCAATTCCTTTCCTCCCTACTCATTGTGAGAGACACTATTTTTTGACCTAATAGTAGTGAGAGGAGTGTCTAGAGTTCTACCAAACTAGTTCATAGAGTGGTTATCCCCCTCTACATCAAAAATAGGTTGAGAATCAAAGTTTTGTTTGCGCAAGCATCTAGTACGAAAGGGTAACTCTATAAAGCTAAAGGAAGGATGGTTTCCTTGGTTAATCTGCAACCTAGTTGTAACTAGCTTGTAAAAAGCACAATGCTCAACTAATAGGAAAACACAAGATCACTAGAAGTCCACACCAAGAAGAGAAAAATGTTTGTTTAATGTGAGAATTAAGCATAACAGTGAGAATGGTGTCCAAGAAAGTTACAACACCAAGGACTCGAGCCAAAGGAGTAGCAAGATAGCTGCATAGCCAAGAAGGCAAGTGGAAAAACAAGTGAACAATTTCTCAACTTAAGTGTGTAACCTATGCATCAAGGAAGTACTTTTAGCTTAGATTGGCTTAGAACACACTAATTATGAACTAGAGTAATAGAAAATGCCCCAAGATAGCCTCTCATAGAATTTAGACCAAGTATAGTGAGAAATCAGGATGACAATTTATCAGTAAAATGTTGTAGATGACACTTTTCTCAATGGAAGGGCTTACACTTAGTAGCCACGTGATAGTCTTAGGTATTGCCAAAAGATATTGTGAATGGTACTTTTCCCACAAGTTGTTTTGTTTTTTTGTGTCTAGACACAAAGTAACACTAAGCAATAATCAAGAAGCATTTGGTTTGAAAATAGTAGGGGTAATTACATGTCTTAATCAGTTGAACAAGGGACAAAGTAACCTTGCCAACACACAGTTGTGATATTTGAAAATAATAAAAGCCTATGAATGCTATCATTGTGTTTGATGTTCAAGAACGTTTACATGGGTCATTCATAATCAAAAACATATGCCAAGTAGATCTACCTAAAGGTTATGGCTCATTACTCAACAACTTGGCCCATGCTTAGTGCCCTCAAGGGACACAAATGGTGAGTGTAAAATCTTGGGGAGATCCAAGTAACCCACTAGGATCAACCTTGCACCAATAAGTTGAGCAGATAAATAGGGTAGCTACTAGCCTAGGGTGTTTAGAAAGGATTTCCATTCATAGCACTCCTCTTTTCCTTGATACAGGGCCCCTCCCCTTATAGTGAGTAACCAATCTTGCGACCACAAGAGTACCTTAAGCATCCCTCTCTAGTGATCTCCTCATGGTCAAAATCCCACAAGTGATCATACTAGGTCAGACAAGTGCTATGTCTACTAGGGTTTTGTCCCCTTAATAGCCTTGAGTTTATAGTGGGTCGGAATAGCCGGGTTCGCTTGTCCCCACTTGGGTTGTTCCTCTTGGTTTCCCAAGAGCAGGCCCACTAAAGGATCTTAACTATAAAAAATTGGATCCACTTTCAAGGGTCAAGATTTTTGATTCACCTCAAGGGTGAAGAGCATACTCTCCTATCTTGATTGTTTCTCCCAAACACGCCGAAAAGATTCAATTATCTCCTTGCTTTTGAAAATTCAAAGGTGGGTCAAGATTTTTGATTCACCATAAGGGTGAAGAGCATACTCTCCTACCACCAAAGAACCTCAATAATAGGTTTAATGTGCCTAGGAAATGAAAATAACTAGTAGAGTGTTGCACATGAATGTGAATTAACCCCCTAACTTAGTCTAGATTTCAAAAATGAATGCCATAATTTAAGCAAAGAACAAAAGTTTAGGCTTACCCTGTTCGAAGCTAGCAAAGGCTAGGCACATTTTTAAGGGTCTTCACCTTGTTTGTTTATTTTTTCATCTTTGACATGTGTTTTGCAAGAAATATTTAGCAAATTTGTTTACGAGTTATTCTTTGGCATGTGTTCCTTTATTTTTTTGGTGATTTTCTTTGCGCTTAATGAGCAAGTAATGAGAAAATCCCTACAAAAAAACATGAGTTAGGGAATAGTTACCAAATAAGATTGGAAACACAAAGTGGTTAGTTTCCTCAAACATTCAAGTTATCCCTTTTCACCAAGTGTATGCAAGGAATTGCAAGCTAATCACAAAATGATCTCTTTTTCACTCTTTGTTTTTTACTAGTCAACAAGATTTGATTTATTTCTCTTGATTTTGGGTTCGAAAATAAATGTGAAAAGAAGAGACCCCTACTAAAAATGAGAGGGGTTTATAAAAGTCTAAGAATTTTAGTTGTATCTGCTCATTTGCTCATGTGGGACCCACTTTGTCAAAATACACAATTTTTAGCAAATTGACTATTTGAGCATTAATATGACATAGAAATTAAAAACTCAAAGAAATAACCCCTCTATAATTTGTAGACCTATCCAAAAATGTAGAGTGTACTGAAAAATTCATTGATTTGCACCCGAAATTGCATTTTTGTAATAAAAAAAAAGAAATCATTACAAATTATGCAAATCAATGTGAATAAGTCTGAATTTTGGACTGGAGTCTTTCTAGACTATCACCACCCTTCAAAAAAAAATTCAAACTCGCATGAAAAACACTTTGGAAGATATGAGTAAATCTTTCAAATTTCTATTGTTTTGATCCTCAACCAGCTTGCACGAGAGTTAGCCTTAATAACAAAATGAGAATCAAGTGAAAACCCAATTAATTAGATCTAATGAGTTGTTATAAAAATCATAAATGAGAATGAAACTAACATTTAAATAAGAAAAATGGAGCTAGAAACTTGGTTTCGGCCCCACGGTGGGTGCCAAAAATGCACACTATATTTTGTGTAACACTCTAAACCCTTCTATCCAAGGTATTCCATAAAATTGGAATGCTTAGATGTCAGATTGGAGCTCCCTATCCATAGAGTGCAAGAAGTTAAGATTTTGAATATGCGAGCTCTCAGTTGAGTCTTAGAAATGTGCTTCTTGCTAGTAAACCATGCAATGGGAGGTTCTTTTAGAGACAAGATCCAAGAATGCAAATGTCCACCAAATATGCCTCAATGATGCAATGTAAGATGAAAACTAAGATAAGATTAGAATGCAAAGTGAAACTACTCTAAGCATAGATGAGAGTATTACAAACCAACTATTAAGCTATGTGAGATAGAATTATTGCAAAATGGAAACTAGACTAGCATGCAAAATATGAATCTAGGCTAAAATGCTATGGTATGAAGGAATGAAGACAAGAAAATGAAGTTCTCCACAAAGCTCCAAGAAACTTGTTAGAAAACTTGCAACATAACAATATTCAAGAGTGTGTCCTCATATGAGGAGAGAGCCCTCTTTTTAAAGAAAATTGGATGGTTGAGATCAAAAGACAAGAAATGGTTAATCAAGGGTGGAGAATAATCCTTGCCTAATTTTTGACATTAAAATGTTCTTAGTCAAAATAAAAGGCTCCACTCATAGAAAATTATGCATTTTTGTAGAAAATAATTCTATTTTGTCAAAATGGGAGGCTCTCAACACATGAAAAATTACACCTTCATGTGTAGACAAAAATATTGTCAAAATGGGAGGCTCTCAGCACATGGAAAATTACACCTTCATGTATAGACAAAAATATTGTCAAAATATGAGGCTCTACACATGGAAAATTGCACCTTCATGTGTAGACAAAATGATTTAGTGAAAATAGAAGGCTCATTTGTAGACAAAAATGCATTTCTTTTATTTATGAAATAAGAAATGTGTGTATGGATTTTTGAGAATTATATTTGAATTAAAAGGGAGCAAATTCTTTTAATCAAATATGTGTTTAAAATATGATGGTCAAACTATAGTTTAAAATCAAATAAATTGATTTTACCTTATTTTTGAAAGTTTGTGATCAAACACTTGGTAAAATTAGTAATAAATTCTAGAAGGGGGTTTATGGTCTAAGTAACCATTTTTAGGTGATTATAGTATCAATGTATAAACTCCCAAGTATGTAGTATCGGTGCTCCACACATTTGTTGTTATCTTGGATTGCATAATGAGCATCAATAGAAATGTTTCATTTGTTTTACAATAAGTACAAGAGTTTCCAATATTCCTATACCCACATATGGAATTCACAAAGGCTATGTACATGGTATTCATTTGGGATAATCCACCTCTATTCATATCTCAATAACTGAAACTTCATGGACTAGAAACAAGATATTTCCTTATGAAGAGCAGAGGAACATGCCATAAATCAATATCTTCTGTTCAAACTATGAACTCCCCAATCTTCAATTCTTCCACATATGACCACAATAGGTCAGGTCAATGCCTTCACTATTCAAATAAACTCACCCTACCAGCATGCATTGACAATATTTTTGCATCTACTTGATTTTAGGATGCAATGAGGGACATTAAACGGAATCAGTCAGTCCTTCCCCAACTTGATCACGCTATTACCCAAAAGGTAAAGGAATTTGGCATACTGAATTTTGCATTGTATCCAACTATGTCTTCTTGATTTTTATATGCCAGATGAATTAATGTTACATCCTCTTTATTCAATGTCTAGTATAGAAAATCATACATATGTCCTCCTTTGTGTTGTCTCCCCAAGTCCTTATAATCTTATGTGTAATAATTCAAAGGCTAGAGTTAACATTCCATCTGCCTCAAACATAACACCATAAATAAAAATTGTGACCCTATTTTTTACTTTGATTCTTCAAGGCTGAAAAGATCATTCGACATTCAAAAACCATACACAGACACGAGAATGTGCAACCCCATTTTTTGATTGATTTTCCTCTCACGCCAACAAAGAGAAGACTTGGTGTGGAAATTTTTTGATTTCAATTTCAAATAGGCGAAAGGGGCATTTATAATTGTAGCAATGCTACTACAAATCATTGAGATTATTCTTTGAAACCTTGCATCATTATTTAACTAATTGGGAACAACTATGATGCCTACATATAGAGAAAAACATATGCAACATTCCAATCATGACCAAGTCACTTGTGGGAAATTCAAATTAAGAAGTCAACAACTCTTTTCCCCATATCCACTCCATAAGACTCTTGGTGTGTCATTGTATGTGAGTGTTGCATCTTCTCACAATCCACACTTTTTATAGTAAAAGATAAGTGAATCACTACATCTAATTATTTTGTGTCATACTAGGAAAGAAATAATGGTGTCCCAAACATGAGTTTATTCTTCAAGTTTCTATTCCTTCTTTAAACGTTCACTCTATGTATCACCTACATAACCATTTAATTGTAAATTATCATTTTCACACACCAAAAAATTTAATGATTATAATCACTATAACATCTTTGGAACAACTCAATTCCCAATATCTTATCACTCTATTGAAAATAGTCGAACCCCAAAGTAGGTCTGGCTAAAACAAATTTTTTGAACTCAAACAGCTAACCACTCAAAATAATCCAATGAACACTTTAAATTGATTAGATTAATCACTGGTCACTATTTCATCATCTCAAAACTCATTTCCTTACTCATTTTGATATGTGTCAACTTCGTGTCAAGAGGTCTACAAGCTAGCTGTTAAAAACTGACTAAAACACCTAATATATTCTTAACAACTAACATACTCTTGCTTCATGATGATCACTTAGTCAAATTTATTAACACTCAAATTTTTCTCCTCCAAAACTACCCTGCAAATAGCCAAGTTAGAAACATACAAGTGCATTCAATTTTGACTTTGGAAATAGGTCATATGATCACTTGTGGGCCTGAAATCTAGGGCATTACTTTATTTTCACATAGAGAATATAATTATATGATTTGGGCTTGTGATGAATAACAAGGTGAGTTTGGAAAGTGCATGAAGTTGGCTACTTGGAATTGTAGAATTGGGAACACTAGGAGAACACTGATTTTTACAAAATGGAATGGACCTAGAAAAGTGTGCAAATGGATTCGTCGAGACATCAAAATTGAAACACTTATAGTATTTTCAAAGAAGAGCATAGTTCTATAATCCATTTGACTCAATCTATAAATTTTTAAGAGTTATAACATCTCGAACAGGGCTATTGATCAATCTACAATTTTAGATACCAATGGAACTCAAGAAATTGCATTTGAAAACTAGTCAAATGGATTCATCATAGGCTAAAATCCAAAACATAACAAGTGTCTAATTCCTAGAATGTAATGCAAAAATAAGTTTCTTAATAGGGTCAATTGGGTACTAGTCAAACGAGGCTTCCCAAAATTGTTAACAATATACATCAATATGACAACAGTAAACCACCAACTTTAAGGGATTCAAAACCTAGTCAAAACATATCAAAATGACTCAAAATATGAAACATAGGTTCTTTGATATGCACAATATGTTGGTAACTTTTTTAACACTCCCCTTAGGATTCATGATAAGGGCTTAACTACCTCTTGTGTACTATAAGTTGAATGGTTATATTGGGCATTGATAGATCGATCTTTTGGTGCAATGGCAACCCCACTCTAATAAGTAGTATCGGAGCTCAGTCATAGCTTCAAATCCTTAGACCCTCAAGTAACACTAAGGGGGAGATTGTTGGAAATTTGTTCAGTGCTCCCCTTGGGATTTGTGATGAGGGCTTAACTGCCTCCTGTGTACTATAAGTTGAATGGTTGTATTAGGAATTGATAGGTTGATCTTTTGGTGCAATGACAACCCAAATCTAACACAATAAATGCTCTCAAAGTGGTGATTCATGTGACTTAACTAGGTACAATATATTCAATTATAAAATAGGATTTCTATTTTTGTTTTAAACTTTTGAGAAATGCTCAAAATGATACTTCATAAATGGTTCGAAATGAAGAATTATCTTCATAGAATGCATGCATATACTGAGTGAAAGGTGTTAAGGATATGAAATGCATCACAGGCCTCAAAATTATAGATGGGTGCATATGAATGAAAAGTTCTTATAGAGGATCAATTAGACTTGGTTTTTAGAATGGTATTTAAAATCAGTACTTCAATTTTTGAGTCCCAACAATAGCCACAAGCAGTGGAACCTAAGTCATAGCTAGGCACTTGAGTTACAACTAGATCAACTAAAGGAGACTGAACAAAAGGATGAAGATATTGGAGAATCAAGTGAACTAAGAAAGAAAGATCCAAGATTTGCAAAATATGTCAAAAAAAATCATACACCTAATCAAATAATTGGAGGGATAGAAGGCATACTAACAAGGAACAAACTAAAAGGTACATGTTTGCTTAGTGAATTTGAGACTAGATCTATAAAATATGGTATAGAAAATGAAAGTTGGATAGAAGCAATGAATAAAGAGATTGAGAAAATAGAAAAGAATAAAACCTAGCCTCTTGTTCCTAGACCCAAGGGTAAAACTGTGATTGGTACAAAATGGATATTAAGAAATAAGTTGAATGAGAAAGTAGAAGCAACAAGAAAGAAGGCAAGACATGCACACAAAGGTTATGCTCAAGAAGAAGAGATTGATTATGGGGAAACATTTTCCCCTACTACAAGACTTGAAGGAGTTAGAATAATTCTAGCATATGCAACACAAAAAGGATTCAAAGTATATTAGATCGATGTTAAATCAGCTTTCTTCAATGCATATTTTGAAGAAGAAGTCTATATTGAACAACCTAAAGGTTTTATTGATCCAAGCCAAAGAAACATGGTATGTAAACTTCATAAAGCAATATATGGATTAAAGAAATATCCTAGGGCTTGGTATTAAATACTACATGGATATCTAATAAAAATTGGTTCTGAAAAGATAAATGATAATAGTGAATTGTATATTAAGGACCACAATACAAGATGTTCCTTGCATAAGTATTTGTAGATGATATCATATTTGGTGGACATGAGATATTATGTATGTCATTTTCTAAAGAAATGAGGAAAGAATTTGAAATATCTATGTTTGGAGAGATTAAATTGTTTGTGGATCTATAAGTTCATCAGATTAAGGATGACATATACATCACTCAATCAAAATACATTAGGGAAACACTAAAAAAATTTGTAATGGAAGATTCCAAACCAATTGGGAAACCTATGTCTATAGTACATAATATCTCAAACAATGATGATTCAAAGGAAGTTAATTAGACTACTTATAAATAAATTATTAGGAAATTTCAGTATGTGGTTCACCCCAGACTTGATATTGCGTTAGTAGTTGGTATAGTTGCAAGATTTTGTGCTAATCCTAAAGGAAATCACATGATTGCAGTCAAAAGAATTTTGAGATATCTAAAAGGAACTGAAGAATATGGTTTATGGTATAAGAAAGGAGGAAATCTTGAGTTGAGAGCCTTTATTGATGCAAATTAGATAAGAAGCATTGATGATGGGAAAAGTACTAGTGGAGGAGCATTCTTTCTTGGAAAGAGGCTATTGTCTTGGAAAAGTAAGAAGTAGAATTATATTTCTCATTCCATAACAAAGGTAGAGTATGTTGTAGTAGGAGTTTATTATTCTAACATTATGTGGTTCAAGAAATTGATGTCAAGAATAAAGGAAGAAATCAAGGAGCCAATTGTTATCTATTGTGATGACACACGTGTAATTAATATATCCAAAAATCTAGTGATTCACACAAAGCCAAAAAAAATTGCAATCAAATATCATTTCGTAGGGGAACTGGTTTAAGACCAAGGAGAAAATAGAATATATATTTACTAAAGATTTACCTAAGGATGCATTTATGTATCTAAGAGGTAAACTAAGGGTTATTTCCCTATCTAATTCTCACTAAAGAAAAAGATACTATGGCATCAACCAAGCTCCATTGAAGATCAATCAAGTTAATGCAATGTAATATAGAGTACATTGCATATGAATTAGTACAAAGGTACATTATAACTTCAAAGTTTTTATTCTTTAGCAAATGATGTCAAAAAGATAATTTAGTGTCAACATGGAAGATCGAGGAAAGTTTAGTATCAATGAGAAAGAGGAAGAGTCTTGATATTCAGATAGTGGAATGTATAGCGAAGAGGAGAAAATTATAGTAGAGTATTGATAGGGAAGTGTTGGAATTACAATATTAAAGGTAAACTCTAAGAGGGGGGTGGGGGGCTAGGAAATTCACCATACATCCATCTCACAATTCAACAAGTAAATTGAAATACCATATAAAACACATACATCTAAAGTATGTAAACAACTAAGAATTCAAACAAGATATGATTACCTAGAAACCCTTCAATGCGAAGGTAAAATTGGAGTGGGGATGAGACCCAAAAATCTTTACTACTATAGTAATAAAGTGTATCCAATTAGGGTTACAATGTTTGATCATGAAACATGATCTACCCTATGAAATGTCTTCCCTTTTAAAAGCTTACAAAGATTGTTAGGTTCTTACCCTGTTAAAGGATTTCAACACCCTATTAGAAGTGTGCCTGATTAAAGGACTTTAACTCACAATTAAGTAAGCACCTTGTTAGAGGATTTCAATATAGCCTTTTATGACTACACTATTAAGAGATTTAACTAATTCACCTATTATAATGTCTTAGTAATCATCCTGTGAGGCCTCACCCCGACCCATCCTAGCACTGATGATACATTATTATTTTGATACTCATGCCTTGTTATGTCAGAACAATATTGGATACACTGAACATTTTTATGCTATTTTATGATGTGTGATGCTTTACTTCAGTTATTTGATTTTGTCATTTAATGCTTATAAATATGTATAATGATGAAGAAAATGTATGCAACACTAACACTTTTGGTTATGCAAGTCGAAGGGTTAGAAATATGAGTAGAATTAGATAAACAACTATTTATTAAGAAATGGATGCTTTAATTTATATAATTCCTCTAATATGTAATTCACATTATGCATGTGGTTTTTGGACCTACTAATGTGTGCAATGAGTGTGCAGAAAAATTAGCCGAGACAACTCAATGGAAAAGCGGAGCTAAATTACTTGTTAATTTTGTGCTAACTTTGTATTGTAATTCTTTAAAGGTTGTAATTTGGTCTTACAATTCTCCTAACTTTTAATTTTTCCTAATAAGTTTTTATAGGCCTAAAAATATTAAATCTAAGTACCCTATGGGTATAGGTATGGGTGGGGAGTACTTTCCAACCCTTTAGCCTCCTTGGTTGACTTTTAGGGTCACTCAAAAACCCTATTTTAGGTTGATTTCGAAAATGGATTTTTTTTTTTTACTTGAATTAGTGAAACCAAACCTCCATCTTGAGTTACTTGAAGTCTAGTTGAGTTAAGAACCATACTTAGAGGCATTTTGAGAGTAGTTTTGGTTTTTGTCACCCAATCCTCTAGTTTTGGAGGAAGTTTGAAGATTGAAGGAAGAAAGGGAAGCTCTTCTCAAACCACCATTTCCATAACTCTTCTACGAAGGTAGGAGTTCTTCACTCCTTGAATGGTTCTTTATGTGTGTTCATGCTTTGAATCTTGCTTGAATCATGTTTGAGACATTGTGTAGTTATGCATTTCTTGCTTGTGTGTTGGGGTGGATTTGGGAGGGATTTTACCTTGTTTTCTTTTGATGTTATTCATATGCTTTCTTGAAGTTTTGGTAGTTCTTTGAGAGGTTTTCATGGGGATGGTTTTGGCAACACTCAGCCTTGGATAGGGAAGAAGTGGCCATGTTTGGGGAAAGGGCCTTAGTTGGACCTCAATAGTGTAGAGTCTCCTCTCACGGTGAGAGGAGGGAAAAAGGGTAGGGTGTATGGGCCCCTACTTGTCATCCCATACCTTGTTGTTATTGAGAATTCTTGAATGTGGAAATAAATGAAAATCTTTATGGATATAGCCTCGAAAGGGCCTTGTAAAAGAACAGAATTTCTTGAAGTTTTAGCCCTGAAAGGGATATGTGATGGTATGGTGATTGACTTCTCCTATTGAGAAAATCCACCTTTCCCCTATATTGGTTCATTGTTGGACCTATTGTGCAATTGGGTTGGGAATGCATGCTTAAATTGCTTATCTCCTTGTGTTGTTTACCTCCATGTTGGTTCTTGTCTTTTCCATGTTTTCTCTTGAAGCAATGAAGACATTTGATAAAAGTTCTCTTGTGAAAGCCTTGTAGAAAACTCATTGAATTGTAATATTATGTAAGTTTTAATTGAATTTGATGTAGTGGCAAAGACATCAGGTTTTCTTACTGGTTCTTTCCCGATGGAACCTTGAACCAAGATGAATAATAGAGAAAAGAAAAGATTATGAAATTCTCCTTGCAATGCTCTCATGTGGTTCCAAATTTTGGCATATGTATGTGAGAAACTAGAATGATAGTTAATGTCTTGAATTGAGAAATTATGAGTTTCAATTATGATAATTAAAGACAATAGATGTGTTGAATTTTTCAATTCAATGTTTTTAATATTAACATGTAATAATAATCCTACAGGGTGATCACCAAGCTAGCACATTCATTGTTAAGCTTCATTGGTAATACAATTAAATTTGATAAGAATTATTCATCGCCTTTTTGAATTTTGAATATAGGATCATAATTCCTTGTTAATTTTCATAAAGAACAAGATCAATTTGATTAAGAGGTTTTGAATATTCCTTGAATTTAAATAAATAAGAGAGAACACATACCATGTTATATGATGACTATATAAAACATACATCCTTGTCTTTAGATGATTGAATTAACATGAGCTATAGTAGAAAAGAGAATTATAATCCTTTGCATCCTTTTGTATTAGTGTGTTTGTTTATAAGAACTCCATATTATCTCTAGAAATGTTTAAACTCATCTTGCATAACAAAGAATTTTAGCAAGAAAACATGCCAGCACTTGGCAAAAAAAAAGGGGGGGGTTGGTTTTCAAAATTGTGCATTTCCAAGTCTAAAAACCCTCTCTGGAAAATGTATGGAGAGGTCTTAAATTTCCCATGTCACAAAGAATATTTCATGTGATATTCTTCTTTGAATTGCAAATCAAAAATCATTGTTAATTCATTAAATAATATAACTTAAATTAGATTGAATATAAAATATCTATTTATATATATTTTAATGCTTTTAAAATCCTTATCCCAACTATAAAAATTTTGACATTTAACTCCCTATTGCTTAGAGATATGGGCATGGTTCAAGGTCGAATCATATAATAAATTTTAAAAACCCAAGCTTCCAACCACCTGCCAGCAAGTACAGGGGTCGAATCATCTTGGGGGAGGGCAGGAGAATGTTTAAACACATTAATATAAGCTAAACATGTTATGTCATTCTCCCCATTTAATATTATGACCCTACGATGACATGGGGGGGGCAAGTGGAAGTTCTTTTTTTAAAAGAAAAACTAGCATGGGCTAGTAAAGCCTTCACAGGCCTCTGCATACCATTCTCACCCACGCAAGCAGGTGGGGACAAACCTGCTTGCGCAGGCCTTAGGTCGCGCGTGTCAGGTCTAGGGAACAGGTAGGTGGGTCTAGGGTTAAGGGTTAGTAATAGGATGGTGGTGGGGGGGGGGGGGGGGAGACTTAAGGTTAGTATGTATTGTTTTTGGGTAAGAGTTTGAATTTTAGTTAGTAGGTAGTTATTGAATAGTTAGTTTATGTCATTTGTATTATGTTAGTAAGTTAGTTAGTAATTAGGTTAGTTGTGTAGTTTAGATTATTAGATTTTAGTTAGTTTAAGTTGTTTTAAATTTGAAGTTTAGTTAGAATAGTTTTAATTTTTATTTGAATTAATTTAGTTGTTATATCCTTAGTGTAGTACTTGTTATGTTAGCTTAAAAATTTAAATATAAGTTAATTTATTTTAGTAGTAATTAATTAGTCAAGAATTGTTCGAACTAATTATTATGTTTAGTTAGTTTTAGATGTATGTCTTATTTAAATTAGGATTAGCGTTAATTATTAAGTGGTGTGTGGATGTTAGAATACCAAGCTATTGTTTTTAATTTAAAAAGTTTTTAAAAATGAAATTTGAATATCTCAATTGGACAACCTTAATGTTTTATTAATTCGTGCTATACTATTGTGTGCATATAGATCGATTTTAATAAGGATCTAATGTATGATAGATCAAATAAAGTTAGATTAAAATATAGATTATTGAATTCATTCTTGTCATCAATTATAGTGGTAAACAATTAATTAATTATTTGGATGGTTATAGTATGTTGGAGAAAATTCTAAGGCTAAGCTTAAATTTGGATTAAGCTTTAAAACGTAATTTGAATGCAACAACTAGAAGCTAATTAACGGAATTAAGCCTGAAGTAAATCTTTAGAATTGTTATAATGTTCAAGTTATCAATAAGTGAGAGGGTCTAGTTAATTAGGACAACTTTAAGATTGTTATTATTTAAGTCTTTGTGTCGATCTCTATCAACCTTAATTTCTTTTGTATCTTAGTTTCAAAAAAAAATTGTTATGCATTTTTGCCCCTTATATTTTGAGCATGACAGATCCTATGATTAGCACTCTTTTTCTTGATCTCATATCACCTCTATACTGATGTGTACTTGATCCTTTTTGATCAAATGTCTCTCTATTGTCCATTGTTTCCTTTCCTCTATTCTCCTTTAACTGATTTTACAATGAAACTCAAGTCATAATACCTTGGTCACCATGAAAATCCTTTTTTCACATGCAAACTCTCCTTCTCTACTCTTAGAACATTTAGGGTTTGTCCTCCATAAGAAGACCTAGGTGACATAGGATTAGGTATGAATCAACAACCGTGATTCACCCATATTGCCACTTAAACCTTCCCATTTTTCTAATTGGATGTATATAATACATAGGGAGATCCACTTAGGATTCATCCTTATTAACAAAAGATCATAAATCAATCCTTTAGTCAACTTTAAAATGGTTTCCATAGTAGTTTATGCCAATACAAACAACTATGTCAAAACTATGTTACTCGCCATCTAAAGTCCTTGGTGCTTAGCACTAATTGTAACTTCAATGTTGTCACTTAGCATCTAAATGACTCAGCATGCACTAGTTTCTTGTCACCTAAATCACTCAGCATATACTATCTACTCAATACTTGAGTGACTTGGCACATGAGTGACTTGACACTCCCTCTATACTCGGCATGGTCTAATTTATATGTTGTGCTCATTATATGTTACTTGTTCAGCATGAACTAAGTAAATGACTTAAGTGTATAGACACTCACTTGTCAAAACCAATTTGAGATTAAAAATCTTCCCCTTTGACATGAGTGTCAAAAAGACTTGGTCATGCATTAATGATCTTATCTTTAGGAGCATAACATAGATATCTATTCGGCTTCTATACAAAATTTTAAAATATCAAAATTTTGCAACACATGACTTATCAGTCATACCTCAAAATTCCATAACCCCCCCTAAGTTTATTTTTTAGTTATGTTATGTACACTAAATCAAAAAATCTTTCTCCTGTTGCGTAGATTTGCATAATGTGATACTCTATCTTGGTTTATGTCTGAGCTGATACTTTGATATTTTGTTGTTTTATTTACTTACTCCTTATTTTCTCTACTTCCTTCCTCTACTTTCTCCTCCTTTCTGAAACTTATGTCAATGGGTTATACACTAATAGTGTATTTTTTCAAAAATAATTTATGGGCCTCAAGTATAATCTTTAGAGTTGCATCCCAATTATCACAAGTTACCTCCAAAGACTTGATTTGGATGGCTAGCTCGGCAAGGTGTACTAAGTCTTCCAGTGTAGAAATATGAGGATCTTTCTACATAAGGGTTTCAACAGAGCCTAGTCCCTTCTACAATATCTCCATGTATGGAGTCAATGTTGATAGTATGTTGATCAATTTAGCCCTAATGTTGGCTTGATCTTCTTGTAAAGATGCTAATTGACTCTAGGATTGTAAGAGGTACCTGAAGTGTTTCTTACTTTGAGCTCGAGACTTGGGAAAAGTAGTGTCCAATGAATATATATGGCTCTCCAAACTCAAGATATGAATTTCGTATTTTTTTTGTGAAGAGTGTAAATTCACACAATTTGGTGTAGAAAGAGAAAATATTCTATAGCACCACCTTCATATTCTTTATCTTGGTTGCTAGCTCAACCTATGTTAGTGCAATATCATTTTATATCTTCTCATTTATCTTATTTTGGAACTTCCTTTTAGACCATTCAAGTAGTTTTACATTTGTATCCAAGTTTGTATCATTAACCCTTTCTACTATATTGGTTAATTGTTCAATGATGGGTGTGTTTTCATCTGGGTTCAATAGACTAAATGCATCTAGGAAAATCTCTTTGATGTCAATCAAAGCTTGCGCCTACTACTGCTCCCTTCTAAGAAGTTAGTAACATCAATAGTGCTTGAATTGCTAGTTGCTCCTCTGGCTTGGATGTCAAACTTAACTCTTCAGTCTTGTCTTTTTCTTCCTCTATAGTTCTAGTTGTACCTTGATCTTATGCTAGAGGTTCAGATGTATCTACCTAACCTATTTTTCCTTGAGTTCCTTTATTCTCTTATGTCTCTACCTTGTCTTCTCCAATTATCTCATCCTTATCTTTTTTAGGTTCTTGCATACTCACTGAGATTGGAGTGTCCCTCATAAGTGTATCGATAGTGGAACTTGTTGTCTCCTTCCTTTGATATACCACAATAGGTATTGAAGGTTGTACACTTGTGACTTGAGGAGTGACTAAAGGTGTGTCTAGTATTTGCACTTCCTCCCTTGCAATTATCTTTTGAATTTCATCTACACTCACCAGTATAGGGTTGTCACATAGTTTGGCCTAGAGAGTGGTCTCAAAAAGTATCTTTTTTAAATCACTCTCTATAAGGGGATTGATGTTATAAGCAATAGTCTCATTGTCATCCTTAGCTTTGACAATTTCAACATTTTCACTTGTTTCCAATGGATGGCTAGCACTCAGCACTTGTGTATCTTGTACACTATTCTATTTGGTGCTCTTCTTCAAATGGTGCCTAGGTGTCAATGTTCATATCTGTGCCTCCCTCAACTATGTCTTGTTCTTTGTCATCTTCTTCATCCTCACCTACCTCAATAGGTATTTTCTCAGCTGCCCCAGATGTTGATAGTCCATATATTAATTTCCACATTTTCTTGGACTTCTATACAACATCCTCTATGTTGAATGTCCATTTTGGCACAAATCTTGCAACATACCTCTTAATGGCTTTAGTCATTTCAGCCTTACTAAGTTCTAGCATAACTTGGGCAAGAGTTGTCTCCCTAATCTGTTTCTTAGTGTCTAAACAAAAATGTCACTTTTTCTCAACTCTATCATACAAGCTTTTAGGTATGGAGTTGGAAAGTTCTAGAGGAGTCTTTTTGAATATTTTCATCATGAAATATATTGCCTCTTTAACTTGTTTCTTTTCGATCTTTCCATGATTGTCAAACTCAATCTAAAAGAATCCTAATAAATCAACATTGTTCCTAATATTTTCACATAGATTGTCTAAATCTAAAGAGGGATTATGACTCACCACTTGAAATTAGTTGTTGTGATCTGATTCAGTCTTCTCTTCATCAAATTTAGCTGGAGCAATATATTTCATCTTTCGTCTCTTCTAAACCTCAACTTTCTTCTCCTTAAGCTTGGCTACTTCTTTAGCCTTTTTTTCAGTGACTCTAGTGCTAGCTCTTGTGGTAGGTGTTGTAGGATTAGGTTGAGTAGATTTAGCAACCTTCTTTGGTTTGTTCACTACTTGTGTCTTTTTTTTTCTCTTTTTCTTCTTAGTAGTTGTTGGTGCCTCACTAGCTTCTTTTTCCTTAGCACCTTCTACAATTTCCACTTCTTCTCCTTGTTGGTCTTCTCCCTAACCTTTTGTTAATGATAATGGTGCATGAGGTTTTGTTTCCTCTTCTTCTTCATCATCTTACTCTTCTTATTCCTTGGATCCTTCACCAAATATTTCTTTTAATTTCTTAACCAATTTATTCTTCTTCTTGATTACTAAAGGAATCTTTAGTTACATTGTAATCTTTGATTTGGCCATGTCATAGTTTCCAAATGTTGTGTCTTCTTTATCAATTTCTTTTACATTTAATGTTCTGATTGTTGTAGAGGCCTCATCAATATTTATTTCATATCCTAATGGCCTTAGCCATCTCACTCTGGGAATTTTTTCCTAAACATATGTTAAATCTATGTCAACTAGGAAGAAAACATCATCAAAATGTTTCTCCACTAGTGAGACTGGTATCCTCGGTCTTCATTGATTGTTTGAAATCTTGAAAATAACTTAGTCATGACAGATTCAAAGTTATTACCTAGTTTCTCAATAAATTCACCTATTTGAATTGCAATTGGTCTATTTACTTTCCATGCAACTTTAGCAAATGTGGGAAATTTATTCTACACATAAAAGAAAATATATACAAGAATAGATCTGAATTTACATTGTGTACTTTTGGTTTTCCTTATAGCTCCCAAATTCTCAATCAATTGTTGCAACTACAACTAGGAAAGATCATAAGTATGATCCTTCTTCACTATTTTGTAACTCATATCAATTGCAATGCAAGGTACACTATTTAATCTACCAGATTGATAAAAATTATGTGCTATGATCCTTACTACAAAAGCTATTAGGGGATCTATTATTGTATCAATTATCATCCCTCATTTATTCCACATAGCCCCTATGTTTCTTTCAATTGTTTCCTTAGCTTCACTTCTCATTGTCTTGGGAGAATATAGGGTTGGATACCATGTGACTCTATGTACAATCTTCTTGGTGATTTTCATTGGTCCATTCTCTAGCCATACAGAGCTATCATGAATTCTACTCAAAACAATTTTTATCCACTCTATTTTGAAAATGTTGGGGAAAACTAGGGCATGGGTTAACCCTTTCTTCTCAAAAACCTCAAATTCTTCATTCAATTCTCTATTCTCACATAGTTTTCCATATGTCTCCCTAATTTCCATATCACCTATACTTCTAATTTTGTATGTATAATAGTTTCTAACATCTTGTATCATCAAAACTTGTGGTGGTATCATGGATAACGCACCGAAGGGATCCTATTTGTAAGCTATATCTGGTATAGCCCTAAAATTAGGTTGTTTTATTTTATTGCTTATCAATTGCAAATTTAAAATGTATTTTACCTCTACAACCTTGGCTGCTAAAGAACTAGATGCCATTACATGAAACTAGGGTTTACAAAATTTAAAACTACATAGCTTGGCATATAATAAATACCTTGTGAATCCTGTTGGAATGGTGTCAAACAACCTTTTCAAATCTCTTTCAAATGCTCAAATCAATTTCTCCATATCACCTTTAGCTCTTTGTTCTCTACTTCAAATTTGAATGATGTCAAATGAGGAGAAATCGATCAAATAACCCTTAAAACACTACATTTAGTGACAAGTGCTTACACAACTGTAAGCTCGGCTTTAATTGAATTCATATCTCACTCAGCATCCATGTTTTTTTCCATATGCTCAACAACCACTATGAGCTCAACCTTTACTAACAATTTTTATAGCTCGGCATCGACTAACATTTCACTTGAAAACCATAGTGAAACTATTCATTCTCGGTAATAACATGAAAAGTGACAAAACTTAAAGATTTATTCTTGATTCCTAACAACACTTTGCATATTTGTTCATGCATGTGTAATATTTTCAAAAAAATTCTTTGAATTGATGTATAGTGTATCCTTTTAAATATCAATCCCACATACCTCTTGATTGCTTAATCTGAGGGAGTGTGATCACCTGACCCATTGTGTGAAGTGATCTTATCTTCACTTGATGTGCTAAAATCTTCCTTTCTCCTCCATGTCTTGTTCATTTCATCTCTAACATTTTCAATATCTACCTTTCCTTTGCCTTTTTTGAACTCACAACTTGGTGCCTTTGATCTTGTTAGACAATTTTGGCTTATGTGACCAGTCTTTAAATAGCTAAAACATGTGGTTTGACTCAACCATCTTTTGTAATCACTTCTAAAATGTGTTCTAATACAATTCTTAGGAATATTTCCATCCTCTTGATATTAGTGACAACTATACCTTGTATTATAATCTCAATTATAAGAGTTGTCATTATTCTTTACCTTTATCTACTTGTTTGATGACCAGTTGGGTTTGGATCTGCATTCAAAATCTCTATGTCCATACTTTTGATAGTTATAGCAGTATCCTTCAAATCTTTGAGTGTGTATGGTCTTAGTTTTGCATTCATGTGCCTAATGACCTTGTTTGTTACACTTGTGGCACTGACCAATGTTCTTTTGTTTAACATTCAAATTTACAATCTTGCTCCTACAAACATTACTAAAATGACTTGTCTTATCACAATTACGATAATTAGGTTTGGAGTTCTTACCTTTGTTATTTCTTTCTTCTCCAGTTTTGGATAATTCTCCTCTTCAGTACTATTGTATCCCAATCCAAAAGTATCTTTGTTAGATCTAGGGGATCTCATCAATTGTTAAAAGTACTTGATGGCTTCACTAGGTTTATTGAAACTTTTAGCAAACTCCTTTTCCCTTTTCAAATCATTGCTCAACTATTCATTCTACAACTTTAGTGTTGTGATCTCAATGTCTTTACTATTATTTTCATGATTAGCAATCATGACTTGATTCATTGGCTCTAATTGCATGTGAGTGATCCTATTTATCTATGATGATTTCTCTTCTAGTCTGTTGGTCAAAACCCTTTTGTCATCTTCAATCATGACTTTGTCTTCCATAGCTTTCTTTTTATGTTTAGTCACCTCACATAGAAATATGGCTTGTGATTCTTTCTCTATCTTTAGATTCCTAATCTCTTCAACTAGGTTACTATTCTTTTCCATTAGATCTACAACTGTTACATCAAATTCATTGGAGTTTCCATTTGTAAATAGTTTAGTAGTGCCCATCTCTTAGTATTGTGTGTCATTCTCCTCCATAGAAATTTCCTTCCTTCTTCTCAATGATTTCTTTAGATTATTTCTTGCTTCATTCAAGTGATGTAGAATGAGTTGTATTTCAATTTGTTGGTTCTCAATAAAATTTCCCCAACTTGTAGACTTCTATTTCCAAGATCTTTCCTCAAAGTTGTAAAGCTTTACTTTTAGAGAACATAGCTCTGATACTAATTGTTGGAATTACAATAGGAAAGGTAAAATCTGAGGGGTGGGGGGGAATTAGTTCTTCAAAATTTCACCCATAAAATCATTCACCATACATCCACCTCACAATTCAACAAGTAAACTAAAATACCATATAAAGTAGATACATCCAAAGTATGTAAACAAGTAAGCATTCATACATGTATGACACAAGATATAATTACCCAGAAACCCTCCAATGAGAAGGTAAAATTAGGGGTGGGATGACACCCACAAATCTTTACTACTATAGTATTAAAGTGTATCTAATGAAGGTTACAATATTCAATCATGAAACATGATCTACCCTGTGAAAGATCTACCCTATTAAAAGCTTACAAAGATTGTTAGGTCTTACCCTATTAAAGGATTTTAACACCTTTTTAGAAGTGTGCCTAATTAAAGGACTTTAACTTGCAATTAAGTAAGCACCTTGTTAGAGGATTTCAATATAGCCTATTATGACTACTATGTTAAGAGATTTAACTAATTCACCTATTAGAATGCCTTAGCAATGATCCTGCAATTAGCACTCTATTGCTTGAAGTCAGATCACCTCTATACTAATGTGTACTTGATCCTTTCTAATTAGATGTTTCATTGTTGTCCACTATTTCCTTTCCTTTTTTCTCCTTTAACTAATTCTACAATGAAACTCAAATCATAATACCTTGGTCACCATGAATGTCCTATTTTTGCATGCAAACTCTCCTTATCTACTGTTAGAACATTTAGGGTTTTTCCTTCTTAAGAAGACCTAGGTGACTTACAATTAGGTATGAATTAATAGTTGTGATTCACCCATATTGGAACTTAAACCTTCCATTTTTTCTAATTGGATGCATGTAATACATAGGGATTCACACTTATGATTCATCCTTATTAACAAAACATCATAAATCAATCCTTAAGTTGGCTTTTAAATGGTTTCCATAGTAGTTTGTGCCAATATAAATAGCTATGTCAAAACTATGTTACTCAGCATCTAAAGTCCATGGTGCTTGGCACTAATTGTAACTTCAATGTTGTCACTCAGCATGTAAATGACTCCCATGCACTACTTTCTCAGTACATGAATCAATCGCCACTTGAATGACTTGGCACATGAGTGACTTAGCACTCACTGTATACTCCACATGCTTGGCATAGGTTACTTAATTGGCATTTGGCATGAACTAAGTAAATGACTTAAGTCTATAAACACTCACTTGTCAAAACCAATCTAAGATTAATAGGAAGAAGTAGAGACAAATCTAAGAAAAATCTTAGAGGGAGTTGGTATGGATGATAATCATAATGAAAATATGGATATTATTCAATTGCTCATACTTCTATCAGTTTATGTTGACATGGTGTGTTGTAATCAATGCCAAAGAGGGAGTTTGTTGGAAATAATTCTTCAATTATATATTATCATTGATGTTACACAACTGTCAGTCTTAAGTGAGCAATGTAGATTTTGTAGTATTAACCTTGTATATCTTAGTATTAATTGAGTAATCTAGTAAAGAAGACTTTCCAATATTAACTGCATAATTAGTTGATAAAAGGATTCCTACTTGCAGTATTGACCGAGTGGTCAAGCATCAAAATGAGTATAGTCTTGACTAAGTGGTTGGGCATCAAAAGGAGTATAGTGTTGACCAAGTGGTCGAGCATTGAAGAAGTCATAGTTTCAACTGAGCATTCAATCCTTTTATTGACTGAGTGACAACATAAATATGCCAATTTAAGGCCAACTATTTGGATGTTTATTTATTATTTGGATGGGTATTCAAGCTAAGTTGTCCTAGCTTATGATACGTAAGAAACTATGAAAAATAAGCTGCAAAGAAACATCTGATTGGGAAGGACCAAGAGGTCAACCCAAAACTTAGATGGATATATACATGAAAGAAAAGGTGGAGCAAAAAAGTGTGAAATATAAGTTGTAAGATATGAAATAAGATGGATATGTAACTGAAGGAAAAGGCAGAGAAGGAAAATGTGAAAGATAATTTGCAAAGAAACATCTAGTTATGAAGGATCTAGAGGTCAAACCAAAGTAGAGATCATAATCTAGCATCAAAATGAGTATAGTCTTAACTAAGTGGTAGGGGATCAAAAGGAGTATAGTGTTGACTGAGTGGTCGAGCACCAAAGAAGTCATAGTCTCAACTGAGAGCTCAATCCTAGTATTGACTAAGTGACAACATAATGAATATGTCAATTAACTAATCAATTGAGGCCAACTATTTGGATGTTTATTAATTATTTCGATGGGTATTCAAGCCAAGTTGTCCTAGATTATGATATATAAGAAATGTCAAGTTGTGAAGATCAAATGTAAGTTATAAGATATAAAATAAGATGGATATGTAAGTGAATGAAAAGGCAGAGTAGGAAACTGTGAAAAATAAGCTACAAAGAAACATCTGATCATAAAGGATCAAGAGGTCAACCCAAAACTTAGATGATATGTACATGAAGAAAAAGGCTGAGTAGGAAAGTGTGAAATACAAGTTGTTAGATATGAACTAAGATGGATATGTAAGTGAAGGAAAAGGTAGAGAAGGAAAGTGCAAAAGATAAGCTACAAAGAAACATCTAGTTAGGAAGGATTTAAAAGTCAAGCCAAAGTAGAGATCTGAATTTGCAAAGGAAATTTCTTCATCAACTTGGTCAAAATTCTTGTTTCTCTCTAACCATTGTATCGGTAAAGAAATCTCTTAACGGAGTTTACTTAATAGTCATTCGTTAAATCCTCTAACAAAGTGACATTTCTAGATTGAAATGTTTGAAGACCTCTAACCAGGCCATTCCTAAGTGGGTGATCTAAATCGTCTAACAAGGTCATACTTAATAGTATATTTTGTAATAGGGCTCACTTTAGAAGAGTGATAAATATTATGACTAGTTGTAAGGTGGTTTTTCCCAAATTGGATTTCCATGTTGAATCTTACTATCATTTTTGTTCATGTTATTTTCTTATGTTTCTACAACTAAGTTACTTAAGGTTATAATAGATTAATAAATATTAAGATTCCTTTGTTCAATGAGCATTGGTAATATTCTAGAGTTAACTGAGCTATTCAATATTGCATGAAGTGTGAAATTTTGTATTGATATCTAAGGGACAAGGATTTTTTTTTGTGGTAACTAATTCACCCCTCCCCTATTAGTTACTCTCTTATATTTCCAATAGGTGAAGAAGTGATTTCTTAAGGAGATGCCAAGAAGATCAGTAATGGAGATGTTAATGAAGGCCAAATAATGAACCAATAAATGAGTGAATAGAGATCTAAATTTGAAAAGTGAGTTGTACTTTACAAATCAAACCTAATGTTACATTTTAACTAGTGTATTATTCAAAATCCTTTAGTCAAGGTTGACCTAACAATCATTTTATAAATCCCTTAATCATGGTGACATTCTAATGGAATGATCCAAAGTCTTCTAACAAGGCCACTCCTAACAGGTTGATTAAATCCTTTAATAGGGTCACATTTAACATTGTGTTGTATAATCTTTAATAGGGTTGGCTCTTAAGTGAGCTCACTTCATAAGAGTGAAAATTTGGTAGCATGTTACTCAGTGGTTTTCCCCAAATTGGGTTTCCATGTTAAATCGTGGTGTCAAGGTGTTATTTTCTAGTGTGAATATTATTGTTATGCATGCTATTTCTCTCCACCCACCCTCCCCCCCCCCCCCCACCCCCATTTATCCTAAATCATTATAACAATTGGTGTCACATCATTGATTTTTATAAGGAAAGTTTGAAGGAACTCAAGCCAAAGATCAAGGTGTACAAGAGAGAGATTCCTAAGTTAAACAAGGAGACTTTCCCAACATAGAAAATATAGATGAGATTTTACTTAGCTAGTATTGAAGATCCCACATCTTATTACATGGACAATGAATATATTGAGATGCCTATACCTATGACAATTGAACAAATCAAAGAGAAGCAAGAGCACAACCAGATGATGATTGAACTTGCAGCAACCCTAAGTTATGTACAATTCAATGATGTGAAGGAATGCACTAATGCTAAGTAAAATATGGGTAAAGTTGGAAAAAATCCATGGTGGAGACAAGAATGTGTTGAGAACTAAGGAAGAAAGATTAAGAGGAAAGTTTGATGAAATGAGAATAAAATAAGTGAGATTGTTGCATAATATTGTGGCCAAATCAAAGAAGTGATGAATCTTATCAGACGAGGTGGAAAACAAATAATCAATAAAACTATGATAAGTAGGGTATTGAGGAATTTTTTTATTAAAGTATTTGCAAATCAAGAATTGAGATGTATAGTTGGTAATGATCTAACCTTAGACAGTCTAATTGGCAGACTTACTGAATTTGAGTTATAAATTTTTGATAATTACTCCCCTGCTAGTATTGAATATGCACTCAAAGCACAACTAACCCTTGAAGAATCTAAGAAAAAGAAGAAAATAATGTAGAAAATGATAGATGATCTGATGATGATCTTGATGAACTTGAAGCATTGTTGCCTAGAAGACTACCTAGAGGAAAAGGAAAATACATAGGTAAACTTCCTATTATTTATTTTTCATGTAACAAAGTTGGTGATATTGTTGATAGATGTCTTTATAGAGATGAGAAAGTGGAAAGGAAAGACTTCAAGTACAAAGGAAGGAGAGATGATAGAGACAAAAAAGGCAATAGAAATATAAGAGACTACAAGGAAAAAGGTAAGAAATCTGGTTATATTGCTAAAGATTATGGTTCTAATAGTAGTTTTGATGAAGGTGAAAAAAGTCCATTGATTTCACATGTAAGTAAGAATGATAGATGGATAATTGATAGTGGTTTCTCACATCATATGACTAGTGATACAAGTAAGTTTGAGAAGCTAAATCATTATAATGGAAGTAGCATTAAGTTTGGTAATGATGCACCAGGTTATCTGAAAGGTAAAGGATCAATTAAACTGAATGATAAGATCAAGTGTGATAATTCATATTGGGTTGATGGTTTGAAATAAATAAAAAAATTGAGTGTGGCACAATTGATAAGTTTGGGCTATAGAGTTGATTTCTAGAACAAGAAGGAAAAGATCTATGATGTTATCGGTGAACTAGTTAGAAATGGAGAGAAGACAAGAGGTAACTTGTTCTATCTAGACCTATCTAAAGATACTTTTCTATTTACACAATGTAAAGATGTTTATCTATAGAATAAGAGGCTATGTCAAGTGAACTTTGATAATTTGGTAAGAATTAGTAAGATGAAAAGAGTTAGAGGGTTACCAAGACTAAGAAAACTTGATAAAATGATGTGCAAACAATGTCAAATGGGTAAAATGACAAAGTCTAGTTTCAAGATGAATACCTATTCTTCTGATGATATTTTGGAGTTGGTTTGTGCCAACTTATGTGGTCCTATTGGAGTATAGAGCTATTATGGTGATAAAAAAAAAAAAAAAATTGTTGATGAATTTTCTAGAATGATGACTATGATGTTTCTTATATAAAAATATAATGCATTTCAAATGTTTAAGTGGTATTTGGCTAAAGTTGAGAAAGATACATGAAATAATCTGGAATTTTTGAGATTAGACAGAGGTGGTAAATTTATTTTAGATGAGTTCAACATATTTTGCAATGACAAAGGAAAAAAGAGGCAAATGAGTGCATCCAGGACTCCACTATAGAATGGTATAGCTAAGAGAAGGAATAGATCAATAATGGATTGTGAAAGAAAATTAATGATGGAGAAGGATGTTTCACACAAGTACTAGAGAGAGGTTGTAAGTTATGTAGTCTACACTCTAAGTTGAGTTCAAGTGAGGAAAGGAAAAAACAAAACACCTTTTGAACTCTAATAGGGATATTCACCAAATGCGAATTATTTTAATGTTTTTAGAAACAAGTGTTACATATTGAAAGATGCAAGAAAAGGTAAGCTTGATGCAAAAATTGATGAAGTTATATTCCTAGGTTATTCCACTAAGAGAAAAGCTTATAAGTTCTTGAATTCTAACACTAAAAAAATTGTGGCAAGTGCAAATTTTAGAGTTGATAAATTTGTAGAGAAAAATGAAGAAGAATGCAAGAAAGAACCTGAACATTATAGAAAGTTTTTCTATATCTATGAAGGTGAACCTAGAACCTTGCCTAAACTAGAAAAGGTGGTTGTTGAGCATCGACAACTAGCACTACTAAGTTTCTACAACAGAGTTCTATCGAGCATTAGTAGACTTTCAAGCATTGGGCTATAGGAATCGAGTCACAAACTCTGACTGCCAACCATAAGATAGTGGAAGCCAAGTTGCAGCTAGAGATAATTGAAGATGTTAAACATGTAGAATCAAATGAAAAACAAGAAGAGGAACCAAGACCTAAACCTATAATATCTAAGTATGTGAGAAGACATCATGAACCAAATCAAATCATTGGAGATAAAGGTTTAGGAGTCATGACAAGAAGAAGACTAGAGAATGATACATGCTTATTTTATAAGTTTGAGCCTAAATTTGTCAAGAATGCTTTGGAGAATGAAGATTGGATCAAGGAAATGACTGAAGAAATTGAACAAATTGAGAAGAACAAGACATGGACATTGGTACCTAGACCAAAGGATAAAAATGTGATTAGAACTAAGTGGGTGTTATGAAACAAGCTAAATGAGAAAGGTGAAGTCATAATGATCAAGGTGAGATCATTTTCTAAGGGATATGCACAAGAGTAAGGGGTTGAATATGGTGAAATTTTTTCCCTACGTACAAGGTTGGCAGGGGTGATAATTGTTCTTGCATATGTTTCTTACAAAGGATTCAAAGTGTACTAAACATATGTAAAATCTGCATTTCTAAATGGAATTCTGAAGGAAGAAGTTTACATTGAACAACCTTAAGGATTTATTGATCCAAACAAAAGGAATATGGTATGTAAGTTACACAAATATTAATATGGTTTGAAGCAAGGCCCTAGAGCATATATGAAAGGTTACAAAATTATTTGGTGAAAATTGGTTTTGCAATAGCTAATGACAATAGCAATTTGTATATGAAAAGTGAAGTTGCAATTAAAATATTGCTAACTGAAATTTTTTTGATGACATCATATTTGGGGGAATGATTCATTGAGTGGGTCATGTGTTGATCAAATGAAAAAGGTGTTTGAAATGTTAATGTTTGAAGAATTTAAATTATTTGTTGGTTTGCAAGTATATTGAATGAATAAAAGTATTTTCATTACTCAATCTAAGTATATCAAAGAAATTTTGAAGACTTTTGGTATGGAAGACTCAAGACCAATTGGAACACCTATGGTGTTTGGACACAAATTGTCAAAGAATGATGATTCAACTACGGTGAATCAAACATTATATAGGTCAATTATTGAAAAACTACAATATTTTGTAATATAAGACCTAACATTGTATTAGTTGTTGGAATTATTGCTAGATTCTTTTTTAATCCTAGAGAAAATCATATGATGAAAGTAAAAAGGATATTGACATGCCTGAAAGGAACATAATACTATGTTTTAAGGTAAAGAGAAGTGACAAATTTGAGTTGAAGATATACACTAATGCTTATTGGGTAGGAAATGTTGATGATAGAAAGAGCACAAGTGGAGGAGCTTTCTTTTTAGGAAGAATATTAATTTCTTAGACAAGAAAGAAGCATAAGTATATTTCATAATCTATAGCAAAGGTTGAATATGTTGTTGCAACAGTGAATTGTTCAAACACTGTATGGATCAAGCAATTTTTGAAAGGAATGAAGGAAGAGATCACTAAAGCAGCTGTGATATATTGTGATAAAACAACTTATATAAACATATCAAAGAATCCATTGTGCATATTAAGATCAAGTATCATTACATGAGAGCTAGTACAAAACAAAGAAATGAGATTAGAATATGTAAACACAAAGGAATATTAGCTGACATATTCACAAAGGCATTACCTAAGGATAAGTATGAGTATCTAATAGGTAACCTAGGGATCATTCCCCTACCTAAATCAAACTAAGCATAGATGTTTCATTGCATCAAATGTTTGAATTAGAATATCATAAATATTGATGCAAAGAGGTTAGACTTTAGGAGTTGTCTAAAAGTGTGAAAAGCAATAAACTGAACTATGAGTAGATGAAGCTACAAGGAGTTGATGATTGAGATGACTTTTCTATATCATTTAGATTAAGTGACATGAAGATGTGTGTGTATGGTACATCTTTGACATTGTTGTCAAGGAGGGAGACATTATCTTGTGTTATCATACAAGTTCTTAGATAAAAAGGGAGAGATTAATGTGGTGAAGTTATCATACAAGGATAAACATGTAAAGGGGGAAAGATTAAGTTATTAGTATTAATGGAGAGAATTTATGTAGAGAGAATGATAGTTGTCAAGAGGGAGACATGTGTTAGCATATGTTGAAGTATTGCTACCAAGAAAGAGTATGTGTTGTTCAATCAATACATGAATCAAAGAAGACAGTTGGATGAAGTTTAGAGTTGAAACAAGTCAAAAGGATAAGCTTGACCAAGTATCAATATTTCAAGGTCAATGAAGGAGTTGAAGTAGAATATTAAGGACTTAAGTAGAAGCTAAACATAATAGTTTAAGTTGAGTGTTAATTATTGCCAACAAAATGTATGAAGTGTTAGTAGCAACAGAGCATAGTAATCATTGAGTGAGCCTATTGATGTTGAGTAAGAAAGTATAGTGTATATCAAGCTACATAGTGAAGACCAAGTTGAAGAACGCAATGATTGCCAAGTGACAACAATGTTAAAGTTTGAGAAAGATTTCAATTTGAGGTCAACACAGTTGGAATTTTCAATTAGTCAAAGCATGTGGAAGATATAGATTAATAAGCTGGCATATTTCATGCATGAGGAGGTTTTTTTAAATGATAAAAGGAAAGGATTTTATTAGAAGTTTTTGGAAGAAGGAGAACAAAAATGTGGAAGGATACAATGAATCTAACTTAACCCTAAGATTAATGGAAATGTTTAAGTGGAAAAGGATCAAAATTACCTATTTAAGGAGGTATAAGAGATGTTTTCTAAGGTTGGTTCATTATTGATTGGCAATCTTAAGGAGAAGTTGTGAAGAGCATAACAACAAAGGTGAAGTGTGAAGAGTTTGGTGGAGAAGTGATTGCTTGAGGAGATGACAAGCAAATCAATGATGGAGATGTTAAAGAAGGTCATTCAATGAACAAGAAGATGGAAAATGGAGATCTGAATTTGCAAAGTGATTTGTACTTTACAAATCAAACCTACTATTACATTCTAACCATTGTATCAGACAAAATCCTTTAATCAAGGTTGACCTGATAGTCATTTTGTAAATTCTTTAATTAAAGTGACATTTTAATGGAATGATCCAATCCTCTAACAAGGCCACTCCTAACAAGGTGATTAAATCCTTTAACAAGGTCACATTTAATAGTGTGTTGTATAACCTTTGATAGTGTTGGCTCTTAAC